>BJKM01000051.1:240000-690000 GCA_015082035.1 Chaenogobius annularis
AAACGGCAACGGCAACATTATTCAAGCCTTTGTGTTTTATTTTAACTCTTTCACAACGTGTCGAGTTCATACAAAAAGAGAAACACGCGGCGTCCAAACTCCAGGACAAGAATGGCCAACAATCCCTTCTGCTTCAATAAGAACAGCAATAATATTAAAACACAGGACTGAATAATGCATAGAGTAAAGTCTCATTGAAACAAAAACAAAAAAGTGGTTATTTTGACTTTGTGGACCGGCAGAACTGGAGGTACGTCACAGTTTAAGGCATTACGGTGCAAGAAACGAGCGAGAGCAAGGCAAGAGCTCGAAAGAACGCGCAACTTTCGAGTTAGTTTGGACTGTTCGAGTGGGACTGGAGTGCGTGGTTCATGTCCAATATAACTGTCAAAATCTTTCAAATGCATGTACGATTTATGAGGTCTTTTTGAAAAGGGAGAGGCGCTAAAATCAAGGCAAATGAGCTCTGCGCACAACAGCAGTAGGCTAAGC
This sequence comes from Chaenogobius annularis, assembly GCA_015082035.1. Lineage (NCBI taxonomy): Eukaryota > Metazoa > Chordata > Actinopteri > Gobiiformes > Gobiidae > Chaenogobius > Chaenogobius annularis. The sequence continues at coordinate 240,493 of BJKM01000051.1, forward strand.
TAACAGTGTTTGACAGCTAACAGTTTTTCACAGCGAATGCTCATTTTAATCAATCATAAAATAAAGAAATTGAAGAAACTACAAATTCAATTTGTAGTTTGTCATTTAAATTTGTCGTTTTATATTTATGCCTACAAATTAGCATTAGCGTTAGTGTTGATCACAGCTCACGGTTTACTTTGTGATGTGTGAATTGTCAACTTTAACTACTGGATCTTTTCATTTTGCTGCTGCTGCGAACTCTGAGCTTTATTCAATTTAGTGTGACTTGGCAAAAAGGAAGTACTGCCGCTAACACTAAGCTAGCTGGGAGCTGTTGTGCACAGAGCCCATTGGAACAAAAAATATCTAAAAGGCGTAAAAACAATTCAATAAAACGTTCATATAAAAATAAATAACATATTAAGTATAAATAAAAATGATTTTCCTGATAATGGTGAGTTTGCATCAATGTCTAAGGTTTATTTTGCAGTTTTCAGAGTACTATTTTTGGAATTGGCTGGTCAAACGATTATTTCTTTTGTACATTGAGAGTTGTTAACCAAATAAAGGTAGAATAATGTGACCGGAGGCTCCTTGGATTCTGATTACATACTCCATGTTGTCTAATTACAACGAAAGAACTCCTTTAAACCCTCATTTCAGCTCATCTTTTTTCACGTCGGAAGTGATTAAACAGCTAAAGTGTGAAGAACCTGTAAATATGCGCTTTATAAATACATTTGCGTTGCTTTTTGTAAATTGTACCCTGTAAGTAGACTAAGATACGCCCCCAGAACAGTCCAAACTAACAGTCAACAATCCACAGTCATATTATCCATCAGTAAATCCATTTTTACAAGCGCTAAAAATGCAGCATGAAAGGCAGAAGAATGTTCTTTAAACGACATTTAGCATCCGTCACTTCCACAGGATTGTATTAAAAAAAACTTTCATTCACGCAAGCAACATGGACAGTCAAATCCGGGTAGAAAAATGTTTGGCGAAGGGAAGACTTTTTTTTTTTTTTTGTTGCGTCATTGATTCACTGTTTTGAGGGAAACGGAGCGGCTCCAAACGGGTCTAACTCCACGTGCTGCTGCGGCGGTACAAACTCGGCAAACGGCACCGCCCCAAAATCATCGATGCTTTTGGTCTCTCCGCTCCGCGACTTTTCCGATTTCCCATCACTGAGATTCGGATGGAACGGCTGGGCTCCGAACGGATCCAAAATGGCGTCTTCCGAGGGCGTTTTTGCCGCCTTTTCGTCGCCCTCCGCCATCGTTACATCGACGCTGATGTTCTCTTTTGAATCGGACGCGCTTAGGAACTCGTTGCTACTTTGAGAATCCCTCCGCCCGACTTTTTTGTGCCTTCGGACCTTCTCCGGCGTTCGATACGTGGGCTTGTTGGTCTTTCTCGCTCCCGTAGGTGTACCGTGGTGCCTTTTCCCGTTGCTACCGCCGCCACTCGATTCTTGCTTGGTTTTCCTCTGCCGCGACGATAACTTTTGGAGGCTTCGCTGCTTTAGCCGCTGTTGCTGCGGACTCGAGTCGTCGCAAGACTGCCGGAAAAAGATATCCTCCGCACTTCTTGACGTCGTCGGAACCGTTGGCGCGTTGGGTCCGGGTTGAAAAGGCGAAAATCCGAAAATGTCGATCCCGCCTTCTGGGGATATTGGCGGCGTTTGCCCCACTGTAAGCGTCCCGGATTTGGATAGGTTTCGGTTGAACGGCGCTTTGGTGAACACGTCAAAATCGTCCGCTTGTTGTTGTCGTTGTTGTTGTTCGTGGCTAGTTTGGCGGAAAGGCGCTTGTGAGAAAATGTCTGAAGTGCTGTGCGTCATCCCGACTGGAAACGGCACCGCTCCAAAGACGTCAAAGCTACCAGACTTTTTGGCTGACGTTCCGGTTGGCTTTTCCGGAGACTGCGGCGGCGTCATCAAACTCGTCCCAGCCTGGTTTGAAACGTCGGCGGGTTTGGAACTTTTCTTTGAGCGCGTCTTGACTTTGCCGGCCTCACAATCTGAATCGGAGCTGTGTTCTTCCTCGGAGTCGGACAAAAGGGGGCGCTGTCCTAGGTTCTCCGGTTCAGTGTCCTCGCCGTGTTCGCTGTTCAGAGCCTCCTCTTCCTCCCCCTCAACCTCCTCATCCTCGCTGCTTTTGGGCGACGGAGGGTCTGATTCGAAGTCGCTGTCCGATTCGTCGCCGGTCCTCGCACTACTCTTTCTGACTGGTTTGAGTTCCTTAGCGCCCTCTGGAGGCTGGAGAGGATCGGGGGCAGCAGAGGGGGCAGCAGTGGAAGTGGGGTCTTCTGGGGTTGGATCAGGGGTTGGATCAGGGGTTGGATCTGGGGTTGGATCTGGGGTTGGATCTGGGGTTGGGTCTGGGCTCACCACAGCAGCATCTGACGCAACAAGACAAAAAGGCAATGAGGTTATGAAGGCAACATCACAACATTTGGATTTTTGCAGTGAGTGGTCAAACTGAGTCAATGGTGAGTGGTCTGTAAAAGTGTCAAAAAAATGGTGTCAAATGGAGGAAACTGAGAATCCCTGGGTAAAATCTGTGTTTACGACAAGGAAGGAAGCTGATCAAAACATACAAACTAAACAACGATGTTCAAATCTTAAACTGGTTGGTTTATGACCAAGGTGTTGTACTTTTTCTATCCTAAATCTCAGGTCAGTGTTATTTGGTACAAGTTTTCTACCAGATCGTAAAAGATAATCACAAGAAAAGCTTTGATGTGTCGAAAGAATCCTTTGATTTGGAGAAACAGTACTTACCAGGAAATTAATCTGACTGAAACTTTTATTCAGGCAAATAAATCTGAACTTTCAAGGCAAATAATATCTAAATCATGCAGTCTGTGAAAAAGACCATCAGAATTTTTTTAAATGACAAACTGAATCAACGATCAAGGACTGGACAGACATTCGGACTCAATTTGACAAAGATGTGATATTTATGTTGGAAAATGTGTTCTGTGATTTAATTCGATTTCATTGCATGTCTTGTAATTTCTTTGCTCTCTCTGTGTCCTGTTTAGTGTTCTGTTATTCCTATTAAAAAATAAACTAGTATATATATATATATAATAATATAATGCCTAATGTTAAACCAAGATTTCATTTAAAAGTATTCTGTATTTTTGGGCATTTTGATGTAATAATGCCACTTTATTTTGTGTGTGTTTTAGAATCCATTTAGTCCGGATAATGTTCACGCTTGTTAAAACACGAATACGATTGACTAGTCACAATTAGTCAGTGAATTGTCGCGGCTCGAACTGAATTTAATGACCATTTCACATTTGAAAGTGGTTTTGAATGAACTTGAATTAAACTGTTCATATCCAAGTTGTCAAAGTTCACACGCACCAAAGATCCAAACAATTAGTGCATCATGTACATGAGACGCTCTTGTGCCCTCCGTCTTCTCGTCTCTGAAATCTGGATTATGGCGTATTAAAGTCGTTGGATTTCTGTGATAATCCCAACAGTTTGTTTGAGATTGGAGCAGAAGGAGAAGTCAAGGAGCTCAATATGCTCCAGAGAAAGAAGCAAGATCTAAACCCTGAAAGCAGAGGATTATAAGACCTTCAAGAAATATTGCTTTTGTTTTTAAATCTCATAATCTGCGCGGCACTTTCACCACAATCACGTCTGAAACCTAATCCCGCCCTCGCACGTCGGAGCCACTTGTTTTCTAGGGTTAAAGAGTTGAAAGTTCTTGAAACGCTGGTTCTAAATCACAATAATGAATGATGTATGGAATCTGTTCAGCCGCCAACTGTTCTTCCGCTGTTTGGATGGCGAAAAATCTGAGAATGTGAGATTTTCACTACATTTGACCCAGATTAAGCCAGTAAAATGCAGATAGAATTGTTTTTCCATCACTAAAACACACTTTATACAAGTTTCTCGTGTCATTTGGGGGTAAATCCTGCTCGTTTTGAGTCTTAGCATTTAGCACATCTCTCAGCACAAGTTTTGAGCTCTGTGTTTAGTTCTTTTGAAAACAATTCATCAACAGTCAAATTAGATGTGATTAATAGATTGGACAGTATTATACCCATTAAACGCATTAAAATCAACTCTAATTACGAATGGTTTTAAGTCTCTAACAACAACAAAAGTCTGTTAGTTTGCTATTCTATTATAAATGATGGAATATTGTTTTACATCTAAAAAATTGTATTTGAGCCTAAAGTGATAAAATGTAAAACTATTGAGTCTTCAATATGAAATCAGGATTTTGCCTTCTCAGCGTCAATCTACTATTAAATGAACAAATGCCGTAAAATTCAATGTTCTGCGTGTTCAAAGCCGTTCTGATGTCACTTACTTTGGCAAAGACCATCTGGATTTTTTCATATTTTGTGACATTCTGAGGCTAATTCAAGTTTCTCCAGTGACATCACATCATGTTCCACTGAAACCTTTTACAGGGTCCATATGCCAGTAGTAAAAACAGATACTACTGCTATAGCTACTACTTTGATGCCTTTATCATCATCAATTTTATTATTAGTCGTATTATCATTTTTTATTATCATTATCATAATTTGTCATCATTTTTATTATCATAATTTTGTATAATTTTTATTATTTTATCTTTATACAGCAACTCCAATAAATGAAATAAAAGTGCGCCTCCAAACTCTGAATCTTAAATTGTGAAAAGGCAAAGAACTGCGGCGCTTGATTTGGAAGTGGAGAAATGAACCGTGTCCAGTTCTATAAAAAACACACAAATGTTTCAACAATGACACGATTATTGAGTCTTGTAGTGGTTTTAGGAGACGGGCTCCTGCTGTGAGCTGGAACGGCCTCACACTGGCGACGGACCACCATTTACGCTTTATTTATTTATAATATACCAATGGAACTTTATTCCAAATCTCACTTATGATCAGACATTTTAATAACATTTAAAACAGCCAATTTTAGACAATATCGTGAACGTTGACAATCGAGTTTATCAATAAGAAGAAATAAAAGGTGATTTTTCTGCACTTTTGTGATTCATTTGACAGACTTTTCACATTTGTCTTATAATTAAACCTCAACTAAATGCGTTTAAAGTCACGTTTTAACACATTTCCTCAGCATTGACATGATAAACTCCAGAGAAATACCTTGATTGTTGCTGTCGATATCGCCCGGCTCTGCCTATGATTAGGGCAATTATTTAAGTCAGGGTCGCAAGATGAGTTCAAGATAAAAATAAAACCAATTGAAAAGCGGCTGTTCAGGTCAGTTTCATCTTTAAAACAAATAAATAGTAATTGTGAGACTCGCAGGCAGAAACAATGAGTCATCTCAGTCCACTTAAATCTCCAGAAAAGTAAATAAAAGTACTTTTCCCATCAGGCCGTTTCTTTCCCTTTCATACAGAAAATGTGAGTTTAAAAAAGTTAGTGAGGAGCAGTAATGCATTAAACTTGTGAATGAAAGAAAACTAAAGATTTGGCCAATAATCTTGACTTTCTTCTCACAATATTTGGAACATTAAAATGATATTGTGACATCGAATTGAGAACAGCGACTTTTAGAGAAACGTGGTCCACCAAAAATACCAGCGCCGTCACTTTTATCTCTCAGTCTGAGATGGTTATTTTGAGACTGAAACGTTTGGGCACAACTGCCAATCGATTCTTTTGGTTCATCGATTTGTTGTTTGGAAGGCAAATGGCTCGTGAATTAGATTCAATTTATTGACTCCGGCCCAGATAAATCTAAAGAGACGTAGCTTAACGTCAAATGACAGAAGAGATTTGACATCAATTACACTAAATGTACATGATTGTGTCATTGTTGCTTTGTCTGAGTTAAAGATAGAAGACGAGCTGACAAAAAGGAGTCATTGAAAGTGGATTTCTTTTTCATGTAGTCCTATATTAGATTTTCTAACCAACTTTGGCCCAGAAAAATCTAAAGAGAGGCCGCTTAATGTCATTCTTGCTCTGGCTCTACTCTCAGCACTCAGCATGATTACGAGTCAGAACTATAATAAGTTCTTATAACCATGGTCTGTACAGGCAGCACAGGAGCAGTATGCTAAGCTAACCCTTTCTCACAGCTAATGCTAACCTTTATTAAAATGTAACATGTAAAATAAACAATCAAATACATTTACAGTAAGGACTGGTGGTCTTATATGGAAATTATTTCAGTTACACCGGAGCTAACACTGAGCTAACACTGAGCTAACACTGAGCTAGCCACATGCTGTGCACAGAGACCATTATTAGTAGTGATTAATAAGGTAACTATAACGTAAATAAATGGTTACATGCTAGAATTAGATCTAAAATAGAGCTCGTTCTACAAAGATGTATATGTTTTTTCGTTTCACTGCCTTATTTTGAGGTCTATATTTCCATATATTCGATCACAACATCAGATCAATCAAAGACAGCCATCTCAAACATCTTGCTCAATGTGTTTGGTGGAAAAATCCCCCAGTAAATTTGAATAATCAAAACTCAAAATGAAACCGAAATTCATTTGAAAGATGTTTTTATTCATGAATAACATTTGATAAGAAATACATTCACACGTATATGATACAAAGCTTTGTACAGTCGCAAAAACAACGAAAACCATTGACCTAAAGGTTCAAGAATGCAGAAACGTGTCATTATTAAATTAAACTGTGTTCGTCCTGATTCGAATAAAGTCACAATATGGTACAAATGCCATAAACCGTCAAAAAGTGGACAAAGAAAATAGTCTGTCCTCAAATTATTTCAAAATTATTCAAAATTACAACGCGCAGCAGAAAAATACTGCGACTGAACCGACGAATCAATACATTTAGAATATAAAAAGATCACAAGCCTTAAATGTGCACTATGTAACTTTGTGACATTGACAGGTCAGCTCTGTGGAGAGGCGAGAACGCACTGTGAGAACGCGTGTTTTTTCTCTCGAGGCGTATTAAAAACACCTGCGACGGACAGGCGTAATGCCACACCACGGAACATTCTAGGGCAAAGCAATAATCGTGTCCAGAAAAGTTACAAAGTGCAACGTTAAGTCAAAATGGGACAAGAATAAACGTCTTTTTAAATGTATTTTTTATATGAAATAAATTGTAAGACATTTTTTATAAAGTAAAAAAAAAAAAACTCGAACATAAAATAAAAAAAATGCGAATCACTTTTTTGTCCACTTTTCGCATGAATCTATGGTAAATTTACCACGAAATAAAACACTAAAATGTAAACAAATAAAACATGGACTCTCCACAAACCCATGGTCCAAAACTCCACATTTTGCACTTTCAAAAAAATCAGTGATAAAGTGCAATAATTTGGCCTGGAATAAATCAATTAAATTTATTTAGCATATCACAATTTGGCACAAAAAAAAAGGGTCAAAAACACCAAATTTCATCCACCAGTAACACATGAACAAGATGTTTATGGCTGTCTCACCACATGAAGCAAATCAAAGCAGTGAAATGAGCAGAAATGTGGCAGAAACAAACTTACCTTGATCTATTTATAGTATTAGTATTATTATTATTGACAATATCATGGTAACATTTGCACAAAGTAAGTGACAGAATGGTTGGTGTCTCTCCCGTGTTGCTTTAAGGCGGAAGCGGCAACAGCGGCCTCCTTCAGACCTGAGCGTGAAGCTGATACTCCAGTAAAAGTACCAAGAATTTACTCAAGGGGAAAATAAGTGTCACATAAGAATCATTTGAAGAGGAACTGCAGATGTTTACGCGCTCATTTACGAGAAAAACAAGACAAAAACACACAAAAAAGACGAGATTTAAAATGGGTGAATTTGGCATGAAAAAGCATGTAAATTTGGTAGGGGAAAAAAAGCATGTCATTTGCTAGAATGAAGTACTAAGTGGGTTGGACGACTTGTTTTGGAGAATGACAACTCGCGGCAGCAGACGAGCTCGAGCCGCGTGCCTTCGACGAGACGTTTGTGTGGACGGATCTGCGCTTGGACCTGGACCTTTTTTCTCTTTTCTTGAACAGTTTTAGCATAATCTTGAGCTTACAGTCTATAGAACAAAGAAAAGCTGTTTTTAATCATGAATGTGGCATCAAAATCTGCATCGAGTTTGTGTTTCATTTTTGTTTGTAGTTACAGTATCGTGACAGCATTACCAGCGACGCCGAGACACATGCCTGACGCTCATTTCACCAAGCTACGAGTCGGGTCTGTGCAGAGGCGAGTCCGCAGACGGTAAAGACGATGGCATCCATGCTCTGATTGTATCGTCTATTGATGGGGTTTAAGCTAAAAGCAACGTGGATTTGGAAAGCAGGTCTGAAGGAGTCCGGAGAGAGGCCGTGGAACATACAGCCCTTCAGGATTGTATGACAAACAGGGAAAACACACATCGGACTGCGTGGTCGTTCAGTGGCGTCCGGTGCAAAAGAACATCAGAACGCTCCGTAGATGCTGTGATGGAGGCAAACGTCAAGTGGAACGTGATGCGATGTCATTGGAGAAACTTTAAGCGTGTTTGAACCAGGATCCGGTGTCACTCTCATGTCTCTGTAAGCGTTGTATTTGACAACAACAAAAAAGTCTTGATTTTTCATGAGGTGAATCCCGGTTCCTCTATCATGTTCCACTCAAACGTTTGCCTCCGTTCATGAATTTAGACCATTTCTGTTGACAAAGCTAACTTAAAATTCAAATGGTTGAATTCAAATCGCGTCCTTTTTGGCGTATTTTACATCGAACTCCACTGGCGGCTGATCAAAAATGGTCAACGGTCATTTTCTCATGTCAGCGCCCACACCCACGCAGCGTTAAAAGTCCGTACAAAAATCCCTTTAAATAGGTTTGGCTTCAACATTTTGGTACGTACACTTTTGCTTATCTCCCACAACCGCGTACATTCAAAAAGCTCTGAGGCTCATATTGCATTGGTCACTGCCTTTCACACGGCACAAAAAACGAGTCTACAGGAGATAAAACCACGTCCGATCACAACATATGTCTCGATTTAGAAGTTCTGACAAATTTGAAGTCGGTTTTAGAAGTTCTGGCCAGTTTGGAGTTCATTTTGAACATTATTTTCAGCAGGATTGTCAACAAAAGGTGTACTCTGTTACTTTTCTGGTGGTCTGCTCATCTCCATGGAGATGTAACTTGTTTTGCCTCCACAATCCGAGGCGGGAAATGTATCGAAAAGTGCACAGAGAGACGTGCAATTGGTCTGTTAAAGGGGGCGGTATGGGTGTAAATGAGACCACAGCGCTTTATCTTTAACCTAATATAAACTGTCTTATTCTCAGAGAAACAGGGAGTGTGCTGTTAGCATGCTAATGTGTATTAGCTTCACCTGAAATGGCAAAACTCACTCTGAAAGTTGTGAAAAGTGTGTCTAAACTCATCGTGGATGCTTAGAATGCATTGGGTAAGCGAGGTAGACTAGTTCAATGCCGCAAAGTAAAAACATGTCCAACGGAAACGAGCAGAAAAGTTACACAAAGCACCTTTAAATGTCTTGGGCAATGCGAGGTTGAACTGTGAACTTAAACACAGTTCTCAGCGAGTCAAAACCACTCAAATCGAGCACGACATTGTGAAATCGCGCCGTTTTGCCTAACGTAGACGTTGGCGTTCGCAGCAAGACGAAGAGAGAATTCCACCGCTATAACGCCACGAATGACGCCACGACTAACTAACGCCGGCCGCCGAGTCGACAAAGCGCCTCAAAAGCACGGTTCACATTGAAGGAGCAGAAGAGGACAGAGGCACGAAGCTTATTGCTGCCAAAAGTCGAATATTTTCACGTAGAAATACTGTGGTGTGTTCGCGATGACTGAGTGAAGGTCCTCTGTTCTGATTTTTCCCGCAGAGTGAGATGTCGTTCCTCTTTTAGGTGGAGCAGGAGACCATTTTTGATTAAAATAAATGAAAGTCCACCATTCTACTTGTGTTACTGGAAATAGTCGCGATACGACTGTAAAGAACTGCGATAGAGACAGTTTTGCGATCTTTAAATATACTTTTTGACAGCGTAATTTCAGCTATACTAAAACAAATATGTTCACACCTTTAAGTTTTTGCTTTGACAGAGTTTGTCGAATATTTTAAGGACAAATATTCCGCATTATTAGTATCGTTATTGGTCTTTAATTATTATCTTGAGTACCTTTACTTTGGCATCTCGTGTTTAAAAGAAAGAAAGGACGACGTTAGAATGAAAAAACAAATGAAAAAAAAAATACTTTGGCTTTTTGAGGAACTGACACAAGGGCTCCATCTACTGGCCGCAGAGGTAATTACCGGTCAGAACGTGGCGGCGTTGCGAGCAGAACAGAGGAGCTTCAGTCGGAGCGCCCGATCCCCGCGGTGTGACGGCGACGCTGCCCGCTCTCTAAAGTGCACAGGAGGTTTTTGAGGCTCGGTTTGCGTCTGGGTTGTCGGGATGTAAAAGAGATGGATTATGTAAACGACAAATTCAAGTTTTCGGAACGGATCAGGACCGTACCGAAGTGTGACGAGGCTGAGAGACGCGGCCCACGCAGACTAGTTTAATTTAGGACACAAAAAAACTGTTCTGATTACACGTTCACGGTCTCTTGGTTGACTCTAAAGATTTGCAAACGGTTCCAGTGCCACAGAGCGGTAACGCGGTTCGTTTAAATGCCATCTCTCAGCCCCTTTTCTATGAACTATAATGGAATTGAACACTATTGCTTTTCACTCCGCTCCTCCTTCCTGTTTTTGCACTTCAGACCTCAGACCTCTCGTCTCATCTGACTTTAAGAAACATTTGCATATTCATAAGCACACTTTCTGCAAGGCCAAAATATCCTTGCTAAATATGACCCAAGTCTGATTGTACCACGTGCAAAAGTACGGCGCGTGTTTCCTACAGTTTTAACTTGTTTAGGACGCGTTTGTTTTCACCAAGCAGTAGAGTTCAGTTTGGACAAAATCACCCAAAGAAAATGAGATATTCTGAAATCCAATCGTTAAACTCATTTTGAGAACATAAACATGTCTGAGATAATAAAGCGTTTTAAATGTTGAAGTACGTCCCAGGTGTGAGTGAGATACTTTATGAAGTAGTTTAATCACATCTTTTACTTTTGCTCAAGTGTTTTCAACAGTATTCTGACTGTAAATGTGTCACTACTGTTTCTACTCGGAGTATGTGAAAAGTGAGTTGGATTTAAAGTTTGAGCATTTGGTTAATGATAAGACAAAAGGTGTCTTATCATTAAGATTACCTTTCTTGCCATTACATACAAACTAAAAGATAAACCTGGCCTGGCCCAGTCCAAACGGGTACTCGGTCCCTTCACCAACTTTGACTCTTATTTGAGTCATTATTACGATGCTTTTTACTTCCACATGAGTAAACGTGTGTTATGTTCCAATAACAGCTTCTTCTTTTCACAACTTTGGCAGTTACAAAGTTACTTATATTCTACGCATTTTATTTTGCATGCTCTTATTTGATCTCATTTTAGCATAGTCTGTACTTTATTACATTATTATAATACATTACTGTATGTTGTACCTTAACGCTGAAGTAAGTTTGTGACTTTTTTTCACTGACAATAAACCCTCTTCTGAAAAAGTGACAGAAGAGCTTTAGATTTGGGCTGTACCAAACCTCACCTTACCACTTGGTCAAAATGGACCATTTTGAATAAGAAACCCAAATGTTTTGATATCAGTGTAATCCCCCCTGGTTTGGTTTGTGGGGGTCCTTTGTATTAGGATGGGGGGACTTGAAGGGGCTCTGGACTTTCCACAGTGACAGTCCCAGGAGCAGACACACTAAGACTTGCCTGCGCTGGTCACAAATGGGACAGATCCAAACAGGTCTTCAGGCGGCAGGGCCTTTGGGACTGAGCAGGCCGAGGTGTGAGGCTGAAGAGAAGAGTCTGCACTGGGGCTGCGCTCCACCGGCTTCTCTGTGGCCAACACAAACACAACCATCAGCAGCCAGTTCAGACGCAATAGCTTTACAATGTTATCAGCCTTTTCAAACGCAATAGCTTTACACTGTTGTCATTTCAGACGGTGGGTCTATAACTTCTGTTGTTCAAATACCCAAACGCATGATCCAAATGCTGACACATTCTTATGGCATGAAAACAACAATCACATCTTTTAGAATTTTTGAAGCTATTGTGAAAAATGTATTTGTCCTTAGTTGATTTATGCTCAAAAAGAGATTCTATGTTAGTTTTTGTTCAAGTTTTCATTAGAAATGGACAATTTTGCTGTTGCTACATTGAGGACCTTTTAGTACCAACTGTTTCTAAATTTCTATGTGCGTGCGTATGTACGTGCGTATTCTGGCATGTTGGTGTCAGCTGAGTGTCACTTGCTTGCTCTGAGCAGGTCAAACTCCCGGTCCAGCAGCTCCTCCTCTGTGAGTTTGGAGAAGTTGTCCTCTCCAAAGGGGTTCCAGCGGGACATGTCGGGGGGGTGGCTGACAGCGGGGGGGTTGGTCTGAAAGGTCTGAGACAGAGGACCATCTGAAGACTGCAGCGGGTTCCTACTCGACACACAAAAACATTCAAGTCAATGTGCTGTAATTGTCATATTTTACTCAGTGGAGTCTTGGTCTGGCCCCGGTCTGGCCCCGCTTTGGCCCCTGTCTGGCCCCGCTTTAGCACCGGTCTGGCCCCGCTTTAGCACCGGTCTGGCCCCGCTTTAGTCCCGATTTTACCTTGCACTGACAAACGTCTTGACAGGCGACGGCCCTCCTCCCATCTGCACCGTTGCCGTGGGGACAGCGGTGGGTGTTGTGGTGTTGTATGACCCCAGGGGCATCTGAAAGTCCAGCGGCGAGGGCGACAGGTAGGGGGCGCTGTTGCTGTCCCCGCGTGTGGGTGGTGCTGCTGGTGCTGCTGGTGCTGCTGGTGCTGCTGGTGGCTGCTGCTGCTGCTGCTGCTGCTGCTGCTGCTGCTGCTGCTGCTGCGCTGCAGCTGCACAAACGCCTGCTGATACTGGTGCAACTGTTCGGATAAAAGGGAACGGGGGCGAAGGGGCGAGGGGCGGACCAGAATGATTTAAAATGAATTTGATTTTCTAGGATTCTATGATTTCATGATTTTTGTGATTGGATGAATGTGGTCAGATTTCACAACTGGATTTGGAAAACTGGGGATATTAAGGAAGAGAGAGACGAGGGAATGAAGGTTTAAAAACTCTGGTTTCAGACGTTTCCCCTTAATCCAAAGCAAAACATAACACTTAAGTTCAATAAAAATGAACAGACCAGACAATAATTACACCTTCACCTAATTACTATTTAAAAAGGACACATATTATGCAAAATGGACTGAGCTTTTAACCACGTTAGAACAGTTTTCCCTCGTCAAAAACATACCTGGGGTCGTATTTAGCTGCATTCACGCTCGTTTCATTAATTCTGTTTACCAGGTTTATAAAAGCCTCACAAAAACACCCAGTTTCAAACCATTTTTGTTGTCAACTCGCTTTCATTGCGTGATTACGTTAGCATGTCGGGGCAAGCTAGCGTTCGTTTTTCCTCAAAAAAAAAAAAGGTAACTCCCTCTGCTGCCAGTAGATGGAGTGCCAACACAAATCCTGCAGGGGGAACGCCCGACTGATACAACGCAATATTTGCTTTTCAACAAACGCATTATAAACTCTAAAACAGGCAGAGCTAAAGTACAGAGAACGTTTAACTGAACCTACACGGCGGGCCCTGCTTGAATACATCACTCCCCCCTCGTTTCCAAGGCAACTAACTACAACAAGCCTATCATTTCCACAGTCTTAAAACCACAGCCTCTCCATAGGGTCCCGTCTGGAGGCACCGAGCACATTCTCATATGCCTTCACCTTGTGTTCGATCCCTGGGGGCGGCGCTCGGACCAGATTGCCTTCTAAACAAAAACAGATGGTACGGTTTCAAAAGGGAACAGTCGAAATGCCTCCGCCCCGGCAAGATCGCTCCAGGAGCACGGCGCTTTGGTCGCTTTAAAACGCTGTGAATACGAGTTTTGCAAAAAATCTGGGAAAAAGGCGAGCGTGTAGGAAGTTTGAGCGTCTGTTTCCGTCATCGTTTTGGCATCGCGCGGGAAACGTTTCTGATAGAGACGGACGGGGCTTTGCCAGTGTTTCTGACGAGAGCACGTTGAAGTACAATTTACTAACATGCGCTTGTAACTTCACGCTGCGGCGCCATGTGCTTCGCTGTCATTTGTTAATTATGTTGGATTCATTCTTCAAATCTCATGTAAAAAAGGTCATATTTGGTTGTGTAAAAGAGCCTTTTTTCTACATACTGAAATCCAAATAATTATCCTGACGAGTTTGACGATCTCTTATTTCTCCCCCACGTTAGTGGAGTAAATAATCTTGGGGGAAAATAGTAATAATTGAAACCTATGAACTTTAGAAACTAACCAAATTAGATAATTAATCTTTTTGAACCAAATAATTTGCTTTTATTAAATATCTACAGGGCTAAATTGTAGTAGTGCTGAAAAAAACCAAATATCAAATAATACTTTTATACATTTTGTTTCCTAAATCCAAGGGCTCTCCGCTGTGCAGTAAGTATAATAATACAATAGAAACTGAAGCCTTTCCTCTAGTCTGGTCCAGTTGTGTCAGTGCTTTGATGTGACACTCACCATAGCGGCGTACTGCGCCTGCGCCACCTGCTGTTGGTACAAGGCCGGCTGCATCATCATCTGCTGCTGCTGCAGGAGCATCTGCTGCTGAAGGGCCTGTTGGTACTGGACACGGGCAAAAGCACATGAAAGACCCTTTCCATACGGCACTTTAATGGGACTTTTAAAGCAAAATACAACACACATTTACATTCATTTCTCTACATTTAGACAAAACAGTCAGATCTTGTGGACCAAAAACACTGGACTGCTCTTACTTCTAAATGCAATCTTCTGTTCCAGCTGCCAGATAAATAGACTAAATTACTGATATAAATGATCATGTGTGCATTTTCTTTTAGGAGAATTCTCATAAAAAATACATTCAATAAAGTGATTTCAGCTGAGTGTGGGCGGTGGATGTGTCTCTTACCTGTAGATATTGTAGTTGCTGTGCCTGTTGTGCCTGCTGTAGATGTTGGTGCCCGGGCTGTGGCTGCGCTGGATGTGGCTGCGGGTGTGGCTGCGGGTGTGGCTGCGGGTGTGGCTGCGGGTGTGGCTGCGGGTGTGGCTGCGGGTGTGGCTGCGGGTGTGGCTGCGGGCTGCGGGTGGTGGCTTGCGGTTGGGCCGCCTGGTGCTGCTGCTGCAGCTGCTGGAGCCTCAGGTCTCCAGGCTGAAGCTGCTGCAGGACTCTGTGCTGTTGGCTGTTGTTGCTCTGCGGGGCCAGAGGGGGCGCAGTGGCACTGGGGGTCGGAGCTACACGGACACAAAAAAACATGTGTGAAATCAGAGAAGTAGAAATATATAAAATGATTACCAAAGTTCAGCAATTAAAAAAGATCTATCTGATGTTCTCAAATTCAATGAAGTGTGATAACGGGCCGGGACGTCACAATGTCAAACTTTAGTGTTATTAATGTGAGAAAAAACATCATCATTTAACGTTTATTCACGATTATGACTGAGACTATGTGAAATCCTGTCCAACACATTACTATTCCTCAAGTTTGTGCTCAGCTTTATGGGATTGAAAGACAAAATAAAGTAAATGTGACAAAAACAGCCAGATAAACAAGTACTGGATATATATATTTTTTACTATAGCTTGAATTAGCTTGCTTATTTTTTTAGTTCTTACGCTTCACGGTGATCGATGTACTGAATAATCCTGACGCCCCTATGACTGACAGATGTCGTGCTGAACTGGTTTGACATCCTGTTCAAATATACCCGTCCCCCCATAACGTTATAAAAACCTTCCTAATGTGGTTAAAAAAACGTGTTTTGAAGCCCTCCTACGGCCTGTCTGTCGTGTGTTTTGAAGTGAACCTTTATGTCCGTTGCTGTTGGCAGCAGAAGGCGTGCTCATCTTGACTGGAGTGACCGTTACGCTGAGAGGAAGCACGTTACTGTTGGCCGCCTTCGGACGCTGCCTGGGAGCGATGGAGGTCTCGGTCGGACCCACGGAGTCTGTTATCCTGAAACACAGAGTCCCCCCCGATGTTTAGACTGTTGCCCTGGCAGCAGGAAACAAGGAAATCACACAGAGGTGGATGACAAGGACGATCAAGGACTGGACCAACAGTGACAGACATTCGACAAATGGAAGAGATGACATTCAGACTTAATTTGAAAATGGACAAATTTCAAGAACTTTTTTGGGCAAAATAAGACATGCATTTTTGGCTTTTTATGTCGTGATTTTGTTTATCTCATTGTGAATGTATTTTATTTATTTATGTATTTATTTGTATCTTATATATTTATTCTTATTTATAATAAATGTTATTGTATTAATTATTATTTTGCTCGTTCTATGTTTCTATATTTCTTTAAAAATTAAATATATAAAAAGGACTTTAGGATGTTGCTAGGCGGTGCTGAAAAGTTTCTGGTTCCGGTTAAAACGCTCCGTCAATGTTTATGTTCAGAGGAGATTTGATGCCCATAAAACTAAAATGTCTTGTGTAAAAATATTCCAAACCTCTTATCATTGGTCGATGTTACAAGGTTTAACACGTTGTCATTGGGACAGACTTATGAGGTAATGTTTCATAAAGGAAGTGTAAGGAGGTTGCCTCCTGCTGGTTTAAAAAGGAACTACAATCACAACAGAGCCTTGAGCTGCAGATTAAAGATTTTGGGCTGGATTCAGGTGCAGGACCTGGCAAACCCAAATGTGAGGCTCATGTGAGGCTCATCTGAGGCTCATTCTGCTTCCAGATTGGACAATCTTGTGAACATAAAACTTCTAATTAAACATGAATCTGCATTAAAATGATCTACAAAATCCATGTTTGATTTACTCTGTATCCGAGGACACAGAATAGTCAAGTTCATGAAATTTGTTTTCATGTTTTAGTGCCTTTTATATTTTTTCCTTTTTTAAAAAAAATGTATTCAATTTTATACATGCATACATGTATAAAATAATATATGTATATATACATATATACATACTTATGTATGTGTAATATACACACGTATGTATGTGTAATATACACACACGCAGAGATTTAAACCCAGACCTAACATGACCGCGTACCTCGCTTTGGTCATGCTCTTCTTCGCCGCGACGTCACTGGCTGTGAGCGGCTCTGGTAATGACGTGGGGATGGGGGAGTTCTGCGGGGGCACAAACAATCGAAAATCAACAATTGTACAATTCGGACTTCATCAACGGGGAATAATGATAAGTAGAAGTAGTAGAAGTAGAAGAAGAATAAGAAGAATAAGAAGAATAACTCACAAAAAGGTTAGGCACCGGACAGTCTTTCCCGGCCAACTTGAAGGCAAAGTACGAGACCTGGTAAATGTCGGGTCTCATGTCCTGGTCGGGCTCGAGCATGTATCCTGAAGAGCAAAGAGAATACAGTATTTGAGTATTTGACAGGACTTTTGAGTTGGTCTCTAAAGCAAATGAAGACTGCTTGGTAGAAAATTTAAATGTTAATGCTGCACAGTGAATATCTACTTCAGGGTAAAATATCCTATTTTTTGCCTCCATAAAAACGTCTAAACTTGTAGTTGTTCTGAAGTACATGCGATTCTTTTGTTCGTTTGTCAGTTCATCGACTCATTTCAGTATGTGTCTCGATACCAATGGGCAGAACTCTAGATTTGCGATTTATGCGTTTAATGATAATTGCAATTCTGGTCAGAAAAAATGTATATATCACAATGAGATAGTTTTCCCCAAAGTGTGAAATGTCATTTGAATTGTTTTAAACACCAAATCTGCAGTAAACAGAGTGAAAATCTTCTCATTAATGAATAAACTCAATTAGTCACAGTTCCTCTAATTAGTCGCTGCAGCGCTACAAAAAACGACAGCTCGCGTTCACCAGGATGATGCAGTAAAGATGAAGGAAATGACAATTTCTTTTCATAAGGCAGTTCTCACCTGTGGCCACTAGATGGAGCCTTTGTTTAAGTATTTGTTCACTTTAAAAGGAAAACATTTATGGGAAACAAACATGAGCAACAGAAGAGGATGACGACTGCCCACCCTGGCTCAACCGCTCCCAAGGGTTCAAAAACTACAAAGACAATAAGTTAGTCACTACACTACTAAATATATACTTTGGGAGTACTACCGCCTACAGAAAGTACTACCGCCTACAGAGTAAGTATCGTGACAAATTTATTTTGACATTATTGATTTTCTTATTAGTTTTCTAAGTTCAAATCGACAGACTCTGTTTAGGACTGGCACACAGCATTAAACTAGGGTAATTAACTAAGAAGAATTGCTTTGCATGATAATTACGTTTTGGGCAATAAACATTAGTGAAAACGTCAGTTATTTATACATTTCCCAGCGATAAACAACAATAGGGTTTGTACTCCTCTTTTTAATGAATAATCAAAGATAATTGTTTGTTATCGTCACGGTTACACGTGGGCTTCACGAGCTGCTCTCATCAACGCGCCTGTGTTGGGGAGTCAGGTGATCATGTGATTGTATCAGAGGTCACATGACTGCGGCTGTGTGGGCAGGACTTACTGAGGAGGCGGTGCAGTTTGGCCGAGTATTTGGAGTTATCGGGGATGATAAAGGTCCCGTCACACATGGCAACCTGACTCTCCCCAAAAGGAAGTGTGAAGAAACACAGCTTGTACAACAAGCACCCCAGAGCCTGAGGAGAAACACACAAACACAGAGACACACCAGAATATTAGACGTACAAAGGAGCAGAGGTTCATAAAGACAAACAGCTTCTACAACTCTTCAGGCTCAACAGGAGTAGAGTTTGTTTTAAATATATATCGACATAGATGGGCAAAAATGAAGATTTGTTGCTTTATCTTGATAACGATATTCAGATATTTTAACGAGGCATCAGAAATGTGCACTAATGTGTGTGTAAATGTCTTGGTTGAGGTTTGGTTCACACACATGTGACCGGACCAGAAAATGAACCACAACAGGAGAGAAATATACCTCTGTTTGTTTGGGAGACTACACCGGACGTTTTTCTGCTAGAGATTGTTCATTAGTTTTTAAATGTTAGAAAAAAATACCTCAAATTCTAATTTAGAATTTCTAAAAACCATCAAATTGTAAGATGTTTAAATTATAATTCCCCTTCTAATAGATTCTGAACAGGTATAAACACTGAAAAGAATTTTAAAAAATCAAACATAAATTATTCTTTTTAATCTTGAGTCTGATCTCAGTTCGGATCTGCTTTTTGAGCGTTTGAAGTGACACACGTGTAATAACTGTTAAAAGCAGAGAACTGAGAGCGAGCCCCGAACTGAGCCTGAGAGCGACGACAACGGCACATTTACATGGCATAAACTCCTGGTAACTGATTTTTTTTTAATTGTAACTTGTATTTGGAAGACGATGAATCTTCACGTTTTGCCTTTGCCACATTCGTTTCAGTGAGCGAAAAAATGTAAGTACATTCCAATTTGTATAAATATAAACTGAAATAAGCAGATGAATGCACAAAAACATGCTCTCATTTGTCATCATTACTGTCTTTGCTGAATGTCTCTTCTCCTCATTTCCTGCTGTTGTATTCATAAAAAAAAAAAAGCCACACCCTCCCGTATCCTTATATGTGCTTCCACCTCCTCCCCGGCGTAGGTCACAGCTGCGTTTCACTTCTCAGCGGCTAAACTCGGAACAGGAAGTAAGAGGCGACACGGGGGGCGATGCGAGGGAAGTGACAACAGGAAACCCAGGATGCTAATTGTCTGTGTCCTGTTTAAAGAGCAAGATCAGTGAGGATCCGAGGACGTATGGGCGGGACCCCGGGGCCGCGTTGGGGCGGGACCCCGGGGCCGCGTTGGGGCGGGACCCCGGGGCCGCGTTGGGGCGGGACCCCGGGCCGCGTTGTGACTGTTGAACTCTACTTTAATACTAAGGGCGAATAGGCTCGATACCAATTATGATAAAATCATTAAAATAGTGCTATTTATTAAAACAATAGAATTCATTTAAAAGCACAAAATAATTGTACTCCCTTTATATTAATCTTATGAGTTTTTACACTATTCTTTAATAAAGCACAAAATCAAGGTCAAATTTGATCTTTTAAAGTGATAATTTTAGCGTTATTACTTGCTCAAATGAGTAACTAATTTCAATACTATTACTACTACTAAACTATTATTTTAATAATCAATTAGCATCTGATTTTGGATATTTTTGACAAACCTGGTGCAAGTTACGGTGCCAATACTATTAATCTCATTATTATCATCATCATCATCAATAATATCAACAATAATAATAGTATTATTACTACTACTTTATTTTTGTCTAGTTTTTAAAAATTGTACAAAAAATTACTTTAAAAAAAGATTAAAGTCTGAACTGGGCTCCACATGACACACTTTTACCGCTTCAGACCTCAAGGCCGCTGTGGCACCACTGGGCGCAGTAACTAACTATTAAGTAAAAACAACAAACAAAACAACATCCCCTCACCCAAATGTCGGCCTTAGTGGTGATGGCTTTCCCTGCATAGAGGTTAATCATTTCTGGAGCGCGGTACGAAAGAGTGGTGTATCTGAGAAGTACAAGAAACACACACAAGGTCAGCAGAAACACAAGAACAACTGGCATTAAACAGATTCTCCATCTTTTATTATAACAGAAGAGTAAAGAGTGCAGGGTGCTAAACCCAGAGGCTAATAGTTTCATGTTTGGAGTTTACACAGGGCCATAAACACATGATAACAGGCGCATATCAGTTTATTGCTGCTGTAAATGTGGGAAAGTCAACAAGCACAACACAACGAAGGTGAGGGTCAAACTAGTCGTGATTTGAGCAAGTCCTTTGATATGTTAACATTATTAACACATGCCAAATACAAGACAACATTAGGCAAATATTACACATCATGAGCCATAGCTAAAAACGGCAAAACAAAGTGATAATTAGTTTGGGCGTTAGCTGGCCATGCGCCAATTTCAAATGGACGCCCTGATATTGAAATATATTGGGGCTCTTTACGATAGTTTAACATCAAGAATTCAAAATAACGGTCACTTGACAGACCCACTGACTCTGGAAAGAGGAGTGAGGCAGGGTTGTGGTTGGTCTCCCCTTTTGTTCGCTTTGCACTTGGAATCATTGGCCCAACAAACAGTATTAAACAATCAAAACATAACAGTGCTTGCTACACAAATTATGTTCTGATCCGTTTAATGTCCCTATACAAACTGAATATATATTAAAAACTTCAATGTTTCTCTTACCAGCGACCTTTCCTGTCAATGTTAAAAATGTCATATGAAAACATTTAAATTTGTATTCAGATGCGTCCACAGTGAATTTTCTAACCATCTCCTCTGCTCTCAAACTATCTAACTTCAAGTCCTCTTTCAATACATCCATAAATCACCTCTGAACTCTAATCTCAGCTCCTTTCTACTCTATATTCGCTCTCCCTCCTCCGCCCATAACCATCCCAATCTCGACACAACTGATTTCATAACGTCTTAACATTTCATTTCCCTCCCCGGCGTCTTCACCACCGCCCCTGCCTGCTAAATAGTCACGTTTAAGTGGTTTGGCTTCGCTCTCTCACTTTTTAATCTCGTCCTCCACTGCGGCCACGCCTTCTTTCTGAGGCAGTAGGATTTTATGAGTGGCACTGCCGAAGTCGCACAGCACGTAGTTCCCCTGGTCGTTCAAAAGGATGTTCTCGACCTGAAAGAAAAACACGTTGCCGTTACCAGACAGCCGAATCCGTTACGATTGGTGTTCATTTAGTGAACGTAATTTTTTTTTTTTAAAAGGTACTTAGTAATGACATTTAACATGAATAGATGATCATTTTACATTTTGATCATTGTAAAGCTCAATATTGATCTACAACAACTGAATAATAGAAGCAGGTCCATTGACTTCCTGTTCAAACCAGCAGAATAAATATGCCCCGCCTCTTCATAGTGATATTTCAACATAACGAGCATAACGAGACTCAGAGTCTGAATTTTTCAAATAAACACAACACCAAACAGGGATGTGGGCGGGGATAGGGGGTAGGTGAAAACTGAACCTTTTCTGAGCACTCGAGCTTCAATTGCGGGATTAACTCAAATGCGCAGGAATCCATCAAAATATAACTATGAATTAACTAAAGTTTAGCTAAAGTTAAAAGCTCATTTATTTAAAAGGTGACCTGCCTTATGAGGCCCCTTTAAAAGACATTTAGTTATTTACAATTCCGTCATCCTACCCACAATACAGCAGTAAGAGAGATTATATAGCGTTTTATCCCTTGTTCTAAATACTTGCCGCGCTCGTTCTCTTGTCCATTCTAACACTCTCTCTCTTCCTCTCTCCCCCTCTTCCTCTCCCTCTTCTTTTGTGGCCGTGTTGTGTAATGCGAGTGGGTCGAACACTGACGGGTCTGTGGAGCTGAAGAGAGCTCTGTTTTTGAGTCCAGTCCAAACCGGGACCAAACCAGGACCGGAGCAGCCCACTGACAGAGCACTGGGCCTGGGCACAATGAGGCGGCTTCACTGGGGTCAGAACCACTCCAGACATGGGATGAAAAAAACGTTTCTACATGGAATGGAGCCGTGATGTAGCTCGCGTAACGCTTTATTGTACAGAGGCTAAACTAGATAATGTTAACACACGTATTGTACATTTGGTTTTATATTGCCCTAAAGAGTGAACCAAAGCCATCTGTTTCGTCTGAGAGTTGACAGGTTTCTGATTGGTTAAATCCACTTGTCACTCACATATCATCACATGGCAGAGGTTAACCAATAAGAGGAGTGCGTGACTGAGCACATCGAGCAGCATTAAACAGAAGAACTGAATCAAAATATAACCATCAATCCAGATCCTTCGTTGGTTGTGTTTATGGCTCCATCTGAATCATTCCCCTTTTCATTGCACTTCTTGTACTCTGTTTTCTGTGTGTTGTAGTTTTCACTGAACATGTATTGTTCCGACAGATCAATTATTTGGGTGGATTTTAGAATCAAGAGTCCACAGTCAATCCTCAGTCAGTAAAATCGGGGTTTTGAGCAGGAAATTTGAATATTATCTTTGTTAAATGGCAAAAATTAAAACTTTGTATAGTTTATGTTCATGAAATACTTAATAAAAAGGCAAAAAAATATACATATATAATAAAAAATAAAAATAAAAAAAATAATCAAGATCAGTTACACAACTTCAGTGATAAACAACGCGTCATGCAGACATCTCGCCACGGGCCAACTCGGATCACCCAAGCCCCAAGTCTCTTTCTTTAAGAGACTTAAGTGGTCAATAAACGCAAAGCTTTTGATCCCGTGAAATCTGGCCTGAGAGAGAACGTGGAATACGGTCTGCTTTATCCTGCAACGCTGAGGATCGTGAATGGAAAAATAAAAAGATTCACTACAGCCGAAGAGGCGTTAGTATTTACCTTGAGGTCTCGGTGGATGACGGGGGTTTTGCACTGATGGAGTCGGGCCACGGCTTCACACGTGTCACAGAAAATATGGAGCACTTCGACCTCTGTGAAGCCCACGCTCAGACGCTGGTTCATCTGCTTCACCACCTGACCCGCTAAAAAGATAAAGAGTTAGAGAGGCATCAAGCAATCCACCTCCCCATATTATCACTCACTCACTGTTGAGCTGCAGTGAAAAGCTCAACTTTTCATAGTGAAAAGCTCAACTTTTCACTATGACTTAAAACAATATTCCGTAACCTTTATACGATGGATTATAACAATTCCTGCACAATTTCTTGTGTGAAATTTAAGATGTTTTAAGACATTATTAAGACCTCGCCCATCCAATTTTAAGAAACTATTTATTTATACCTTTTCTAAGTCTACCAATGTTCACAATAAGCATACCTTTTATCAACTCAACAGGCTTGGGCAAATAATCCAATTTAAGTTTTGATTGTGGCGCTTTTGAAGAATGTACACAAATACGCTGACACGCGAAATGCTAAACTAATACAAGAATTCAAGTTATATTTCAGAACTTATTTTGTATCAACAAGGTTAGCAAGGTTTTCAAACGCACTCCATTGTCAATTAATCGTGCCAAATTCTTGTGGCCCAAATTCAGGCTTGTGTCTCGTACCTTTGCAATACTCCATGAGGATGAGCACCTCCCACACGCTTTCAGACACGGCGTTTATGGTCGAGTCCAAGTACGCAACGATGTTCTTGTGTCCCGACAGCTCCTTCTGCAAACGACAAACAGAATATCACGTTTTAGTGTCGCGATTATTGTGACAAAAAAACTTAACGATTTAACGATTATTGAGACTGGGACTAAAATGACAGAAATCTTCCAATTTCTTTCATTCCCGTGGTTACAATTCCACAAGTGTTTGACCAGCTTTAAAAAAATTTACTTTCTGAAAGACAAAATAAAGTTACATGTGACAAAAGCAGCCAGATTAAAAACATAATTCACTTTTAGATCTATATTCTGGACCATAGATTGAACCAGAGACTTAATTTTGGTTCTAAAATTGTCACAATTATAATTTTTTGTTTTTAAGATTATATTGTAACCTGAATAATCACGTTTATCGATTTACCGAGTAATCTTGACATCCCTAACGACAAAGGGCTGAAGTCTAAGGCGGAATTCACCGTTTTGACCTAATTTTCGGTTCATATCTCCAATTACTCAGCCTACACACATGAAACAAAAACTGGCACCAAGCCCAATGCCTTCTCTGCCAGTAAAAAGTAAAAAGACAGCATCGGAAAGTGGTGCCATTAGATCAACTCCAAAGACGCGATTGTCGTCGGGTGAAACTACTTTAAACCGTGACATAAATGAGTACAAAGTCTGTGGAGCCAAAACCAAACTAATAATAATAAAGTTCTGCTATTATTAGATCATTAGTTTGAACCCTTTCTCCTATAGAGTTAAATAGACACAGTCGTCATCCGAGGTAATGCCCAATCCATTAATTTCAACGTAGAAGAGCTGCTCTGTCACCTACGACAACAAGAGAACGTGCAGACGGAACGTGGTCCAACAGCTAAGCAATCCTGACCCAGGCCAAATCAGATCGACTACCTTAATGCGCTTTAACCATAACGAGCTGGAGTGGAACCAAAGTAATATAGTTCTCGTTATCAGTTACCATTAAGGAAGTCTAGATTTTTGATAATCGTGGTTATTCAGGTCACAAAAAGAACAAAAATAACCCTTGGCGGCGACAACGGGTAATTTCAGTTCAATATATGTTCTAAAAGAGGCAAAATAGATGTAAAGTGCTTGTTTGTGTGACAACATCATTACCTTTTCATTCAAAAAGTTTGAGTCACAGTTGTTTGGGGTCAAAGTGCTAACAAGCATGAATCTTCTCGTAATAAACAGACGTAAACGAACAGACGTAAAGAGTTAAAGCCAAAGTCAATTCTAAAATCATTCATGTCTAAAATAAGACATTATTTTTTTGTGCCTGTAGTATTAAACTATAATAGCCCGAAGTCTGAATTTTTTGTATGAACAACAACAAAAATCAAACATAAATTATTCTTTTTAATCTTGAGTCTGATCTCAGCAATTCACACAGACGTTTAGTAACTCCAAGTGTGTGTGTGTGTGTGTGTGTGTGTGTGTGTGTGTGTGTGTGTGTGTGTGTGTGTGTGTGTGTGTGTGCGTGCGTGTGTGTGTGATGATTCATGGACTGGAAAACAACGGAAAAAATCTCTGCGACACAAAAATTGAAAATTGAGAACGGTGTTTGTTGAGGCTTGGAGGGAGAGGACTCACTAAACTGTATTCATCAAAACACGTGAGTGGAGCTAAATACAACTCCAGGTAAGTTTTTGATGACGGAGCAATGTTAGAACAGGGTTAAAAGCATAATGTGTGTCCTTTAACATGAAAATTTGCATCTTTCGACTCCAGTTAATCTGTGGTTTTCCAGTGCGTGAATGTCCATACACGTTACAATGCATTATCCCAATAACCTGATGTGCCATTACGAACACAACTCCAACCCCTTTACCCTTTTCCTGTATTGATCGCTGCATCCATTTAGCATCAATGTTGTGCAACGTCCATAATGAGGCCTAGCTCCAAATATCGATCTTTTAAAACAGGCTAATCTCTGTTATTCCAATCACCAGCCTGATGAACGCTAGTGTGGATTTAGACCTGTGTTTGAGGCTCCGGCTTAGGTCATTAGTGCCAAGATCGCTCAAATGGACCGGAACGGTTCACTTAAGATCGTGGACACACTTTTGGACCGCACCAATCCGCTCAAAAGTGAACCAGTTAAAACGTGGCTCAGGACTTCTGAGTAGGCCGCGATGAGAAAGGCTGGAGAGGCCCTGGTTCAGGTCAGCTCTTTGTTTTGTGGACAGAACGGGGGCAGAGCGGGGCCCGGCCAACCTCCACCCATTAATCAGACGTGGACAGAGGGTTGAAACAAGGATTTGTAATCTTTCAAAATTGATAACCCTAGACTATATTTGATTATTTATCTCAATAAATCCTAACACAATAAAGCCTTCAGAGCTGAAAGACTTTTACCAGTCCATACCATTACATTAAATTCGAGTTATTAAGAAATAACGTTTAGGAGTCTGTACATTGAGTTACGCACGTGGAAACTAAAACCTGAATTACTATGCAAACTAACAAAGATAATCAAGAGATCATTTTTTACAAAGCAATCTTGGCATTGTCAGATTTGGCATGGCGACCTGCTCCGCCCACAGCCCAGTGTAAAGCCTGGTAAACATGGCGACAGCAGCTCTAAGGCTTTCAGTGAAACTTGTCCAAAAACAGCCCCTACAATCATTATACGAGGAAGTTGTGGTTAATCAGGCCAAAAATTTAGACGATCCGCTTCATGTTCCATTTTCAGAATACCCTGCCCTCCAGGGGGTGCTACAGGGCCCGCTGATGTAAGAGCTGCCAGTTTAAAACACTCCTACATCAACATCCCTCCTCAATAAACGAACAGATCCGGCAGATCCGGCCCTTCCGGCCCATGCACTTCCGTCCTGGGGGTCCCAGTCCGGCCCTTGCACTTCCGTCCTGGGGGTCCCCCTCTGGCCCCTTCAGCCCTACATTACTCTTCAACTCTCCTGATGAAGTTAATCTGCACTCTTCTCTTATGTCTTGAACTATTTGACGGACAGCCTGAAAATGGCACTTTTAAATTAAGATTTTGTGATTTCAATGCATTTTTTTCCTGTTGTGTGAAGCACTTTGAATTGCCTTGTGAATGAATTGTGCTCTACAAATAAACTTGCCTTGCCTCATCACTTCATTTGTACTCGTCTGCGATTGTGTTGATTGTACCCATTTTTATTTCATGTTTGTGTTATTCCTATTGTACTCAAGTTTGTATTTGAGTTTGACTTCGCACTCGAGCACTACGTGCCCTTTAAAGTGAATAGCTTAACTTTCAGTAAATCACACAAATGCACCAACAGAAGCAGTGGGAGTCCTGGTTGTAAGCAGCATACACCGTCTCGAACAGTTGTGATGTGGTGAGACGCGGGACAAAAAGAGGCTCAAACCTCAAAACTAAATGACAGGTTGAGTGGCATCAAAGAGCAGAGTGAATGGAGCAGGTGCGATCACACAATGTCAGAAAAACGGAGGAAACAGACGACAGAATGTGGTTGAGGCTAAAGAGCCGCGGGTCACGTTTCAAACCAGTAAAACGGCTTAAAAAAAAACAACACAACAGCCAGTTTAACACAGACGATGACAGGTTCAGACTCAGGCAAATGTAGAAACAGCCCAAGACCAAGGCCTTTGTCCCAGCCTGTTGGAGAGAGGGATAAGATAAGAGTTTTGAGCTCAAAGTAAGGTCTAATGCTATTCCATATCCCAGACTTGTAACATAAAAAAGGTATGCGCCATTTTTTAAGTCAATTAATCATCGCCGGACTCGTTCTGAGCACTTCCCCCTTTATTAGCATTCATTACACACCTCTACTCCATATGAACGGTTCATCAGCCTCGAAGAATTGGTTCTCCTCCTGAGTGGGTCCAGCTCCACCGTGTATCTGCGAATTGAGGGGCGTCCGTCTGTCCGTCCGAGGGAATCGGATCTCTCCTTCACTGTGGAACTCCTACAGGTTTCTACTTTTTCCCAGAAGAGGTTTGGTAGTTTTTCCTGGCAGAGAAGGAGGGTCTAAGGACAGGGGAGCTTGGGACATCTGTCTAAGGACACAGGATGCTGGGACATTTCCAAGTCCCTATGAACATTGTTTATTTTGTTTTGTTTTCTTTCCACTCGAGGCAACTACTGTTGTGATTTTGGGCGTTACAAAAATAAATTGAATTGAACCCGAGTTGTCCAAAGTAAACGGCCCATTTACTCCAAAGTTATCCAAATTAAGTCCCAATGAGATTGTTTCTTTCAGTTTTCAAATGTTCGATTATATAATGTCAGTCCAGTGCTCGATTGTTGGTGTTGGTGTCATCCATTCATTTGCGATGGCCTTCCCCGTCGCCAAAAGTATTGACCTTATTCTGCTCCGCCCACTTTTCCCTCACTTTGCCCTGTGTTCACTAATACGACCAGAAGAAGGATTAGGTCAGATGGCGGCGCTCAGACAGGTTTCCGGACTAAAGGAGAATACTCCAAAAAGTATCCATTTACTGTGATCGTGGCAGGAGTTTTGAGGCCCAAGTACACTTCCTTGCAGTTCCGAAATCATATGGGATGTCAAAAACAGTCTGGAGCGTCTCTTGGTGCCACAGCTCGTCCAACATTTCCTTGTTAACTGTGAGCACTTTGACATGGTGTTAATGTGGGATGAGACGTCGAAGGAAAAGTACAAGAGCAGGTTTAAAAGGTCACAAACTAAACAAATAATGCAGAATATGGTTCTTTTCCTTTTATGATGGCTGCACTGACACTGAGCACAGGATCCAGCCAGGCTCTTTTTCTTCCTTAGTGTTCTTTTGCAACACAAGTGTGCATTTATAAGGAAAGGAAAAACGTCCAGGACTGTAGTCTACCAAAGACATTCTTGGTCAACTAAAGATGACTCTGCAAATATTCGGCCTTTTGTCTAACCATAACCAAAAATCAACTGCTCTTCGCCCTAACCCTAGCTTTAAGCTGACTGCAAAATAATATATTGTCAAAAATAAACCTTAGTTAAGAAAAATGATAAGGCTAAGCTCAGATAACTCCCCAATTACTTAAGTCCTAACAATCTAAATAAACAGATTAGTCGAGAACACATACTAGTGAGTCTGTTCTGATCGTGAGAAGGTATCACAAACGCGTCTCGTTCGCCCCGCGGTCGCCCGTGCTCCTCACCATGATGGTAATCTCGCGCTTGTAGACGTTGAGGTCGGGGAGGTTGTTGACGTACATCCTCTTCAGGGCACATCGCACGCCGCTGTGAGTCCGAGCCAAAAACACAACCGAGAAACCTCCTGGAAGACACAAAAAAAAATCTATTAAATGTACAAAAAAAAGGAAAGGAAAGGTTGGATCTGGTCCAGGGTCGTCAAAAGGTATCACACATCTCAAACATACAACATACAAACAGGACAAACGTTTAACTCTCCTGAATGTGTTTTAGAAGGATTTTGAGCTTTATCAGAACTAGTATAAGACATAACAAACATAGTGCTAATACTTCATGAAATACTGTTATTTTGAGTTGAAAATGACAGTCTGACATCTACAAAACATCATTTTTATCATTATTGTGGTATTGTAATTGGTATCGAGGTTCAAGCCTAGTCCAGTTTTGACTTGGGTTAGAAACTGTGAATCAAAATGCAAAAAACATTAATTATGATTTGTCACGCAGCAATTAAGAGGCTGTAATTTGCGTTTATATTCATATTTTAGTAACAAGCTTATTTTGTCAAGCATAACTTCCCCACGCACAAGCAAAATGTTGGAAAAAGGACATAAAAGTTGGTTGGTGAAAGGGATTTTTTTTTTTTTTTTTTAAGAACAGTTTAAGACAATTACAAGCAAGTCAAACGTTCATTTCTACTGCAAAAGTGAAATGGTTTTAAATAATTCAATAATAAAATGCAGTTTTTGCCTCATTCTAACCTTTACCCCATGAACCATTCAATGTCTTTTTGTTATCAACTCTAAACAGAGAAGCAGGCAGAGTAATGACCAAACAAAGCGCCGTGTTTACCCCGCAACACTCAGAGCGGAGTGGATCCGAGGAGCCTGACTCAGCAAAATCAGGATTAAAGTGACGGGTTAAGGGTTAAAGCTGGAGATAAACAGGAAGTGAAGATACAAGGACAAGAAAGATCTGGGACAAAGAGTTAGTCCTGGTTTGGAACAAGTTTAGACCAGTTCAACCTGATGCAGATTGTTACGCAAACACAATTAATTATATTTGACCTAATAAAAAGTGCACCTTGCGTGTTCCGGACATCCTTCAAAACGACAGTCTTTGTTTAGTGCTTTAAAACTGAACATTTTACTTCAGAGACAAAAAAAAAGTAGTACATTTACATTTAGATTTTTGGAAAAGTTCAATAAAATAAAAGCACAAACTCAATGACGAAACCAAAAGATTTTCAGGTGCTTCTGACATCGACAGAAATGAATTTGTCTCCGTCATGCACATTAGCTTCCCATTAGTCACAATACAACATAAAATGATGTGATCTTGATAAAATTAACAGTTGATATCAGTAAACGTAACATGTGCAGGGTTTTATAACAGTGTATTTCCAACTTCATGTAACGGCAAACAAGTTTCAAAAACTTAATTTTCGACTTTCGACCTCAGCACATTTAGGAGCTCCTAGCGCTGCTGGATTACCTCAAACTGTTTTTTACGTACTGAAAAGGTCAACTTGTTCGTTTGTTTGTGAGGTTAAAGAGCTGCGCAGACTGCGTATAGGAAGCACGACGAAATCAGCTAGACCGGCCCGTCCCAGCAACGGCCTCCGGTCAAACCATCGGCAACGGCCGACGGGCGTGTCTCGGACAAAAAAATTATTAAGAAAACGCTTGTGCAAAAATGGCTGAACTCCCGATGTCGCAACTCTGCAAATTGTTTTTTCAATTTAATCCGGCTGATGGTTCCGTTTTGTGGTTTTTTAAATCACAACTTCAGACTCGAGTCGCTGAATGTCCCGTTTCTCTCGTCTCCCTCCTCTTCTCCCTCCTTTATTTCCTCCCTCGCAGATGTTTTTGCTCCTCGGATGAGCTCATTCGTGATAACAGCCCACAGCTCCAGAACTAACCCGTCGCGCTCTCACACACACACACTCAACACACTTGTCATTAACCGTGACGTTTCCCCCCCCCCTGCCATTTAAAGCAACACTATGCAGCTTTGGCAGTTCTCAGTATACTTGTAAGATCAGAGTGTGACAACATGCCGTTTGAATGACCTACAAAGAGTGGCTTCCTTGAGTTGTAAAAAGGGAAACTGGTGATGTACATGTAGAACAGGCATTTCCTCCAGGAGGCCCAGTCCCGTAAAACTGTCTCAAACGGTCACCAGGTTTATAGAAATGTACATACGTGGTCGTAGAGAAGAGCCGTACGACATTTCAAACGATTACAAAGGAGAACAAAATCAACTTTAACGAGCCTTTAACAGCGTTTCCTCAACACCATCTGGTCTCATCTTACTCAAAGTTGTGTTTTGATGGCGGCGTGCAGGTTTGAGTCATTCTAAACTGCTGCAGAAAAGGTCAGTTTTCACCCACCCCCTATCCCCGCCCAAACCCCTGTGCTTAGTTGTTGAAAAACTAAACTCTGCGTGGCACGGGTTGAGTTCTAAAATGTCACGTCGTCACTTTAAGTGACAATGTGCTGCTTGTTACGAATGACACACAGAGGCGGGGCTCGTTACTGTGAAGAGGCAGGGCTTATCAGTTCTGTAGATGCTACGCCGTTTTAGACGTAAAAATACAAATCTACTCATGTTATAGTTCAAGCAGTGTTGTCAAACGTATTGAAAATCAGATACTAATCGTTACTAAAACTAGTATCAAAGCTCGATACTAAAAAAAAGGCCCTTGAACTATACAAAATGTGAGCTTTTATAGGCAGCTTTAGAACGCTCTTGAGCTTTCACTAATATCACATGGAAACAAACAAAGTACAAGTGTTGGAAATGTCAGTTTATTTCTTTTCTAAACATTTATCTAAAACAGAGCGTTTTTAAGTATCGGAATCAAAAATGGAGAATATTCCTTAGTAACGAAATAGAGTTTAAAAGTTAGTATAGTGACAACGTTCATATCATACAGAGTAAAAAAACGTAACATGTCTCCTTTAAAATCAGGATATTCAAGAGGCTTTTACACTTTTGTCAAGTTCAAGGCTAGTAAGAGTTCATGCAAAAAAAAAAAGAAAAGAAAAAATGTGCAATCCTACAGCATCTGTATAAAAGTAAGGACACCTTTTTTTATATAACCTTGGGAGTATTTTTGCCTTCCTACATCAACCCAGCAAACACATTCTCCCCAAACCGTCGTAACCCTGTCAAATATTACTTTTGTTTTCCATTCATGCTTGGAACACTGGACTTTTCCCTCAGAAACCCTCACAAATTAACTTCCACTGACCTGCTCTGGAGCTCGCTGGCACTTGGTACGCGACGCCCGCTGTTGCCGTTAATTACCCCAACGACGGTTTGATCCTGGGGCGTCAGTCAATCCTGGGAGATTTGTAATAAAACCCAACGGGAGCGAAAGGACGAATGGAAAAAAAAACGCGCAAACCCAGCGATTCGACGTGTGCTTGGACGAGGTCTAGAACGTACAGGGTTCTAACGGTGTACTCAAGTTCCATTTGAGGCTCTAAATCTGTGCGAAATACTTTTACTTTTTACACTCAAAGCACATTTTCAAGTTGTACTGACGGGAATAGAGTCCAGTAGAGCGGCGACTATTTATCATTTTGCTAATTGATTAATCTAAGCATGATTCTTTCGATTAACCAGTTAGTTGTTTAGAATGCAGTCTTGTAATGAAAGATTTTTACCCAGTTTGGACACAGATGAAGCTGAAGTGAAGCCGTTTGAGGATCCTAGTGGAGCACATTTACGGACCAAAGAATATTTTCATAACGCAATTCAAGCAATTTCTGCTTAACTTTAGTTATAAAACTTCATTTCTCAGCTCGTGGCATCGTTTGGAACCTGTGCACGGACCAGTTAACAATTATTCCATGACTAAATTATTTCAACAATTGTTGTGATTAAACGATTAACAAAAGTCCAGGGATGTTTTTGATGAGGGAACAATGCGAGGACATGGTTCAAGTTTTAAAATAGCATAATGTGTCCTTTAAGACTGAGTATTCCGACTTAGACTTCCTTCGTTTCTCCAAATGAGCGACAAACGCTGTGAAATCTAAAAGCTCAACGTTGGGCGACGTCCGAGTTAAGAATACGCCACAAGTCATTTCTCTGCAGCTTTGTCAGAGTTAACACAACACTGACATTCCCAAACTACGCTCCAGAGTCTAAACTTAGACGTGAACCTGGATTTCTCAGACTCCTCACAGATTCTACACTTTCTGCCGGTTTACAGCCAACAGCGCACACCGGCTCCGAGAGAGAATCAAAGTCACCGAGCATTACACGCCGAGTTCGCCCTTGTATCCAAACTGATCGTGACGGAACGGCCTTTAGTGGTTTTACGTACACAAATAAGCTTTAAAACATGTAAAGCCAAAGCAAAGGGGTTAACAAGTACTAAAAATCAAGTCAAAGGATGCAAACACTGTACTTTTTTCAAAATAAGACATTAGTCGAAATAGACTCGAACCATACAATGAACAGTGAAAATACACACCAAATTATATTACTGCAAACATCCTGCCTCACGGTTTAACTGTTGTAATTCTCCGATTTCCCCCCAGTGTCCAGACTCGTAAAAAGCCCGACAGAGTCTCTCAGTCTCCTCTTGTGCTTAGCTCAGCGTTCGAGCCATGAATCAGAGGATTATTCATGGCAGTTTGATAGAAGAGATCCAAAAAACGGACGGAATAACGGAGCGGCTCAAGGGCACAGAGGCAGCCGTGCTCGTGTCGAGTCCTGTGCCACCCCGAGACGGGCAGAAGGTTAAAACAAATGAGTCACTTTAAAAGAATTTAGAAGCGATGGAGACGTTTAGTGTGTCGAATGGAAAGAGCAGTGACGTGGAGGGGCCAGAGCCTTTCCAGAGGATCATCATCATCAGTATCAGTTCGCAGACTCATTCAAATATGTCATCTGCAATTGACCCAACATCGTAGTAATGTGGTCCCACCCAACATAAAGTTTTACAAACAAATGTCTTATTTTAAGTGACATGACATAAAACGCTAATTAATACATAGCTACTGTAACTGTTTACAAACCGTCTGTGACAAGTTAATTAGTCCTTTTATATTCTGTATATAAAACAGAACAGTTTGGACTGAAGAGAAATGCTGCTGTTTTGGGGACAAACTTATGTGAAATTAAGAATAAAATGTGTTATTTTAAGATGAAACTCCATTTGGAATGAACAAAAAAAAAATTACCGATTAATTGAAGAAAAGAAAAAGTAATCGACAGATTACTCAATTACTAAAACGATCGATAGCTGCAGTCCTACCATTTATGAAAGGATTTATAAGTGGATAACAAGTTTCACTGGTGATAACTTTCTTCTCACCTCTGACGAGTACAAAACCTGCCAATGATCTGCACTTTGAAGCACTCAGTGAATTAGAGGAAAATGATTGATTCTAGTTTGACAGAAGCGGCGAGGAGGAGCCGGACACAGACGGCTGAATGAACAAGCACAAAAGGCAGCGATGCTCGTGTTCAGGACGGGGGCAGACTCGCACCAGCCACTCCCCCTTCAGCGGCTCCACAATACTCCACTTCATGTGCAGTACAGTATGCTAATGATGTGATAGATGCACTCTCGCCACACTGGGCTCATTCAACACTGATATGGAACAATAACAGGGACGAGTGGTGGTTTTAACCCCCGTCCCCATGGCAGACTTCCAGTGGTCTTTGAGCAATCGGACGTGACATGTTCAGACACGTGGACTGCATTTAACAACTTCATTGGACAGTCCATCTTTTGGTTTCAAAATTGAAATGCATAAAACACGACACAGAGAACCCAGGGGTCTCGCTCCGTACATACAGGGATGGCGGGCCCGCCATCCGATTTGACATGGGAGGGAAAATAAACCATACCTAAAACTCAACTTCATCCCATATCTTAGGTAGGGCCATCATTAAAATACTAAACATAAACAAGTCTTAAGCTTCAAACGCTGTCTGTTTTATTAGAATCAGACTCATATTCACGGAGAAATGAATTTAATGAGGAAGTGAATGTGGACGCGGCAGAATACAAAGACATACGGAGCGCGCACGTGCAATTACCGCGATCTGCCTCATTGAAATGAAACTCTTGTCCAGACCTGACTCCGGGGTCAAAAGACAACATGTGTATCACTACAGATACACAGAGTCTACAGTTGTTATTTTGTCTGCTTTCTCAGTGAGTTTCAGAAGGAGCACGCCACCGGCCGACAACACGTCTCAAGCCCCTCCTCCCAGCGTTACCATGGAGCTTGTCTTATTATAATAACTAATATTATAGTTAAAAAGAGCTTCAAGTGAGGTGATTATAAGCTCAACCTTCTAATATTTTGTCCAAGTATTATTTTATTTTCAAAAGAGTCGTCTGTATGAATGGGTCTAGTCAAGTTAATGAACAGATTTTCTCTTCCCTGCTTTATATTCCACGTCTATACATCATAAAATATTATTAATAGGCAATATATAGGCCTATATAGTGTTAATAGTATGTTTAGGGTGCATGTACCTTTGGAAATATGAAGGTACATTAAACCATCCTTGGAGGAAAATGCAACCCCATATGAGTCAGATTTACCATCTCTTTAACAGATTCTGGGGAGAGCACTGGAACCAGTAAGGACGATCAAGAGATCCAGTAAATAAAACAAATTAAAGGCCCAACAAATGGGACCCATCTCGTCCAGAGTCTGGGCACATTTCAAATGAAGTCATAATAATATTTTTTTTTTTTTATAAATAAATAAAAAAAAAAAATTTATAATTTGACATTTTTTCTCCCCCAAATGTCAGTTATAAATGTGGGTCCAGTCCTTGATCGTTTGTGCTTTATGATTCATAAATCTTGTTGTGATGGCCTTCTTTCCTGGTGCAGGAGTCTGCGCCAAAGGGATCCATTTATTGTGTCCATGGTAGGAGTTCTGTGCTCCAAATACATAGTTCTGAAATTCAGTGGGATGGTGGTGTCAAAAACAGTCTGTAGCACTTTATTGATCTCAGTCCAATATTATTGAGCGACAGGACAGTCCCAGAACACGTGAACTGTTGAATTTCCTTGTGAATAATGGTCACTTTGACATGGGGTTATGAAGAAACAAGTTAAATTTTTCCAACCAAATTCCCTCCAAACATGTGATTTTGAGGTTCTCCACTTGGATGTGTACACACTTTCCCACTCTACGTCTGAAAAACTAAATGACCTTCTAGGAAGCGGTGTTCAGAGAAGCCGTCTGTAAGTCACGCCTCCAGATAACGATTACACTGATCAAAAGTAGTCGATTAATCATTGCAGCCCTACTGGAGAGTCAATGAATGATTTAGAAGGCAATCAAGTAACTGGAGAAACCATCTTAAAAGCGAATACAGCATGAAATTGCTCAAACTTGCGAAATGTTTTTTGGTCCAGAAACTTCAAGGAGATGTTTTATTAACTCACAACAGTTTCTCTAATGCAAAAAGTTGTAAAGGCAAAAGGTCATGTGATCTCAGAAGAGACACAATAGGATGGCAATTTTTTTAGTTTAAAACACGCAAAATCTGCCAGAAAAATGTAGCAATTGCAAATTTATGAGATTTAAACGGGCCAATTTGCTGGAAAACTGTTGAAAATTTGCACACCGAGACCTCAGATTTTCTGTAGATTGCTCCATGTCATTTGTGCCATTCTTTGGACTTTGACGAAAGATTTTTGGGTCGGCTGAAGTGTAGCTCTTTATGGGCCATTTCCAAACTTGGTGCAGTTGAAGGTCACACAACAGTGCACAAACGCCACAATAACAAGACAAAGCCCCCACACAGACACGCGCACATTTTAGACCAATGTTAATTTGTGTCATTATGTGGAAGCCCAACACGGTAAAGATAGTTTCCTTCTCCATCTTCTGCTGCTGCTCTGGGATTCAGAGTTTAAAAACTAAAGATTTGTACTATTTTAGGCCAGATTTGTATGTAAAAACGGGTTATATTTTGGGGCAGATTTGCGTGTTTACATCTTTTTTTCTTACCATTTTCAGGCAGATTTATATGTATAAAAACTCAAAAAATGTGTTCCATTTTGGGGGAGATTTGTGTGTTTAAACTAAAAAATGTGCCATCCTATTTTTTATTCTTCTTTTCATCCACCGTTGCCATGCCTCCGTACGTATCAGATCTTGAACTTTCTGAGTAGCACTAGATACCGTCCAGTCCATTTTCGACACTCCAGAGTGTGCGCAGCGCTTCGCAGATGCTTCCTGTAAAACGACTTGATAAGTGTGTTCGGCTCTGAGACGCCATGACGGGATTCACAAGAAACAGAAAGAAAACGCACACAGAGAAAAACACAGGGAAGTCGGCTGGTTCGTGAGAAAGAAAACGTTGACACTTCTGCTGAGTCAGCTGTAAAGAGACGTGGACACATTCAAGGGATTGTTTTTTGTGATGAAATACATTTTTAAGTGAGAAAGAACGTTTTTATGTATGGATGCAGATCGTTGTTAAAGTGCACATGACAGGTTTTTATGATTTTCAAATTTTGACTATTTCATGTTTATACCTGTTGTACATATAAATGATAAGTTTTACACTTATCGAGCAGGTATTTGTGGAGAAAACGTAGAAAAATCTATAGAAAATTACAGAAAATGACATCACATCATTCATGCAGAATTTACACAAAGAAACAACTTTTATGACTCTCTAAACATGAATTCAACCCAAAAAAAACTTTGACAGATGAGTTTTGGCCCAGTGTGACGCCATCAATTACAAACAGGAAGTGAAATTATGAACCTAAATAAAATGTGTATAATTTTGATCTAAAATCCGAAATATATTTATCTTAACTGCGTTTTAGTTCAACGAGTCGTAAGACCTGTAGGGGGCGCTTTAAGACGCAGGAGTTTAGCACTATTTTGAGTCAGAAGGCTATAAAATAATCACACTGGACATTTAATTGAAAGGCAACAAGAACGTCCACGTCTTTGTACGGTTTC
Organism: Chaenogobius annularis; assembly: GCA_015082035.1. Taxonomy (NCBI): domain Eukaryota; kingdom Metazoa; phylum Chordata; class Actinopteri; order Gobiiformes; family Gobiidae; genus Chaenogobius; species Chaenogobius annularis. The sequence continues at coordinate 278,799 of BJKM01000051.1, forward strand.
ATCAGAGTTGTACAAGCAAGTTCCTGCATTTGTTTAAAAGTACATGAAGTATTTCTCTGAAGTGTCGCGCCTGGACGTGTCTTGAATGTGCACAGTCAACAAAATCGTGTTTTAAATTATAGCTTGCAAACCCCACTACAAATGCATCTTCTTCAGTGTCAAATGTTACAAAAGTATGTGTAATCACAAGGCTAATGCGAGTCAGGCGCAGTCACAGTGTCACTTCCTCTTTAGCCGGTCACATGACCTCACGACAACGCGCACACACAGCACACAAACCAACGACAGCAGCACAAGAGGGTCACAACTCCAAGAGGCTTTGCAGAGAAGTCAAAGAAATTAGGCAAAACTGTTCCTGTTTACCCTAGCTTTAGCCACACCTCTCACACACACAAACTTGGAATTACTAAACGACTTTTTGTAAATCAACCTCAGGAGTAAAAATTCCACAACATGAAGTGTTTTATTTATTGTTTGTATTATGTTTGTTGTTTTTTTTTTTTTAAAAGAGTTAAAAAAAAAAAAAAAAAAAAAGAAGGGTAGCAAAAGGGTTAAAAGTTTATTTAAAATCTAATTTAATGAAAGTTAGCATTAGCTTTAGCTATGATGTTTTTGTATATTCATTTTAGACTCGGTAAAACACTAGAGAGAGAAGAGAAAACATCCTCACATGAATGAAAAAAACTAAAAGAACCTCTCAAATTAGAGACGGGCCAAAATATGGATATTGTGAATGCTGTTTGAGATATAAAGTATATAATATATCATTTAGAAAACACTTAAATATAAACACGTTTTCTTACGTTAATAATGCGGGTGATATTTATTTGTGTCGTTTTTCTTATGACGTCTACACTTTGTGCCCAAGACAAAGCTCACAATAAAGTTGAACTTAAATGTGTGTCACTCATTAGACAGAGTCAGAGGCTGTGCAAACCCAGTCACAGTAAAAGATAAAAGAGCAAACATTTGTGCTCAGAAACGTCAGGATTATTTCGAGACAAATAATCATGATTTTACAATGATTCACGATTATTGAAAGCAGAACCTTCTGCTTCAGTCACAGTCCAACAGATCGTCATTCACTTTAGGAACGATAAAGTAAAGCCAGAACAAAGCTAAAGTTTACTGGTGAATAAATGGAATTAAAATGACTAATCTTTGCTCCTGCTTTAGGTTACGATTCTAAAGCCAGTTCAGACACAGTCCAACCTTGACCCGAGCTCGGTCCCCGGCCGGGTCCGTCTACTCTGCTCTAAGGCCGTATTTTACGGTGCTGAAATGTTTGTGTAAATCCTGCACAAGTAACACCCTGTTCCACCAGATGATGTCATGCAGTGCTCTCAGACAAGGAGGTGTGAAAGAGAACGGCCTAAAGCACACGCAGGTTAGAAGGACCTTTAAACGACACAGAGCTCAAAACGTACCCCGAACAGAGCTGTTAAACCGGAGTAAGACGTCAAACTCTACAGCTGTGCAGACGTGACAGGACCGAAGGAGACAAATCCATTCCAGACTGTCCTCGTGTCCCAGATTTTAAAATACCAAAGTCAGAAGAAGAGCGGCGGCACAGCCTACATTCAGTCTGAGTGTTTGTACGGCACGATGCGCGTAAACTTCTACTACAGCAACGAGTAAGAGCAGGTTTACATGTACACCATTTGGATACTTCCTACTGCAAGTTACGCAAGAAACAAAAACAAAAGAAACAAAAATTTGTACAAATATTTTATAGTTCCACTTTATATCTTTTTTAATTTAATTACCGTTAATTAACCGTTTTTTAATTTTATTCTTGATTTGGTCAGAAAACATAATCATTTCAAAACAATTACATAACAATTATGTCAATCTAAGGTGGTCAAAAGGGTCAGCAATCAGACTGTAATGGACACTGAAGCTAGATTATTGATAACGAAAATAAATAAATCACAGACAAAATTTAATGTTTCCTGGGACGATCTCGAGCTCTGTCAGAACAAGGACAGTTCATAGTAACATGAGGAAAGTTCCATTATTCATTTTCTACCGTATCTATCTTGTTCCCGTTAGGACTGGAGCCTGGCATCCCAGTGCCTTTGGGTCTTAGGTGGCCAGAGGCACAGAGACAAACATTCGCGCTCACATTGATTCACTAGGGTCAATTTACAGTTGCCAATTTACCGGTGGGAGGAAGCCGGAGAACCCGGAGAGAACCCACACTAACACATGGAGGACATGCAGACTCCACCCAGAAAGATCATGTGATGTGATGTTCGCCCAGTAATCGAACCCATGACCTCCTTCTTGAGAGGCAAGAGCTCTAAACGCTCTGCCATCGTGCACCCTAATTAGTGTAGAAAATGACCTTCGCTTGTCGTTTTGATTATCATTGCGGCATTGAAATAGAGTCTATTCTTTAGTATCGACATCAAGTTCGAACTGTTAGCATCGTGACAGTCGGCGCTTCATTAGCATTTATGAGCCACACGTTTGAGTTTATGAGTGAATCGACGGCTTCTTCTGACCCCTGACGAGTCTTTCACTGGCACGAACTTTACAAAGTGCGTTTCAGAGGCACTAGCGTCACCGCACAAACATTTCAGACTCATTTCGATACTAGAGGAAAAGTGACTCGTCGCCATGATGAGATGAACCCAACACATGACGCAGTGATGTCATCATTCTCTACAGTTTAACTTAACACAGACACCCAACATTCCACTTCTGAAAAGGTTTACGAGTATTACAAGCTCTAGATGAGGATCTAGTTTCAATACTACTAGTTTTACAAGTATTAGATAAGAATCTAGGGCTGTGTAAACACTCCTGTGGGGTGCCCCAAGGGTCAATCCTGGGACCCCTTCTATACAACCTCTACATGCTGCTGTTAGGTCAGTTGATACACAGCGAGAATGTGTCCGATCACAACTATGCAGACGACACTCAAATCTATGTTTCACTGACGACAGGTGAATATGGACCAGTGGATTCACTCAGAACTCAGACAAGACTGAAATCATGGTCTTTGGCCCACAGAAACAAAGAGAAAGTGTTAACAGTCACCTCCAGAGTCTCGCTCTAAAACCTACAAATCAAGGGGGTAATAATGGACTCAGACTTGAATTTTAACAGCCACGTCAGATCAATAACATCAGCAGCTTTTTACCATCAAAAAACACTAAGCAAAAGTATAGTGTCTAAACCAGACTTGGAGGGACTGATCCAAGCGTTTGTCTCCAGCAGATTAGAGCTGTAAAACAGCTGCAGTACATCCAGAACGCTGCTGCTCGGGTCCTGAATAGAACCAGGAAGTGCGATCACATTAGTCCTGTGCTCAGGTCTCTGCACTGGCTCCCTGTGGCTCAGAGAATAGACTTTAAAGCACAAGTCTCTCCATGGCCTTGCACCAAAGTACATCTCGGACGTGTGCCATGTGAACCATCTCAGACTCTGAGGACCTCAGGGACCGGCCTCCTGCTGGTGCCCAGAGTCACAACTAAACATGATGATTGAACTTGTGATTTCTGTCTTGTCTTTGTGATTTAAATGCATTTTTTTCCTGTTGTGTGAAGCAAATGGAATTGCCTTTGTGCATGAATTGTGCGCTACAAATAAACTTGCCTTGTCTAAATATTTGCTCTATATTAATTACAAAAGCATTGCAAAACCACTTTTCTAATCTACAGTGGCTTATAAACAAGTGTCATAAAACATTACGAATACATTTCATTAGACCTTCTCCACAGGTTCATTTGGACCGCATAAAAGCAAGTTTGGTATAATCGTGATTAAGAATGAAGCAGCCGTATAAAAAGAACCTGGGAGTCATTTTTGGTCATGGATACGGTTTAACCTTTTGCATCACAACTAAGAAAACATTTCTGTCTGGTTAAAATTCAAATAATTCACAGAATAGATTTGAGCAATAATCCAACTACTGTGCCATTTGACTTGAATAATATCCAATTTACTGGAATATCACCTCATTTGACTCGACTTTTATCACATCTGACTGGACTCTTCCACGTTTCCCGCAGTGGCTTTAGAACAAGCGGGTAAATGCACATGTGCCCGTACCTTCTGCCACCAGCTCCTCCACGGTGACCTGGTAGCGGCCCACGGCGAACACTTTGCCGAAGTAACTGCTCACTCCCGAGCTCGTCCCGGAGCCAGACGAGCCGCCCAGACCTCCGCTCTCCGACCGGGGCATCCGGGAAAACTTCTTCATCCCGTCTCCGTCTGCAGCCCCGGGAAACAAACCGGTCCAAATGTAGCACGGCTTCTGGTTCGAACCCTCGTCTCCTATCTACCGACGAAACCTCTCCTTTTCTGCATGCTCCGCGCGTTATTCACGGTCGTTCACAGTCACTTTGCAACGGCTCCGACTCGGTAACGTCAAAACACGCGTCGAAATCGGTGTTGTTGGCTAATATGACTAGCTTACATGAGTCTAAGTAGCGCGCGTGCGACAGTTTCCTTCCACAAAAATGCCTTAAAAAAAAAAAATTATAAAATTGCGTTTGCGCCGTTAGAGGAGCCTTCGGTCGGCCGCGTGTGTCGCTTTGTGGAGCCGAAGCAGCGCCGTTCGGCCCCTCACGCCGCCGCTTGGACTTGTGGGGCTTGTGTCCGCTCCTCTCGGGGCGAAGCTAAAAGCGGCTAATCGGTGGCGGCTAACGACAGTCGCGTTGCTCCCGCCGCGAAACAAACTGTGCGATACGGTGCGTGAGAAATTAACTGCCGGCGGCGAACTCGTCCCACGGCATTTAAAAAGGCTCCGTTGAGGTTTGGCGCAGCCGTGGCCGCATTTTGGGCAAAGTTTGGGGCGAATCTTTGCCCACAGCAGCGTTAGAGCCGAGAGGCGGGGGCTGGCTAGGACCTGGGCATCTGGCTCGGGGCGGGGTTTTCGTGTGCTACGTCATCCAAACGGGCCAATGGCGTTGTTGCGGTGATGAAAATTAAAGTCGGACATTCAGAAGAAAAATCAACGAAAGAAAAATCAATAAATAAGAAATAAAATAAAAATAAAAATAATACATTAAATTAAACACAAAAAACTTTAATAAAATAAAGGTTTGGTTCATTTATTAAAACATGTGAAATGTTTATTATGTAAGGCCAGCCCACTGTCACCTCTCAGTCTCGTCACACCCAGAATACTTTTATTTGCCACTATAATGTAAACAAAGTTGAATTAATAACAATGTTTTGTGATTCATTCTGACCATCGGACCAGATATTATCATCCACACAAGTATCAGATCTTAAAACCCAACCTGACACAGTATAGAACTCTTTTTTTACCCCCACGCACTGTCCCAGAATGGAACCAACTACCAGCCGAAGAAGTTCCTTTTATGAGTTTTTTGAGAAATAGACACCTAAACACAGAACACTGAACATGACCAGAAAGTGAAAACCAAATTACAAAGAACAAAAGGTAGCACGTAGCATCAAATGAAAGAAGAAGTCAATAAATCACGGCACATTCAGACTAGCTGAAGTAGTTTTAAGCCCCCTCTTTGACGTTCGATGTTCCACAGTACGGCATTTAGATGAACTGTCCCTCTGGAAACAAACGAGTGACGCCTCCAGACCAATACATGATACGCGCCAGACGAATTCCCTGCTACATTCTTGAGATAAACATAACATAGAAACATGTTTTTCTTTATTTATCAATGCATTTTTGATAAGTGCAAGCGATAAACATGACAAAAAAGTGAAAATACGTTGTTTTAAATAATTCTCCCACTTCTCTCCCACTTTAACCTATGAAACCTGGCCTGAATTGTCACTTTTTAGAATAGATCTTTAAACACAAACGTTAGAGCTCATTTCTGAGAGTGAAAAGTCTTGACTTGACAAGGATACTCCTCTCTAGACCACACCCTCTGGACCAAATGCCTAGAATGTAGAGACTCCCTGGGTGTAAAGGTGGGTGGTTTGTTATTTACCCAATGAGCGACAACCTAACCTGACATTTCCCCGCCCTCCGTCTGAATTCTGCCTTCTGATTGGAGCGCTCGATATTGAGGAAGCCATTTACCAGCCGATGTCAGAGGAAATAAATAAATAAATAAAAACATATTGATTTTAAAAATATAAAAATAAAATCTACATGTGAAACTACGTAAAAGAGCATATTTGACAAATTCTGCCTGATTTGGGAGAAATAGATAATATTCTCAGTCGTCTCCATCTGGGCCCACGCTTTCGTCGTTATTTGTTGTACTCAATAGTTTTATGGAGGACTTACACACAGTTATAACATGAAAAAAGTTCTTGTCAATAAATATCATGGACAAGAACAAGGTAAACACAATTTCAAACAGGCTAGAACTGATTAAATGATTTAGAAGGAGCTGAAGGGAGCGTCTGAGAAAATGACTCAAAGAAGTGGAAGAACTGCAAAACAAATGTGTTAAAATGAACATGAAATAAAAGCCAAGACGACAAAGTAGGTTTTGTTCATAAAAGTCAGAAAGCACATCCCAGCGAAGAACAACAAAATCTCACGTTTGGAAAGAATTCTGTTGTAAAAACGTGTCTCAGTCAGTTCCAACATCACGCCAAAGTGCACATAATGTCCAGTGGCTGCTCATTATCATGTGTTTTGGGACCGTCCTGTTATTCAGAAATACTGGACTGAGTTTAATGAGGCGCTACGGATTGTCTTCAACACCGACATTCCATTGGAGTTTAAAACAATATGCAGAATCTCAGCGGAAAATGGGGAAAACACATTTTTACAGACTTTGGACTAAATGGGACTTTTGTTATTTTAATTTCAAATGTGTGGTTGATTTGTCTGTTTGTATTTTTACTTTATAATTTGCTCTCTGGTTGTGTTCTGTTGTAAATGTAAAAAAATGTAAACAAAACAACAAAGATTTTTAAAAATGTACCAACTTTGACTAAATGGGACGTTCATTTTCGACGTTCATTGTGTGCCTTAATTTTAATTTTCTTCGGTTGTCTTCTCTCTTTATTTGATTTGTTTTTATTTTTGTTCTGTTCTTGTTCTGGTGTTTTTGCTGTTCCATTTTTTAAAATTGAAAAAAAAATAAAAATAATAATAATAATAATAATATATATCTTGGATGTAAAACTTAAACCCTGTAAACAATAGATGGATACCTGTGAGGTGTACAAAAAACAGTAACACCAGACACTGGGGCAGAAGGGACAGATTTTGTATTGAAAAAAAATGTCTGGTTTATTCTACTTATTTATGCCACTTTTTTCCTTTTCATTTCATATTTTCACTCTTTGGTTTTGTTCTGTTTGTTCCCCGTTTTTTTTTTTTTACAATTTAAAAAAAAAAAAAAAGACATAAAAAGGTCAGTTATTTGGACCAGGAGAAGTACGACGAGGAGGTTTATGAACACAGTGAACGAGGAGACGAAGTGAGACCAGACATGAGACCGGATCTATTGCCTTTCCTCCGCTGGATCTAATTCACGTTCATTACTTTCATTATGACTAATAAAGTCCATTGTTGTTTTAAAGAACAGGAAATGACCCGTCCTTCCTTTAAAACAGAAAAACAACTTAATGGAGGAAAGTGTCAAGTCAGTCCCTTGTCAATGTGATTTGTATATTTTAACACAGATATGTTTCATATGAAGTGGAATTACACTTTACAGTCTAATAATACTCCTAATTGAGTAAAAGCCTTGGTACTCTTCTCATAATTTGTGCTTCTTGCAACCCCTTTCACATATGAAATGACTATTTCTACTATTTGTGCATTACTTAAATCTGTTCTTTCAGTTTCAAAATCACAAATCTGTGTTACGTCCGGATAAATCTTTAACATTTTGACCACTTTCTCTACCCATCTCGTTTAGTTCAGGATTAATCTAGTCTTTTAGATTAGGTTTATTTTTGACCAAGAGCTCTCATTCAAAGCACACCAATTAATCAAAGCCTGAAAAAAGAGCCTATTTCCATCTGCCTGTAATATAGCAAAATCAGAAAAATCTTGCCTTTAAAGTGATGCTGAAAAACTTGTCCATGCGTTTGTAATCATCTAGATTGGACTACTGTAACTCCCTGCTCACAAGCGTGTCCTAAAGAGCGCCATGAAAAGCTTTCAACTGGTTCAAAATGCAGCAGCAAGATTTCTAACAGGAACTAAAAAGAGAAGAGCACATTACGCTGGTGCCCGAGTCTCTCCACTGGCTCCTGTCGAGTTTAGAATCAAATTCAAAATCCTCCTCCTGACTTACAAGGCCATAAATGACCTGGCCCCATCCCTACCTCAAAGAGGCTATAAGTACCTTATCATCAAACAGAGGCACTTCACTCTCAAAATGCTGGAGCTTCTGGTGGTCCCAAAGCAGTCTCTAAAAGCCACAGTAGGAGGTAGAGCGTTTAGCTACTGAGCTCCTGTGTTCGTGGAATCAGCTCCTGGCCATGTTAAAGAGGCCGACCACAGTCTCTTCATTTAAGACCAGGCTTAAAACGTTCCTCTTTGAAATGGCCTTATGGTCAGGCCAGTTAGGAACAGGAATAAAAACCTACAGTTCCCAGCAATGCTGCCCTAGGAGCAACTATATTGGGGAAGTATGGCAGCTAGAGCACTATCCTTGCTTCTTACTACTTTTCCCATCAAACAATATTTAATATTTAATTTCACTTGCCAATTGTTCATCGCTTTTCCTTCTTTTCCTCCCACTACCCCGGGAGGAGTGGAGCAGGCACATCGAGGACCTGTGGATCCAGATGCTCCTCAACTGCCTGGAGAAACGGTCTCTACTCCATATGAACGGTTCTTCATCGGCCTCGAAGAACTGGTTCTCCTCCTGAGTGGATCTTGCTCCACCGTGTATCTGCAAATTGAGGCGCGTCCCCCTGTCCGTCCGAGGGAGTCGGATTTCTCCTTCACTGTGGAACTCCTACAGGTTTCTACTTTTTCCCAAAGAGGTTTGGTAATTTTTCCTGGCCGAGGAGGGTCTAAGGACAGGGGAGCTTGGGACATCTGTCTAAGGACACAGGACGCTGGGACATTTCATAGGGACAAGTCCCTATGAACATTGTTTATTTTGTTTTCCACTGTCGCCCCTCGATGCAACTACTGTTGTGATTTTGGCCGTTACAAAAATAAATTCAATTGAACTTGAACGTTTGCACGAGGAGCGCACTCAAATAAGCTTGATCTCATTCATTTGATTTTTTAAATTAAATTAAGTACATACATTACAAAATAGGTGTGACAAAACAGTAAAAAATAATAATCTTAATGTAATAATAATGAAAATATGGGGAGAGTTACATGAATGAACAGCTTTAGATTTGAATTTTGCATAATTATTGTTGAACTATATAACATTGTTTTTTGTCTGAGTAATGCGTCTTATGGAAACCAAACAGTCTTTTAACGAGAAGCTGTATTGAGATGTCGAATGATGAACATATTTAACAAAATCCTTCCAGACGCACGTGGTGGGTGTCTGGGAGGTGCAAAATAAACTAGATGTTTCCGTTTTAAAGTGCCCCTTACAGGTCGGACCATGCATTGAACTAAAACGCAGTCAAGATGCATACATTTAAAATGTATGTAAGAATTATAACATTTTTAATCCCAGAATAGCATTTTTTTTGGTTTATAATTTCACTTCCTGTTTGTAACCGATAACATCACACTAGGAAAGTACCCAGCAACCACTGGGCCAAAACTCATCTAATGTCAAATATATGAGAGCAACTTTATTTTGTTTTATTATTATGTGTTTAGAGAATCAAAAAACTTGTTTCTTTGTGTAAATTCTGCATAAACTGGAATGCGTGTCCCTGGTGTGATGTCACTTCCTGTCATTTTCTACAGATTTTTCAACATTTTCTCCACAAATACCTGCTCGATTTGTGAAAAACTATCATAAATACACCAAATAAAGTCAACATTAGAACATCTTACGTCACTTTAAACCTGTAAAAAGTGGAACTTCTAAGATTATTTTTTAAAGAAGTTTATGTCCCTTTGTTTATTGGTGATGAGATATTTAAGTGGTAATGTTCACAGTGGGCAGGGTCTTCAGAATACGCATACAAACGACATCAATTCATAATAAATTGCTTTTACAAATTATTAACCTGTGACTGGCGCATTGAGGCTGATTCTAATGAGATGAACAAGTGAATTATTCATATTCTGATATTTTGGCCATTCTAAACATGAAATTCCAATGCATTTTGTTATTCTGTTTAACACTTAAAGCAGGCATGTCCAAACTATGGCCCGGGGGCCAAATGCACCCTTCAGACCAATTTTTGTTGGCCCTCCGTCTTCCTGCTAAGTTGGTCCAAACAACAAAAAGAAGTCCTTTTTACTGTAAAATTAGAAAAATTCAAGCATTTTGATGTTATACAACGTAATATTAATGTTCCAAGTCTTATTAAAAGGAGTGGAGGCTCGTCGAAACTATGTTAAATGCAAAATGCGAAAAAAGTTTGGACACCCCTGACATAAAGGATGTATCAGGAAAGTGTGAATACCAGGCTGATTATCCATCCATCTTCTTCCGCTTCTCCGGAACCGGGTCGCGGGGGCAGCAGTCTAAGCAGGGACTCCCAAACTTACCACTCCCCAGACACTTCCTCCAACTCCTACGGAGGGATCCTGAGGCGTTCCCAGGCCAGCTGAGACACACAGTCCCTCCTGGGTCTTCCACGGGGCCAATTCCTGGTGGGATATGCCCAAAACACCTCTCCAGGGAGGCGCCCAGGAGGCATCCGGAACAGACGCCCGAAGCAAGTTGCATTACTTTGTGCTGTAGTCCGCGCCTTGCCACTTCCTAACTGTGCCGTGTGGGTCTAAAAGCCGCTCTGCCAGTCGCTCTGCCAGTCGCTCTGCCAGTCGCTCTGCCAGTCGCTCTGCCAGTCGCTCTGCCAGTCGCTCTGCCAGTCGCTCTGCCAGTCGCTCTGCCAGTCGCTCTGCCCAGTTTTCGCCCTGGAGCGGGCGCGTGGCAGAGGCGTTACGTAAGAGCAGCAGGACAAACGTGAGTCACTAAACATTGTCTGGGCTCGTGCCGTTTCTGTATCTGACACACTTCTATTTCCCGAGCATGGAGCTCGAGGAGGAAGAAGAAAGAAGAGCTCGAGGAGGAAGAAGAAGAAGAGCTCGAGGAGGAAGAAGAAGAAGAGCTTGAGAAGGAAGAAGAAGAAAAGGAGCTCGAGGAGGAGGAAGAAGAAGAAGAGGAGCTCGAGGAGGAGGAAGAAGAAGAAGAGGAGCTCGAGGAGGAAGAAGCGGAGCTCGAGGAGGAGGAGGAAGAAGAAGAGCTCGAGGAGGAGGAGGAAGAAGAAGAGCTCGAGGAGGAAGAAGAGAGCTCCAGGAGGAAGAAGAAGAAGAGCTCGAGGAGGAGGAAGAAGGGCTCCAGGAGGAAGAAGAAATGCTCGAGGAGAAGAAGAAGAAGAGCTCGAGGAGGAAGAAGAAGAAGAGCTCGAGGAGAGGAAGAAGAGCTCCAGGAGGAAGAAGAAAAGAGCTCGAGGAGGAAGAAGAAGAAGAGCTCCGAGGAGGAGAAGAAGAAGCTCCAGGAGGAAGAAGAAGAGCTCGAGGAGGAGGAAAGGCGGCTCGAAGGACGAGGATGATACAATTTAGTTTTTCATTTTGTGTCCATCCTCTGAAAATACCAGATCGTGTGCTTTATTTATAGTATTTTTCCCTTAAATTATATTAGATTCTGTCACTTTTCTAAATTAATTAATTAAACTAAACATAAACAAAAATACAATAAAATAACTCCGTTGTTCTACTGGGGGACTTCAACCGCCCACGTGGGCAACGACAGTGACACCTGGAGAGGGTGATTGGGAAGAACGGCCCCCCCCGATCTAAACCCGAGCGGTGTTCAGTTATTGGATCTTCTGTGCTAGTCACGGACTGTCCATAACGAAACACCATGTTCAAGCACAAGGGTGTCCACCAGTGCACGTGGCACCAGGACACCCTAGGCCGGAGGTCAATGATCGACTTTGTTGTCGTGTCATCTGACCTCCGGCGCGCGTGTCTTGGACACTCGGGTGAAGAGAGGGGCGGAGCTGTCAACCGACCACCACCTGGTGGCGAGTTGGATCCGCTGCCGGCGGAGGAAGCCGGACAGACTTGGCAGGCCCAAGCGTATAGTGAGGGTCTGTTGGGAACGTCTTGCGGAGCCCGCTGTCAGCAGGGTCTTCAATTCACACCTCCGGAGAGCTTCTCCCAAATCCCGGGGGAGGCTGGGGACATTGAGTCCGAGTGGACCATGTTCTCGACCTCCATTGTCAATGCGGCTGCTCGGAGCTGTGGTCGCAAGGTCTCAGGTGCCTGTCGCTGCGGCAACCCCCGAACCCGGTGGTGGACACCGGAAGTAAGGATGCCGTCAGGCGGAAGAAGGAGGCCTATCAGGCCTCTTTGGCTTGTGGGACTCCTGAGGCCGTTGAGGGGTATCGGCGGGCCAGGCGTGCCGCAGCTCGTGCTGTCGCAGAGGCAAAAACCCGGGTCTGGGAGGAGTTCGGGGAGGCCCTGGAGGAGGACTATCGGTCGGCCCCAAAGAAATTCTGGCAAACCGTCCGGCGCCTCAGGAGGGGAAGCAGTGTTCCACCAACACCGTTTACGGTGCGGGTGGGGACCTGCTGACCTCGACTGGGGATGTCGTCGGACGGTGGAAGGAGTACTTTGAGGACCTCCTAAATCCCACTGTCACGTCTTCCGAAGAGGAAGTAGAGACTGAGGACTCGGAGGTTGACTCATCTATCACCCAAGCCGAAGTCACTGAGGTTGTTGGCAAACTCCTCGGTGGCAGAGCTCCTGGGTGGATGAGATGCGCCCCGAGTACCTAAAGTCTCTGGATGTTGCAGGACTGTCTTGGTTGACACGCCTCTGCAACATCGCGTGGCGGTCGGGGACGGTGCCTCTGGACTGGCAGACCGGGGTGGTCCCTCTGTTCAAGAAGGGGACCGGAGGGTGTGCTCCAACTATAGAGGGATCACAACTTCTCAGCCTCCCTGGTAAGGTCTATTCCAAGGTACTGGAGAGGAGAATCCGACCGATAGTCGAACCTCGGATTCAGGCAGGAACAGATGTGGTTTTGTCCTGGTCGTGGAACACTGGACCAGCTCTACACTCTCCATCGGGTGCTCGAGGGTTCATGGGAGTTTGCCCAACCAGTCCACATGTGTTTTGTGGATCTGGAGAAGGCTTTCGACCGTGTCCCACGGGGTGCCCTTTGGGGGGTGCTGCGGGAGTACGGGGTCCGGGCCCTTTGCTCAGGGCTGTCCGGTCCCTGTATGACCGGAGCAGGAGCTGTGTTCGTATTGCCGGGCAGTAAGGTCAGACTGTTCCCAGTGCGTGTTGGACTCCTCAGGGCTGCCCTTTGTCACCGGTTCTGTTCATTGTTTTTATGGACAGAATTTCTAGGCGCAGTCAGGGGTCGGAGGGGGTCCGGTTTGGGGACCACAGGATCTCATCTCTGCTGTTGGCAGATGATGTTGTCCTGATGGCTCCATCAAACCTGGACCTGCAACATGCACTGGGACGGTTTGCAGCCGAGTGTGAAGCAGCTGGGATGAGACTCAGCACCTCCAAATCTGAGGGGCCATGGTTCTCGACCGGAAAAAGGTGGCTTGCCCTCTCCGGGTGGGTGGAGAGTCCTTGCCCCAAGTGGAGGAGTTCAAAGTATCTCGGGGTCTTGTTCACGAGTGAGGGAAGGATGGAGTATGAGATTGACAGGCGGATCGGTGCAGCGTCTGCAGTGATGCGGTCGTTGCATCGGACCGTTGTGGTAAGAAGGAGCTGAGTCGAAAGACAAAGCTCTCGATTTACCGGTCAATCTACGTTCCTACCCTCACCTATGGTCATGAGCTTTGGGTAGTGACCGAAAGGACAAGATCGGCGGATACAAGCGGTCGAAATGAGTTTCCTCCGCAGGGTGGCTGGGCGCTCCCTTAGAGATAGGGTGAGGAGCTCAGTCACGCGGGAGGGAGCTCGGAGTAGAGCTGCTGCTCCTCCACGTCGAGAGGAGCCAGCTGAGGTGGCTAGGGCATCTGTTCCGGATGCCTCCTGGGACGCCTCCCTGGGAGGTGTTTCGGGCATGTCCCACCGGGGAGGGAGCCCCGGGAAGACCCAGGACACGCTGGAGGGACTATGTCTCTCGGCTGGCCTGGGAACGCCTCGGGATCCCCCCGGAGGAGTTGGAGGAAGTGTCTGGGGATAAGGAAGTCTGGGAGTCCCTGCTTAGACTGCTGCCCCGGCGACCCGGCCCCGGATAAAGCGGAAGAAGATGGATGGATGGATGGATGGACAATAAAATAAACTAAAATGAAAAATAAAATAACAAAATTAAAATTAAATTATTTAAATTAATTAAAAAATATTAAAATTAAATAAAATGTTCCTCTTACTAGACTAAAAGTTTCCCCAAATACGCTTTTACCCTCAAGTCATTTCTCGTACCACTACCTTGTACTTTTACCGAAGTAATATTCTACTATAATATTCTACAGTACGTACTGCACAACTGCGTGCTGATATGAGCACATCGGGGGAAAGCTAGGTTTATCTCTTTCACTCGAGGCCAGTCGATGGAACTATAACTCAATTCCTGACGTGGGAAAAGCCAGAAGCAATTTGTGCTTTTTGTAGACCAATAATTTGAAGTATTTTAACACATGATGCCAAAGCAATAACAATACAAATAATGCATAACGTGACATTTAAGTAAAAAAATAACTTTAATATTCCACTTTGCAGCATTTAAATCGATGATAACTCAAACCTGATTCGACGTTGCGTGAGTATTCTTTTAGTCTTTATAAAAAACGAGCAGTGAAAGTCTGATTGTTCTGGTTTTACGGGTCGCTTTGAGCCAGTTTGACCCGGTGCTCGTCCGGCAGGTCGTAGTAAACGCGGTGAGGCTCCAGACATTTCCTGAAGCGGAGAAGGTCCTCCGTCTTCACCGTGTCGCTCTGACCCGTCCACACGGTCAGACTGTACCTGCAACGCCATGGAAACACCATCAGGAAGGAAACCGGGCATTACCGCGGAAACAGGACGGTGGAAACGTGGGTGAAGCGTGGTCTAAAGAAACAACGTCAGAGGCCATAAGAAACTACCGGTATGAACATTTACTTAAACTACAGACCTTTTTGACCCCAGTTTGACCGTTTGTGTAAAGTTTATAATTGTACTTCCTGGTTGAACGTGAGCACAAATATGGCATACTGTAGGTAGAGTGTAATTCCACAGCTGTTACCTAGTAACCAGATTGTGTTTCTCTTTGTCTTTGGTGGAATGGCGTTTTTTGATCAACTCAGCACTACTTCCTGACTTGGCTTTTTCTTTCTTTCTCTTTCTCTTTTTTACAGTTTAGCGTAAAACACATACTTTGATGACGTACAACTCCAGTAGGTGGCGGTAAATGCACCTTTCCAGTTGGCTGCCAACCGCCATTAAAAGCAACACAACAACAACAACAACTCCCTGACTTGTTTTTTTTCATCTGCTGAAATAAATATATATATTTTTTATTATTATTAATTCACATTTTACTGGACACGTCAAACCAAAATGGCCAAACTGGAGAAAAACAGGCAAAATGTTTGGTACAATCTTAAATATAATCATGTTCCCTTGGTTTACTGATGCGTGTGGTCTAACGTGTCCTCAAGTACTTGTCGCCTGTAGAAGATGCTTGATAGTACCTGAGCGACTGCTGCAGGAGCCAGAGCAGCTGAGGCTCAGACCGGCCAATCAGAGCGCCTCGGACCGGGAACGTCACCGGGTTTTTCAGACCTCTGCAGATCTGCTCCATCTCACGCACCATCTCCCAACTGTAACCTGGAGAGCAATTTGGAGGTTATGTCAGAAGCCCTTCCTATCACGCTGGAGTGTCTTTGAATTGGTTCCATTCGCCTGATTCCCGTGAGCGTTGGTTCATCTGCTTCTCTGATCGCCACCGTTTCATGGTTCCATTTTCATACTTTTTGTTGTAAACTCCACTGTTTTTCTGGGCTTTTCAAAAACAAATTGAACTGAATTGACAATCTGCCGCTACAAGCAACAGCATGTTAAAAGTACAATTAGCAATGTTTTCAGACACAGAACTACATGTTAGAACTTTAGAGTGTAAAAAATAATATCAACAATCAAATAGATCTAAACCAGTATAATAAAAATCCAAAGAAAATAAACTTTTATACCACAAATCCTATTAAATTTTTCTACAAAAAAGCATAGGAAGGATAAAGAACGCTCTGAATGAATAAATTAATACAATCAAGGTGACATTCTGACTAAAGGTTTTAAGAAACAGATTCGATTACTTTTTATTGAGCAAAGATCACCCAATTCTGACACCGACAGTTCTCTAAATCTGTGTGAAATACTTTTTTACTCTAAACGGATACTTTTCAAAAACGGGTTATTCATACTTGAGTTGTTTTAAAAAAAAGAATTCGGTGCCACTTAAACTTTACTTGAGTTTTTTGTTTTTTTGCTCCTGAATCTGTACTTTTAATTAAAAGGACAAATATTCTGTATTATTTGTTTTGTTCTTTAGTTTGGCATCTCATGTTTTAGAACTTTATCTGTATCTCTGCCGTTTCCCACGCCACTAACTGAGTTTTGACACCATCTACTGGCTGCAGAGGGAATTACACAGATAAATAGTAATAGTAAACTAGTATGAATGAAGCTAAAGTCCGTACCTGGGTTCTCGGCTCCATGGGTCCAGCCGGTGGTCCAGCCCAGCGACAGCACCGTGTTCGCAGGCTGAGTCCCCGCGGCGAGCAGGAACAGGTGGGGGTCCAGAGGCGAGGCCAGACCCCCTGGACCGGGCAGCACGTCAGCGTTCAGCCACACGGGGCGGGAGGAGCGACCAAAGATCTGCTCCAGCAGCTGCACCGAAGGAGCAACGGCGTCCAGGCTGAAGGAGACACGACGTAGGCAAAAGAGTCACATGGCTCTGAAAGGCGGGGCAAAGCGGCAAAAATATCTACCGTACTTTTCGGGCTATACAGCACTTCTGAATAATCGCCGCTCCAACGAAATTTACAAAGAAACAAGAACTTATACATATACGGGCCACACCTGTCAATAAGCCGCAGGTGCCCACGCTGTGACATGCCGGTTGTCTTTTGAACCGGGGATTGGAATAAAACACGCCGCATTTTGAAGCTTGCAAAGGTTGTGTTTTGACTCGTGGAGCAGGTCTGGCCAAGAAAGTCTCATTTCACTGCGGCAGGTTCTAAACTGCAGACCGTCGTAACACTCCATGTGTCTTTGTCTTCAGCCTCTCATAGATTCACTTCCTCATTAGACTCCTTTCTCCGTGAATATGAGTCTGATTGTAATAAAACACAGTATTTTAAAGCTTAAAATACAGTGACCACTGTCCACGGACGTCTTCTTCAACAGTGTGTCACAGTGTGTCAACGCTTGCGCTTCCTGCGAGAGTGCCCCCAGGTGGCCGTTAGCCAGTAAAAAAGACGATAAATCAACCGCACCGCTGTAATGACCGCAAGGTTCAAAGCGTGGGAAAAAAAGTAGAGGCTTGTTGTGCGAAAAGGTACGGTATATTTATCATTTTCACAAATTTCACTTTAACAAACAAATATGATGCATCGTTTGTGTTGTTATTGGCCTTAAACGTGCTCTTCAGTGCCTCTACTTTGGCATCTTGTGTTTTTAGACCTTAAAAAATATGTTTAATATGAAGTAATGTGGGCATTTAGTAGTCAGGAATTGAGTTACAGTTCTATCTAGTGGCTGCAGTGGAAATTACAAAAAGGATTTAAACAAAGCTATCGACCCGGGATGCACATGCCTGGTTCTTGTGTTTACATTCTATTCATTCATTATAACGGAGCAGAATTTTTTTTTTAAAGGTAATTTTGTGTTTTGTAGACGGGACAGGTTCATCACGTTTGCCCACGAATAATAACTGTCTATATCTAACTTCAACCTCTAGTTTCTAAAGTTCACTTATTACTGGTGGATTTGTGGCACTCAGTTTTGGCCCGCTGTGTTTTTGGTGCATTATTGTCTAGAATAATGGTTGATTAGACCGGATAGCACGTATGATTTTGGGCGCTAACACTAACAATCAACACAAAACACTTCGACACATGTTCAGTAACTGTGGTGTTTCTCACCCAACGCAAACTCTGGCAAACCCACGCAAACCTGGAAGCTAACGGCAAACTTAGGGCTAAACGCAAACTCGAGCGCTAACTGCAAAACTCTGAGGCTAACGCAAAACTCTGAGGCTAACGCAAACTCTGCAGGCTAAACGCAAACTCTTGAGGCTAACGCTAACTCTGAGGCTAACGTTCTGCAGCACTCTGAGGCTAACGCCTAACTCTGAGGCTAACGCACCCCCCCACATGCTAATGTTACACAAGCAGCTGACATGATTAACATATGCTGCAAAAATATTGAAATATCGATATATTGTGACACTAAATTTGTTGATACACTATCGATATCGCTGGGCTGCGTATCGATAATTTGCCATGAGTCATTTTTGTATAATTTCACTGAATTGTTTTGTGGCCGATGCACAACGTTGTTGCTCGTTTTATGCAAAACCATGTGACATTTTGACAGTTTTGATGAAAAAAATGGGCGGATTTCACTTGAAACATAATTAACTTTTATCTGCAAACAAACACTGCGCACGCACATTAGAAGGCTCCACTGGTACCTAGTCTGTTTTAGTCCATTTTAGTGCAAACTGGTTCATATGCAGCCTAAACCCGAGTGTGTTGAACTATGGTGAACCACTCTCGTTTGCATTCATGTGGTCGTTTGGAAACTCTGAAGAGCCGACCTCAGACTCAGGAAAGACGGGCTTGAACCCCAGCCTCAGTTCGACTCGGAAACTGGTGGAAATTGGAGCCGAGCATGAGGACAAACAAGAGGGTTTGTTTTCAATATTACACCACTGACGCGTGCTTTTTTTTTAAATCCAATGAATGAAGTGACAATAAAACTTCACGAAAAACATCTAAATCGTTTAATTTATCATCCATTTTCCAACAAGGAACCACATGTCTCCTCAATAATAGTTACAACAGCAGGTTAGTGTGCGCGTCTTTCCAATGAAATCAGCAAAGATAATCAAGTTAACGTTCGGCAAAATCTACGTTATTATTAAAACTCAATTATCTTGCTGATTCCCTGGAAAAGATAAGTACAAACCCTTGTTATTGTGAAGGAGATTTATGTGGAGAGGACGTGTAGTTTCTTGTTGGCAAATTGCAGATAACTTCAACAAAATAAAGCGGATTTTGTCCGTGTCGTGGCTTCCTGTTTGGGTGAAACTGCGACTGAGCACCTCCTTAAAGTCCAGTCTGATTCCCTTGTGGGTCGTCTGAGCGCGCCTGAAGCACGCCTTCCAGGTGATGGTCACTGTCCGTCGCCGGCGGGTGGGCCATGACGGGCCTTTGGGTCCGGGACTCCGCATTAGAAGTCGCGCCTCCAGCTATCCAGGGTCGAGTCTGGAGAGAGACGAGGGACATTCAGAGAGAAGAACACAGCGAAGCGTCAGTTTTGATTCAAGTCCATCTGAAGGTTCTGCTGTTTTTAAATTCTGAACTTAGTTTGGTGGTTCATATGTATTAATCATGGTTTTACTTCTGCTTAAGTCGCAGTTTGTGAAGAACATTTTGCAAAAAATAACCCGTTCTAAAAATGACGAAGTAGAGCTGACTCCCTCTGTGACGTCACAGTGCTGCAACAGAGACAGTTGACACTTTCTTGACATTTAAAACCGTTGTTCCACAAAATTAAAAGATGTTTTATGATATTATTGTGTGTCGGATCAGAACTGTTGTGTCATTTATGTGGATATTTGGCCTCTTGTTTACAGTGGTTGCTAGGTAACAGCTGTGGAATTACCTTCTACCTAATGCATATTGTGCTCACGTCCAAACCAGGAAGTACATTCTAAAACGATCAAACTGGGACAAACGGGCAAAATGCTTAGTCAAATCTGAACATATAATTTGTTCACTGCGTTTTATTGAAATGTGTAGTTTAACGATGTGTGGACTTTATAATAATAATAATAATAATAATAATAATATAAATTGAATCTAGTGAATTATGTGAAACAGTCACACTTGATTAAACAAGAAGTAAAATGCACAAAATGTGGCCGCTTTTCCATTTGTTTTTGATTTTTTCATTTTCTCAGGGACTTTTTTTGCCCATAGTCTTTATTGAACAAGGCAGTTGTAGCATGACATGGGTGGGTGAAAGAGCAAGGTGGAACATTCAGCAGAGCCTAGCACATGTCTATTGCTTTAGACCACTCCACCACCGGGGCAGCATAGACTAGTTACTGCGGTGATAGTAATCCAGTACATTGATGAGTAGGAGTGTTTCAGTTTGTTCGTGTAATTCTTCATTTGTCCCTGAAAGCGTCCTGCGTCTAGAAAAAACTTTACACTTTCAGTTTTTATTTAAAAAAGGTATTGAATGAAACAAGGCAAACTAAAGTTCAAATAATATTAAAATCGAAAGGTAGAAATCAAACAAATCAAAGCGCATCAGGCACAGAAGTCAATGAGGGGGAAACATTCTGACTGCAATGCACATAAAATACAAATATAGGTCAAATAAAAGGTAAGTAGTGTGTGTCCTGTACTCGCCTTGTAAACGCGTGGGACACTTCATCCTCCTGTTCACGCGCGTGGGCCCACTGTGACTGCTCCGGCCCTTCTTCTCTTTGATCAAGCCAAGACCAGAGAAATAATCCAGAGTGCAATCAGAACATCTCCTCTTGCCACAACCAAAACACCGCAACAACATCCGCACACTGTTAGCCATCTCAGCTAGCTCCCACGTTTACTGTTTACTGTCCCCGTCTTACCGTTAGACGTCCACGTGCGCGTTAAAGTGTTCAGGGGCCGCCGAGCGAACACGAACAGGACACAGCAAGACGACGGCCACTTTACATTTCATGCCTCATGTGTCGGGAATAGGGACATTTTGGAGCGTTAGGCTTGTAGCTCAGAGTAGCATGGCTACTCTGTTTAGAAGGATGGGTTTGTGGCCCCATCTTGCTGGTTTAAACTGGAACATTTCAACTGCATGTAAAATCACGTGTTCAGACATTTATCCGATTTCAGGATACATTGTGAATTATCTGCTCTTTAAAGGTTCCTACAAGCTCATTTAACTATTCCTAGAGGGAAAACAAAATAAAATAAATAAATTTAATGTTGGTATTAAATAAAAAGCAAATAAATAAATAAATGAAAAGCGTCAAATTAAATACATGTAAATAAATGCATGTAAAAATATTAAATGCAGAATAAATGTATAAAAATAAAATGTAAAAAATAAATATAAACGTTGAAAATAAATGTACAAATGCACTGGAAGTAAAATGAAAATTTACGTTCATTATTTAGGAATACACTTCACCAAAGTTGTGAAACTAGGCGGAAAGTATGTTTTTTAAAATATCCGATTTTTGTACAGTATTGCATATTTTCACGCGCAGTGTGTGTCAGCGGTGGTCGGCGTGTCCTATTGAGACGTTGCTAACGTGCTCAATTCCCTGTGATTTCGTCACAATGAATAAGTGTCGCTGTGTGTCATGTGATGTCTTCATCTGCGTGGGTTCTCGTGGGTGCATGAGTCGTGTGTGGTGTCATGTGTGTGTCATCTTTTGTGATGTGGATGGGTGTGTCGTGTGTGTGTTGCTGCCGTTGTTACCGTGTGGGTGTTGTTCGTATGTGTATCGTGTGTTCAATCGTGTACGAGTGGGTGCCGTAAAAGGTTGGTGTGTCGTGTGTGTCATCTGTGTGTTGTGTCATCTGAGTGTATGTGATGCGTGGTCGAATATTATCGATGTGTGTGTGCTGTGTCGTGACAACTTCAGAAGACGCCCCTGGAATACAAAATATAGGGGTGTATATACGGGTGCGTGTGAATATGTACTCATTGGGTCGTGTGGGCCACTCACATTGCAGAGTAACGAAAGTTTCAAGGACAAGCATGAAAGCTTGTTTCTGTCATAAATATTCATCAACATTGAAACGTTAAAATCACCTGACCAAACCATCAAAGTCTGTGCATATGACTGAAAGCAATCTCAGTAAAATCATCAATACCAACTTTGCAGTGCTGAGGGAGGCTTGTATAAAACAATGTTGACTCACAGAAATAGCACTAGGGGAGGCTGTTTTTACACAGGGGCCCCTGGTTGGTTTGATTATTATTATGACTATAAGCCTCGCATAAACCAACGCTGAGACCCAGTGCATCACTAGCTATGGGAGATACCAGGTGAAAGGCGAGGGGGATAGTGGGGGGCTTTTGGTTGGTTGTACCGGAAGCCGGTGAGAGTTTGGGAACCAGGTGGGCATTTTTGTCTGTTATAGCAGCAGTAAGGAGAGAGTTCATCATCGTTGATATCAGAACTCTTGATCTTATATTGTAGGCGTGAGGGAGCCATCTTTAATGCCTGATTTGATCATGATATTCAAGATGGCTGGGAAGGGCCCCTGGGGAAGGGTGGAAGATGGAAAGTAGAGTGAGGGAATCTGTAGTGGAAGTAGTTGTTTTGCAGGGGGATCCAGGGCGTTAGTCTGAGCGGCAGTGGCTCGTGATGCATGGGATGCGCTGCCAGGCCTGCCACAGATGCGGTCCAAGGCCTTTGATGAGGACCGTGCGGGAAAGAACTGAAATGACTCCTGCGCTGGCCGTGGTGAAGATTGTTGTGGTGCTGCTGCTGATGAGTCCTTCGCTGGAGGCGGTGGAGGTGAATGTGGAGCAGCTATGGGTTGAATTCTTTGCTGGTGGTGGTGGAGCGGCTGCTAATGAATCCTTCGGTGGAAGCTGTGGTTGTGGTGCTGCTGTTGTAACATTGGCTTGGTCTCTGGCTGATGGAGCAGGAATTCTTTTATCATAACTATCTGCTCAGGACCTTGTCCAGGCCCAGTTCAATGCCTCAGAGCGTGGCGCACACTCTCTGTCAGCACCTTCACTTCACCTCTGTATAGGTGTGGGCAATTTCTCTTAAATAGGTCCTCTCGTTTCCAGAATAGATAGAAGTTCTCAATGTAGTGTAATCCTCTTGGTGCTCTTTGGGCAGCCATGTGTTCAGCTGAAGCAGTCGGCTAAACTTGTTTATCTTCCTGTCAATGTTTGGAAGAGGTCCACTTAAGAATGTGTATGACGTTGGGAAAAGAATGTGTTTTCATTTTTTCATGCATCCTATGATTTATCGCGCCATCCCCAATCAAGACGACCTTGACGGTTGGCACAGATTCTCTCTCTGTTTGCTGCCTTTTGGCCACGTCATGCATTACATTTTTCCTTTGTTCATTTACTTCAGTCTCTGAAAGTGGTAAAAATCTGTTTGCAAGCGGTATTTTAGGTGACGTTACATTATCTTTGTATTGCTTAGGCTTCGCACCGAGTTTGTTCCAAGATACAGTTCGGTCTTTAGACAGTTTTGGGAACGACACAGAGTCAGTCCGGTTTAGATTGCAAGTTTTTCTTGCCACTTCTTACCACTGGATGACACTGGAAATGTATCTTGGAGTCCTTTTTCAGATTCCAAAGCGAATATCCGTGCTTGTAGCTCATGAATTTCTTGTTGATATTTCCAATATTGTTGTTTCCCTTCTTCCGGACAAGTCGCTGTCAGATTTCTTGATTAAAACTCTAAAAATGTTCTTAAAATCCTTCCAAACATTAAAAATGCTTGGAAGACAAAAACTGATTAAAAAGCAAAATAAATAAGGAAAGCAGCTACAGTAAGCAGGAGCAAGCAGGAAAGCGTCTGCACTCTTTGGAAGCAGGAAGAGCAGTAATATTCATGCCATCTCATCATAATCCTGATATGCCACACTTGTGAGATGGAATGGGTTATTCATTTTAAAAATAATTGCACAGCTTTTGATACATTTGTGAATAATATTTGAGAGAAAAGGGTCTTGTGTGTGTCTTGGGTCTTATATTTTTGTTCAGTGTATGTCTTCTGTAAGGTGTCTTTGTAGCCGTCCACATGCTTCGGTGCAGCCATTAGCGCTGCTCAAAATAGACAGTTTTTATATTCATAAACATTCATCTTGCCAACAGCAAGATTGTATATCCTATAAGCAAAATTAAGGTTTGTTTGACAGTATATTTTTCCAATGACTTATGCATATGTTAATCAACAAAGGTCTATTTTCAGTGTAGACACTGTTGAACATGCATTTAAACGCACAGAGCCGGCACTAAGACTAAGTGAATGACCACCCACAGAGAAACAGGTCTAAAATGTCATGGACAACCACTGTGACCCGCTTGTGTCGACATGTCAGTAACACATTCTAAATGAACAGAGGAAGGGTGGGCTAAAATATATCCAGTATTATATTAATTTATAAGCTGCTGATAGACATTTAAACAGT
The DNA here is from genome assembly GCA_015082035.1 of Chaenogobius annularis. NCBI lineage: Eukaryota > Metazoa > Chordata > Actinopteri > Gobiiformes > Gobiidae > Chaenogobius > Chaenogobius annularis. The sequence continues at coordinate 303,174 of BJKM01000051.1, forward strand.
TTGTAACCACCTCGGGTCCAGGGTGAGGCGCTAATGTTAACCGTGTACACTGCAAAAAAGGAATATTGGCATGATGAGTAAAGGGACTTCAGATTTGTCTCATGATCTTGTGGCTCCATATGAAGATAATTTATCTTAAATCTGGAAAGTTGATCTGATAAGTGCAGTTTTTGTACCCCATTGAACATTTTCTTTAATTACTTGTACACTTGGTGGGGTACTGCATGTAAATGAACATACACTGTATATTATGTTTTAATCATGACAAATTGTAGCTATGGGCAAATTCCCATCAGTATTCACTTTCATAAACTCACTCTCATTCATAAACGAGTGTGCATGGAAGTGTCTTGCCCAAGGACACAACGGCAATGTGTTAGCTTCCAAGATCCGGTCGGGCATTCTCAAGGTGATATGGTAGTAATGTATCCAAACCAAACAAGTAAAATAGTCTGGGTTTTTGAAGTAAATACATCAAAAAATGTCTTTAAATTAAGATTGACATTCTGAATTCAAGTTTACGCCCCTAATATTATTTTGGCAGCATAGCGTAGTGAAGTGCTGTCTCCTCACCCACAGACCTGGTGTGTACTCCTGCAGACTGCTCTGTAGAGACTTGGCGTCAGATGTGCTGTTTAGAGCCCAGACCATGAGATACTCTGTACAGTGTGTCCTGCAGTCAAAGTACACTGAGGTCAGGAGTGAGGTCACGGCTCATATAAACACGGGGCAGAAGCCAAATCCCGCATTTAAACTTATCTGGATTCTTTTATGCCCTTTATGCTCTTCTAACAGCTAAAGGTATACACAGGCATAGTTCTTTTCCTGTTTATAGGGTTTTACACGCAAAGCACATTTGACAGAAGTTGATACTTGGGTATTTAGTTTGAGTGTGTATTTAGATTGCGATTTAAAACTGCCTTCAAGAATAGGATGTGGAAAAGGACTCTGGGGGCCTATAGACTCATAGACATTCTGCTCTCTATGATTGTGTTTTTAAAATGTACATGTTTGGGGCTTTTCCTATCTGAATAACTACATGCAATTGCTGTATGGCATCTTTTAGCAACTGGTGCTGGTCCTTCACAGCTTAACAATGATTCAAAGATTTGTCACTGGCATGATAATTATAATTCAAATGTTTAATGTATGCTCTTTGTGCTGTGGGTGTGACATAAACAGTGGAGCAGGACTGACTAAATGAAGATGTCATTGTATGTTTGCAGAGCTTAATGTCTCTGGCAGGATCAGGCCCATGGGGGCAGTATACAGCCACACACAGCCCTGCGCCCCCTCACGTCTGCCTCTGACCCCTCTGCGGACTTCATCCCTGCAGCTTCTTATTTACTCAGGCCAGTGCACTGCCATGGCAACTAGCAGTGTTTTGGAGAGTGCTTGTTTAGGGAATGTGCATCAGGGGACAGAGGAGCTCACCTGTAGGATGTCCTGCCTCTGTTACCTCCTGAAATGTAACAAACTCAAGCAATGATGGGCAGCTTTTCATGCTAGTTGTTTATTCCTAAACTGTGCAAGGGTTGTCACCTTTTTAATGTGTCTGTTGTAAAAAATAAAATAAATGGATAAATTAATATATAGAAGATATAGAGCAGAATTTGAACAGCTTTTTTGAAGGGGAAATGAGACAGGGTGGTTGACCACAGTCAATCAGCTCTCATCTCAAAGTTTTAAAATATAGCGACGGACACAGCTCTTTCTTACGAGTTTGGTTTTCTTGATACATTTTTGCCTAACTTGAACATGTTTTGTTGGTTCCTTCTGGCCCATTAATTTATTTGGAATTTGGGTTTGGCCTGGACTTGGATGGAAGATCCCCAGTTATGGATTAATTTGAATTTTATTTGTCAAACTTGAACTTTTGCATCAGGTGCTTTGGACTTCTATCAGGCAATCGCCACTGACACTTACAAGGAGAAAACATGTGTAATGCTGCTTCAATTACCTTGTTTACAATGTTTTGCTGTAATCATTTGGTGTATAGTGTAGTTGGGTAGTTTCTATCCATGTTTGTGTGTGTGTGTGCGGGTGTGTCTGTGTGTGTGTGTATGTGTGCATGTGTGTGTGTGTGTGTGTGTGTGTGTGTGTGTGTGTGCGTGTGTGTGTGTGTGTTGTGTGCCTGCGTGTGTGGGTGTGTGGGTGTGCGTGCGTGTGTGCGTGTGTGTGTGTGTGTGTGTGTGTGCGTGCGTGTGTGCACTTGTGTGCGTGTGTGTGTGTATGTAAGTGTTGTCTGTGTGCGTGTATGTGCGTGCATGTGTGTGTGTGCGTGTGTGTGTGCGTGTTGTGTGTGTGCGTGTATGTAAGTGCGTGTGTGCGTGTATGTGCGTGTATGTGCGTGCATGTGGTGCGTGTGTGCACGTGTGCGCATGTGTGTGTGTGTGCGTGTATGTGCGTGTGTGTGTTGTGTTGTGTGCATGGTGTGTGCATGTGTGCATGTGTGTGTGTAGTGTGTGCGTGTGTGCATGTGTGTGTGTGCGTGTTTGTGCATGTGTGCGTGTGTGGGTGTGTGTGTGTGCGTGTTTGTGCATGTGTGCGTGTGTGTGCGTGTATGTGCGTGCATGTGCGTGTGTGCACGTGTGCGCATGTGTGTGTGTGTTGTGCGTGTATGTGCGTGTGTGTGTTATGTGTGTGCATGTTGTGTGCATGTGTGCATGTGTGTGTTATGTGTGTGCATGTGTGTGCGTGTGTGCATGTGTGGTGGTGTGTGTGTGTGCGTGTTTGTGCATGTGTGCGTGTGTGTGTGTGTGTGGCATTGTGTGTGGCGGTGTGTGTGTGCGCGTGTGTGTTTTTGCATGTGTGTGTGCGTGTGTGTGCGTGTTTGTGTGTGCGCGCGTGTGCGTGTGTGTGTGTGTGTGTGGTGTGTGCGTGTGCGTGTGCGTGTGCGTGTATGTGTATGTGTATGTGTATGTGTATGTGTATGTGTGTGTGTGCGTGTGCGTGTATGTGTGTGTGTGTGTGTGTGTGTGTGGTGCTTGTGCGTGTATGTGCGTGCGTGTGTGTGCGTGCGTGTGTGTGTGTGCATGTGGAGACCTAAAGTATAATTTTCTCAGAGGGGACTTTAGTTTGAGAATGGTCATTGATCACATACCTGAAGCCATCCACATAGCACTTTCTTCATCTACATTTACCTGTGCAGCAGTTTTGAAAAATGTGCCTCACTGTGATGGAGATGGGGCTGCAGCAGTGGTTCAATTCTGCAGATCACAGATGAGTGTAGATGCTGACTATATAACTCAACTTCAAAGGCAGCGGCTGCTTTGTGTCGCTCAAGTGGTAAAACTACCGTTCACTGTAAGAATGTTAATGATCAGATCTGCACTGCTTTTCAGGGTGGAGTATATTTAGAGTCAAGTGAGAGCGTGTGAAAAGGCCTGAGAGGGTGTCAATGGCAGTTGCAATAAACGCCCTCTAAAATTGGTACTATACCACTATTTTGGAGCGTGACAATGTACTTGAACACAACATTTTTGCACTGCTGATATACAAAGTTACAAGCTTTTATCCTTTGACCACTTTAATCAGGAAGAGTTTATGAAAAAAATATTGACACAAAATATATTATTTATTGAACAAATTATGCAAAATCAACCTTGTAACTATGGTATAATGATTTTTGCTCATAATTATCTTAGTCAGAGTTGTATTTTGATTGATTAATGCCTGTTTGTAATCCTGTACTGTCCTGCATTTGAGGCTCGTTCAGTTTTCACCTTTTACCAATATCTGCCCACAGCTTTGTCATGATTCTTTAAACATGTTTTGTTGTCATTTTTCAAAAATAAAAGCACTGTAAATAAAAATCTGTTTGTTACAAGGAAATAGCCAGCAGACGAGAATCAGTTTTGCAGTACAATATGTTTTACAATGAAAAAAAAACATGATCTATATGTATCAAGCTTATCCTTAAATACCAAAATAAAACATATATATCTTCTTTAAGGAATGCAATGTGACAATGAAATAAGATTTTCTGGGGCCTAGACGCTGGTGATGGTTCTGAAGATAAAAATGGGCTGTGACAGCAGTGGCACATTGTTGAAACAGCCAAATGACTGACAGGACAAAGCAGGTCATGTTTTCATCTACTTCAGGTGTGTCCAAACTTTTTTCACCGAGGAACGCATTTTGAAACTTATATGGAGCAGAGGGCAGAGGGACATAGTTTCGATGGGCCTCCACACATTTAATAAGACTTGGAATATTAATATTACTTTGGTATAACATCAAAATGCTTGTATTTTACCAATTTTACAGTAAAAAGTACAACTTTTTGTTGCTCGGACCAATTTGGCAGGAAACCGGAGGGCCAACAAAGATTGGTCTGAGAGCCGCATTTGGCCCCCGGGCCGTAGTTTGGACATGCCTGATCTACTTGGATTCTTAGTGCAGTTGTTTTATGTGTTCTCAGTTGATTTTGGGCTGTACAAAAATAAACTGAATTGACACTTAATGGAAATTTGCCAAGGAAAAACATATGAAAAGTAGGGTTTTGTGGGATCTGGAGGTGTGGAAAATGTGCTTCGGCCCTCTCTTGATCTTTCTCTAGAGAGCACAGTTTCCAGGAAGTGCAGGGTTAACAACACACTGTTTGTTGATGACCTCTGATCTCTGATTAGCCCAGCGTAGCCACAAGGCGCTTCTGTGTGACTTGTCCACTTGGCTTTAGCCACCTTAACACAGTAGCTGCTATGTAATAACTGCATGCATAGATTAAGATGTGCAGATATGCCGGATAACAACAGGAGCATAACCAGCTGATTTAGACTTGTTGTTCATGTGCCTTTCTGAGCTGACCCATTTGTGACCTGTTTTTCCTCATCATGACTGATATTAGAAAAGTTTAATCATTACTTGGAGACACAAAGAGGATTAACATTCCTGGGTCTGCTGAACTCAGACGATCACTGCTTGGTCTCACCTCTCTCTTTCTCACCCCCTATTACAATCCTAATGTTGTTCATTTTGTATTTCTTGACTATTGTTTTCTTCATAATACCATTGCTTGACTTAGTTTTATATTTGTATAGTTTGCTGTAGTGAAGCTGTAATGATTGTTAAGTTCAGCTTAAGTTGTCTTGATCCAAAATAGTCCCTGGAGCTAGGAGACAGGACCACCTATGTGCTGAGATCTCACACCTGAGTGGGTACATTAGAGATGTAAAGTCAGGAAATGTGTGCAGTCGTGTTTTAAAGTAGATGTAGTGCAGCACTGTGAACTGATCTTCTGTATAAAATGAATAGCATAGGTGGAAAACTTAGTTTTGTTGTTGTTTTTTTGTAGTTGTAGGGGGTCAAAGATGTTATTTCTATGACTAACTATAGATAATAAATAGTAGTATTTAAAGATTTTAATTCATATTTTTAAACAATATTATATTAGAAAACAGTTTACTGGGATTATCTGGTTTTTGGGTTATTGTTTCAATGGTATAAATATGTTGTGCTTTGAAATGTGCTATGATGACAGCCTGGCCTACAGTCGGTTCACAGTAACGCATGTTTTCTAATGTTTTTTATTAGCAAAAACCGCTGTAATTGAAAAAAGCAAGATATATATATTCATGGAGAGAAATGGCAGATTCCCCACTGGAAATGTGACATCGTACATCTTTAAATGGTATGTCTTAAAGGCTATCTTATGTATTACTTTGTTGGTTTACATTAGTCCTGCTGTGCCTGTACCTTAAGTGTGTTGGTCGACTGGAGCCATGTCTTCTCTTATACACACAGGATGTCTGCTGTAAGTGTATGCTTTATCCACACTGCATCTGTGCGCTGTCTTCTCCCAAACACTGCCCCCTGTGTATACATTAAAAGAAGGCTGTATTTTACTTAGTAATGACTTTAAAAAGATCTTAATGTGTGCAGCGTACATCTCAAACTAATCATGTGTACACAAAGTCAGCAACCCATCACATGCATACATTCTTTAAAAAAATACATAAGATAAGCGTTTGTTCTTTCTGACATTAGATCAAATCTGCAGACTAATTGAATCCAAAACGTTTAACCATGAAGATGACCTTCTGTTTCCGCCTACTGTACCTCTTTAAAATGCTCAATCTAACTTATATCTTAAGTACAACGAACATAATGGGTTGTATCAAGCTTGTTTTAGGCCAGTCACTTGAGCATGTTTTGATGACTTTTCTTGCCTATTCATTTATTTGGAATTCAAAAAGATTAAGATCAGATTTGGCCTGGACCTGGACTGCAGATCTCCAGAAATGAATGATTAATTGTATTTGTTAAACTTGAACTTTTGCATCAGGTGCTCAGGACTTCTATCAGGCCATCTCCCCCCAGACTTAGACTTAAGCTTTAAAGACAACACCAGGTCTCGGGGCCCCTTGTTATGTAATGTGGTACCAATCCAAAAATTAGCAGTACAAATTAACACAGTCCAAATTTCGGATGAAAGTTGACGTCAACAGTAAAACGCTTCCAAAGGCCAGCAAAACATGCACACCACCCACATGACGCAACCCTTCTTCTCCGCTTCTTATTCTAATTTAGGTCTACAAACACATGGAGAGCAGTTACTTCATTGACCACCAAAGCTACCGGTAAAGTGTGTGTGTGTGTGTATTTGTGTGAAAATGCAAATGTATACAACAGTAAAAATATTGTGTGTTATAGTGTGTGTTTTGTTTGTTTACTAGGGCTACGTTTCAGCTAAAATATTGTTGCCTATTCGTTAATCATTATCTGGACTTCAAAAACAGCCTTGCCTACATTTGCATATGAAAAAAGCAGCATTATTGAATCAGAATACTAAAAACCGAAAATTACAAAGACTTGTATTTTAATCTTTTTGTTTTTTAATTATTTTATTTTATCCTTTATTTCAAACCTGCATATGACATATTTTACAGCACATATTTCCAGCAATTATACAGACATTGCCTGGTGAAAAGGGGGATGTGGAAGCTTTCGCTTTTAGAAGTCCAACCCCCTCACACAAATCCATTTACAGATTATTATCAACAATATTATTGCACAATACCTACAACATAAAACAACCTAAAACAACACCCAACAACATACAACAACATACAACACAAGACAAGGACAGGCCCGGACACTCACTAACCTCCACTCCCCCCTCTTCATCTGCACACTCACTGTAGAAGGCGTCACTCGCTCTCCTCCCGATTTTTTTATTGCCTCTTTTTTAAACAGTCGTTTGAACTGTATAAGATTTAAACAAGTTTTAATTTCCCCAGCTAACTAAATATCATAGTTTCACAATGTGAGCTCCCGTACAGAAATACACATGGATTTTAAAGTGGTTCTAACCCGTGGTTGATATAGTTTATGGTACCTCTTAGAGTGAATTTGTGATGAGCATTTTCTATCTAAGAATAGCTTTTGGATGTCAATATTCTTTCTCTGGTAAAAAAATAAATAAATATTCAAATAACCTTGAAGTGCAATAGAAACCTCAATGTGCAACCTCATATTATAAAGTCGACTACTAAAATAATTGTTAGTTTCCTTATTATCACATGTGGCCTGCCCCAAGGCTCTATCCTAGGGCCAGTCCTCATTTCATTGTACATGATCCCACTCAGCCCTATTCGCACTAAATTCAGTTTCCACTATCACCTCTATGTCGACGACACCCAGCTTTATATACCAGTCTCATCACAAGATAGTTTCTCCATAAGAAGAAGAAGTGAAGTGCTTCATGTCAAACAATTTCTTACAACTAAATGAGAGCAAGACAGAAGTTATTCTGTTGGTCCTCAGTCTGACCTCGTCAAGCCATTGCTGGGCCAAATATCAATACACACAAGTGGCTTTATATTTCGAAAAATAAATCATGTCAAGCTTTCTTTCAACTCAGGTCCACTTGCTAAATTAAAGCAAATTCTTTTACATCTTGAAATTGTCCTCATTTCACTCATAACAAGCAGAATTGGTTACTGCTACAGTCTACACAGGACTTCCACAAACAGCTATTTCAAAATTACATAAAAAATGCAGCAGCCAGATTTTTAACAGGCACATAGAAGTAGGACCACATAACTCCAATCTTAATCAACCTTCACTGGCTGCAGATTAAATTTAGGGTTGATTTTAAAAACATGTTGTTTTTAAAAACACTCAATGGTTCTGCACCTCACAACATTGCTGATTCTGTGCGCCATACTGTGTGCTTTTTCTGTTGTGGCGCCTTGACTCTGGAATAGCCTCTCACTTATAAAACTTCCACTTCCATTGACCAGTTTAAATCCCTGCTAAAACGCATATTTTTAATATGGACTTCAACAGAGTTTATGGAAATTGTGTTGAGTATTTTATATACCACTGATAATATTGTATTGTTGTTTTTTTCTTTTACATGTTGTTCTATTGTAAAACCCTCTCAGGGCAACTCAGTTGTTTTTAAATGTGCTTTACAAATAAATTGGCTTGGCTTGGCATATTGTTCCCAAAAAATAACAATATTTCATCATCATCAAACTACTTATAGTGTAAAGTACAACAAAGATATAGATGAATGTAAATAGAGAAATGCCACGTTTTTCACTTTTGACCCAATAACAAAAGGACTTAAACTGAAACAATTCTTTGGCTATGTAGGACACATTAGGAGTAATATTGCTACGCTAATTTCCCCATGCAGTGTATGTCCTCCCTGGTATATTAGTTTAACCATTTTTGCTGTATATTTTTCCATGTTGGACTGTTTGCAGGTAAAAAGCAGGGCAGTGTGAGTGCAGGCGTGGAGCAGGGCAGAGTTTCCATAGTTTGTTTGATGTACGATGCTATCTGTAGGATGGATCACACCACCTCAGAGCAGACTCCAGATTGATGAGTGCTCGTCCAGGGGCTGCAGTGTAAATGTTTGGTTGGCCTTTGGAGCTTTTTACTATTGACGTCACTCATCATCACGTTTTCACTTCGTTTGCTCTCTTTGGTAAGTCGTGTTGTTGGGATGTTGGGATGGTTTGATTGTGGTATTTGATGTTGCTTAAATAGAACTAAAGGCTGAAATGTCTCTCTGTTTTTGGTCGATTTAGTGACAATTGGGATGTCAAGTTTACGCATTCGGTTAATCCATAATCGGGATTATTCAGGTCACACTATAATTGTAAGAACTAAAAAAGAATAACTGAGAATCGTGGGCAGCAACATTTTAGTTTGATCTAAACTCCAAAAATAGACAAAGTTGATTTGATAAAGCTCAATTTATGAAAGAAAACAAATTAAGGATTTCACTATTGTTTAGGTCAAAGTGCCAACAATCATGAATAATCGGAAAATGTCATAACATTTTTTGTATTTTGATATTGTAACATCCTTGAGTGGCAACTATATAAATGTATAGAAGTATGTTTTTGGTTGAGTAAAATGGTGTTCAATGTAAAACGTTGTGTACAAATGTGTGTACAAATAACGAACTGGCGGAGAGAGTAGAGCGTAGACCTTTCTGTCAAATTTAGGGTTATTGCCAATTAACTGTTATAACTATCAACATTATATTCACAGCCGCAAATGTTTCCACGCACTGTTTCTTTATGACATTCTTTCAGTTATTCCTGTTTGCGTAGTTGGCTGAAGTTTCTCAATCTGCATTGCTGTATCCACTAAGCGAGAACCACTTTTTTTTTTGTCGCACAGTGGCCTTTTCAAATGTATGGAAGGTTGTTGGCTTAGTCAGTTGGGCAGCCCTGATCCAGAAAGTCTGATTTAATATATTGTGAGTGACATGTAGTGGCATATGGTATACATCATGTCTTTGGTCATCCACAGTTTAGTGACCTTCAGGGACCTGTGTTCAATGTCAATGTCATTCTCTAGACAACCACTCCCTGTGTCTTGAAAGGCCGCCAAGCAAGTCAATTCCACCACGCTTCTCCAGCGATTTTGAGGTGGATTTGTAACGATTGTGTGGATTTAAAGAATGTGTTAATATTGAGGCAAATCCGGCTGTATTTTATTATATGAAGTGAGCATGTATGGAAAGTGTAAAGTCTCTGTTAGCAGCAGGTTATCAGCGGATGTCTGTGGTCCACCTCTGCTCTGTGTCTCTCAGTGCTGCTGCAGCTTTCATCAGTCAGACAGTCTATCATCAGGTGCCATCAGAGTCTGAGGGGTCCTGCTTTCACTCTCGCACACGGCTCACTGTGGCCGCAAGCCTCAAGGTTACACTGCATTGCTTCAACAGAGGCGTGGAAAATCTCAAAATCATATGCTACTACAATGACTATTCCTTAAACTGCTATGCTACATTGTTTAAAGGAGACATATTATGCTTATATATTATATCATAAGTAGATCATCTTTTTACCTTTTATTCATCGTAACTATGGTATTGAACTAATACAGCTTTGTAATAGAAATGAGCTCAAAACGGCAGAACTGATAAACTTCACCTCTTCACGATGACGTTTCACCGTAACAAACTGCAGATTGTTATTTAATGTTGTTGTATTTAATGTATGTTTTCTACATAGCATTTTAAAACACATGCATCACACAGAGTCCTATTTTTTTCTACTAATCCAACTAAGTACAGGGATGTGGGTAGGGATGGGGGGTAGGTGAAAACTTCTTCTGAGCACTGGAGTCGATAGAGGATTACTCAGATATGCAGGAATCAATCAAAATACAACTTTGAGGAAGTTAATGATGAGAAAAAACTGCTGTGACATTAAAGTTGAGTTTGCACTTTTTCTTTATTTATTCCATTTTGTCCACCATCTTATGAAAGGGAACTCTCAAGCTGCTTGATATGCAGTACATAAAAATAAAGCTATAACCCACTTATTTCCAGTCAAATCAAACAGTTTGTACTCCAAACCCACAAGTAAAAAATTACCCTAAAATAAAATAAAAAATGTATAGGACTTTTATATGGATTCCGCCTGGACATTTTTGCTTTATTACGAGTCCCTAAAACTCATTCTTTAGGAATTTGCCTTCAACTTCAGAAGGATTTAAAATCTGATTTCCTCTGTGCAGAGCTTGTTTTTACTTATGATTAGAGTAAAACAGACATCAGAGTCCAAAACTACAAGTCTCAGCTTCACAAAGGCTCCGGCCAATTATTTGTACTCCAAAGGGTTCAGGAACAGCTTCAGTTTAAATTGAGGGCCATTTTTTCCAGGCATTTTAGGACAAATAGTTGTACCGTAATCCATTTGATAAATATATAAATTTTCCCCTGTTAACTGCCCAACCTTTTCATAAAAAGCATGGTAAACACACTGTTCAAACTATTCTTTTTATTTAACACTAATTATTTTGGATTTCTAGTTCTATATAAATATTTAGTTTGATAAATAACTAGTGCTTGCATGTGGTTTCCACTGAAGACAATATTTTTGCATTCAAAGTTCAATCCATGAAAAAGGCTAAAGTTTCCCTGTGTCACCCTCATGTCTGATAAAAAAAAATAGACAATTTTAAGTTGGAAAAGCATCTTCATTTGTCTGCTGTGACCTATTGACCTCTTTTGAAGACACTGTTTTTAGAGTCTCTGAACCACTGATACTAATACAGTTTAGTGTTTGCTTTGGCTTGGGAGGGAGAAAAGGAAACTCTTAAATGCTATTATTAGCTTATGAAATTATGTGGGCATCCATCAAACTGCTCAAATTAGTAATGTTGTTGTACTGTACACAGGCTTGTGTAGACAAACATATTCACACATCAAACCCATGTGTTTAAAGAGCACCCATTAGGTTAATTAGCAGGTCGTGTATGTGTTCATATCTGTGATGGGCTGCAGCAGCACAGTCGGAGCCTTGTAAGTTAAGCTCCACTCAGGGAACCATTGACCTGTTGACTTGTCCCTCTACATCAACAAAGTGGGCAGCAGTGGGTCTGTAGTCGTGAGAAGAGTGGAAGAGCAGTGTGACCACGGAGGGAGCTGCCCTCAATGGAAAATGACCATCATAACTTCCATTCAAGAGCATTTAAGAGCAAAGGGTCAGAGGTCCACTGAAACATGAGCTCAATCTTCTTTCCTTTCAGCATCTATTTTCCAAAGTATCCAGTATACCCACTGTCTGCCTTCTACGCAGTGATTTGACACAGAGGCCCACAGAGGCCCACAGAGGCCCACAGAGGCCCACAGAGGCCCACAGAGGCCCACAGAGGCCCACAGAGGCCCACAGAGGCCCACAGAGGCCCACAGAGGCCCACAAATGTATCAGGCCTATTTCTCTAATGTACAGATATTGCACAGTTTGGTTATTGAAATCTTCATGTTATTAAATACTACAAATCAAACAAAACATTATTCTAAAGTTTTGTGTATTTAAATATTCATTACCACGTCATAATAACTACACTTTAATTAGCCTTAATAAAGCATGAACAAAGACTTAATTTATAATGAACAATGATTTAGGCTTAGTAATACATTTTTGTAAATGAGTTAATTTAGTGTTTTCCCCAAAAGAGTATCTCGTAAAAGCAGCACTTTGTGTACATCTAATGATAAAGTGTTTTACTTTTGGTAATCGGCTGTGTTTGAGTGGTCCATCCCAGATTCACTTTACCGTCTGAAAAAAAGCCGCTCTAAAGCCGTGCACATGCCTGGAAAAGTATGTATATGAACATCTAGGGTTTGTGAGAACTAGGGACAAGTTGGATTTGAATACTTCGTCCTCTTGCGGTTTGAAAATGAGGTACCATAACTTTAATTAACAGATGTTAAGAGTAAGAGTCTTCTTTTACATCTTTTGCAATATTGGTATCAAACTAGGGGAACCACCTCAAATAGTAGTAAATGTGAAACAAGTTGAGCAATGTGGTGGGGCATGGTTGGACAAACATGATACATTTAAGTATATAGATAAACACAGTTATACACCTGTATAATTTATAACTGTAGCTCACATCATTTTACAACCCAGAAAGACAAGACCGAAAAAAACAGTTATAGTTAAAGTTATAGTTTTTGCATTTCATCCTGTTTTCTATGAAAACATCCCCATTTTTATGGTTCATGTGGCATCTGTGATCACTCTATGTCAAATTGGCTTAGATAACGTGAAAGTACAGTGGGAAAACACTGAAGTTTAGTGTCCCTGTAGGGACAATCTCTTCAGGAGCAGTGGGCACCGCGTCCAGATCTTTGTACTAGGCTTGGTCAGGAGGACTACTGTAGCTGGAGGATTTTACCTATTGTGCATATTTTAGGTTGATGTGGGAAACTGGAGAACACCCAGACACGGGGAGAAACATGCAGACTCCACACGAAAAGGCACGGTCTGGCCTGGGAGTCGAACTGGCGACCTTCTTGCTGTGAGGTGAGAGTGCTAGCCACTGTCACAGTGACGCCACAGTTTGTGTATTTGTGTTTATACGGCTCCTTGTGTATTTGTGTTTATACGGCTGTAGACTTTTTGAATGCAGCTGTCCTGTGTCTCTCTCGGTGCTGTCCGTCAGTGATGTCTGTCTCCTTTATAAGCTTCTGTTGACAGAGCGTGTGATCAAGGGGCCAAAGAACAGTGTGGTCTCTGAAGGTCAAAGCTGCCAATAGTTCATGACTATATTATGGCAACCGCTCTCTTCACATTGCCTAGTTTTTCATCATGGTTGGTATATATTTTATTTTGAAGCAGGTGCCACTGTAGACTTCAGTCAAAATATTTCAATTCAGATTCATCAAGTTGCTTCATAAAACATGCATGTCATAATTTCAACAAAAAGCACCACATGTTCAAAAGGGAGTAGGGAGAAGCTAAAGCGTATCCAGTCATGGCCCACATTTCCAAATCATATGAATATGGGAAACAAAGGCTCATCACCAAAGTCCAACAGTTATACACAACCAAACACATCATAGGCAAAATGTCCCTTCTTCTTTGCTATATTCCTCAAAACAATATTTTTATATCATTTTTTAATAGCTGAATGTTATTACATTGCTTGATGTTTTCATGCAAACTATTCCTTAACTCACAGTAGCACCACTGATTGACACGGTAAAGCTCTTCAATGTGGTTCTTGACAAGGGAGTAATTTATTTCTGGCTTCAAATTAATTAAATCAGCAAAGTTTGGCACTCTCGTCTGTATGAATAGAACATTTACTTGCTGTCTGTAACCTGTCATTTTCTGATGCTATTCTGCAAAATAGTTTTAGGCTGGATATTTGTTTGTAAGTGTTTAACTAGAACAGGAATAATGAGCAATATAATAGTATATGGCTGGCTTTGCCCATGACCATAAGACACTTCATCAGCTTTGACCGAATTTCAGTGGTTTCCAGCAGATCTTCTTTTCTAGAATCACACGATTAAGGACTGCACCGATATCACAACAGACATACGCAAATGGGAAATCACATTTGGACTCAATCTGATAATGGACAAATTTGACAGACAATGGACTACATAGGACTCTTATTATCTTTTTATATACATAAAAATATATATATTATATATACTATTATTATATATAATATTCTTAAACCTTCTTTTCTTTGGATACCTTCTCTTCCTCTAATTTTATTTGTTTTACCTAATTTGTTTCTCTTTGGTCCTGCCCGGTTTTGTTTTAGTTGTTTTATCTACCAAAAAAAAAAAGAATCATAAAAAAAAGAATCACCTAGGAATTTCATTTTGTCTAAAATTTTTTATTTTACATTCTCAATACTCAATTTTAAATTACCAATTTGTTTTGTTATGTCCAAACTTTTATTTTTCTGTAAATGTAAAGAAAAAGAAGCACCTAACAAATTATTTTTCTGAGATTGGGGCAGCATATTGGAAGAATTTGTGATTGTTTTGCCCAGAAAGGTATATGTGTAAATAAGTAAATCTCGGAAACAGTTGAGCATTATTCTTCTTGATGCGTAGGCTCTAGTTGACAGGACAGTACAGCACAGTGTGAAATAGGAATGAGACTGGGGAATGACATACAGTAAATTGTTGCGAGCCGGAAACACGACGTTGCGGGCCGCTCCACACAGCAGGCATATGTGCTACACACTCGACCACAACCAAAAACTTTTCTACCCACTGCTCCCTTTTGCCAAATGTACAATTATTTCAGCTGTTTTATTACAGACACTCAATAAATATATAAATGATTTAACAGAGATTGTTTGTCCAGTTGGAGCATCATTTTAGTTGACAGATTTCTTTCCAGATCTGGATAAATATTTTCAGCCCATGTTAGCTCAAGTGCTAAGTTTATGTCCATTAGTAAAATTGTGTGTTCCATTCTGCCATATGTCTGCATGTAAAACCTGCGTTTTGGTTCTACCTGTTTGGTTCCTCTTTGATGGGATGGCTGGGTGTCGCAGGCTGGGCGTTTGTGTCGGAGTGTGTGCTTTCCACGCAGTTGTAAATCTCAGCTCTGACATGTTTCTTCAGGGGGAAACAGCAGGTTTGGGACACCCTGATGACCTTCACAGATGCTCCATGACCCTGCCCGCGGGACGTCTACTCCACCTATTAATTTATTCATTTTCCACTGCTCAACACATTCGGAGGGCAGTGTGATTGTTTCCGAAAGCCCACGTCCCAGGAGAGCAGCCGACGTGTTTACCTATGCAGCTCTGTCCTCTCTCTCAGTCCTGAGCCAATTCTCTTTTCCTTGTCACTGTTGTTATTAATGATTAAGACATTTTACTTTTATATTGCAGTAGAGCGTTTTAGCATACCTAATCACATAAGACCACCCTGCTACTTCAAACTGCATGCAATGGTTCATGGCTTGATGTCAGGGGTGAGAGCATGGCTTGGTGCAAGGGATTTTATTAGCTATATATAGATTTAAAGATTATATGTTCTGGAAATAAAATGGCATTCATTTTAATTGGAACATACATTTTAACTTTAAATTTGTGAGTTTTACAGTGTTGTTTAGACATCATGCACATAGTGTCCGAACAAATTCAGTAATTCATCATGAATGACTTACATGCTGCATTGTGCTGTTTCTGACTTTCCCCTTGTGTAAAACACACATACAACTCGGTGTCCTCCCTGCCTGTTGACAGGTGGTCCACTGGTTCAGAACATGATTCTGATTTAATGGTGCCATGGTGTGTGCGCCGTGCTGCAGCTAATCAACATGATTTGGCTCTCCCTACACACTATATAATGGTCTCTTTCTGTTGGGACTGTTCATTCAAATCTGGTTAACTAACTTATGTGGATGAGAGTATGCATGTGCACGCGTGATGTGATCACATTATTCCAACTCACTCATGAAATAACACTGATTCATCCCACCCTTATTTATGTTATAAAAGAGCCCTGTGTAGTCTGTGGAAAGAATACAATGGACCTTGTGAGTCAAACTGCCTTCTTTCTCTGAAATGCATTGAATATAATGAACTAAAACATGGATAGATTATTTATTGGAGCAGGCTGATCTGTAATGTGGTTTTATCAGATGCAGTATGTGTGTCAAAGAAGCATGGTAAGTCAAGAGAATAATGATAAAAGTATTGAAGAGAGGACAGTCCTGGCAGAGAAACCTGCGGCTACATAAAGAAGGCTGTTTGATCTGTCCTACATGAGCAGAATGAGCTAATGTGATTTCATACTAGTGTTTTCCCAGCATGCCTTTGAGCTGTGTGTGTGTGCTCTCTGTGTCAGTGGTCCCTCATCAGGCTCTTATTAACTCCACTAAGTGACCTTTATCCAGGCGTTGATGAGTATATGTAGGGTCTAAGCCAACTCTCCCCTCCCTCTCCACTCTTTCACCTTTTTGTCTGTCCTCACCAACCTTAGACCTGAGCTGTCTCCTCCTAGTGGCCTGTCAAGTACCTTTTCTCTCTTAAGACCCTATAGAATACATGCATAACTGGATTTGGATCACACACATCTCTGGCTATGTATATGTTCTTTAATCTGAGTTTAAGGCACTCAAGTCTGACAGGAATTGACTAATTATCCATGTTTTCAAAGTCATTCCTAGTCATAGCATGCACTATCAGTACAATCAGCTGGAAGGGGCTTGCTGTTTTACTGGCTTTCATGCTTGAAACAAAGTCCAAAGTCTTCAGATTCCAGGAACATTTTGGGCGTAAGTCAGCTAACATAATATACTGTCGTATTCAATCTATCTCACACTGTAAAGTACAAAGATGTCAAATATCTTTATTAAGTCCGCTTTTGTGTCCACAGTAATTACATTCTGGGTGGGTTTCAGTAAAACGTTGTTCTGTCGGCTTTGTGTAAGACTTAACCTGAAGACATTTGTGGTGGGTCGTCGGACTGTAGATTCATTGTTCATTGCAGTATATGCTTTCCATAAAGTTGCGGGATGTTTTAGTTTAAGGTGTCCTTTCAAAGATGGATTGCTTTAATGACATCACAAAAACATTATCATTTTCTGTTGTTTTAAAACAATGTCCAAAGCAATTTGAATACTCCTCAGCTGCAGATACTTATTTTAAAAACTTTGTTGTTTTATCTTGTTCATCTCTTTTTGTTGTGTATGAAAATCTGTCAGAATGTGTTTCTGTTCTGTTTTACTTGAAACACTATGTAATCCAAACTGAAACACAAAGAGCACTTACAGGGGTTTTCTCCTCAGTATAGTATATGTAGTTTTGAGTAATTAGTTTGACTTCTTGAGTATTAATACAACATAGAAATATAAAACTGTAGTTTATTATCTTGTCTTGAATGTTTAGATTCTTTTTTCTTGACCTTTTAGCTTCATACCTCATTTTATCTGTAACATCAACATATCATCTTATGCTGTAGGAGAAATCATTTTGACAATACCTTCATAAACATTTAAACACTGTGTTTACCTGTGTGTGTTCCAGAGGTCAGCCTGAGCTCTGCAGTGAGAGGTCTGTATCCCCCCACACTCACAGCAGGGCCATCCGAGAAGCTGCACCGTTTGGCACCTTCTCATTGGCTTCATTCATCAGCCCTCCAGGTACGGCCTCTTCAAGGAAATATGAGATGTTTAAAGACCCAAAGTTTGACATGAGACAAACTTCAGACAATATGCTCTCATGGTTTTATACATAAGAGTTTACACAACATAATATTGAAAAGAAATGCACATCCCAAACAAACATATTTTGTAGAAAAAAATCAGATATGTTTATTCATTTACTTTTGGAGAAAAATATTACAAAAGGATTCCTATTCATTGGTTAACTGATTGTAAAGTATTGTAGATAAATTTGCTCTCTTACTGCAAGTGTAAATTCAGCTGCTATGTACCATTATGTAAGATTAGATTTACGTTCCATACCAAATACATGACAAAAACAAACAATATGTATAGAGTCTCTGCCTCTTTGTCCACCTTGAAGCCAAAAGATTCAAGTCTCATTACTGGTCCTTGATAGTGCCCAACAAAGTCAGCGGAAATGCCATCTATAGTCCATACTTTGCTGGTCCCATCCATCTCCTTTCCATAAAAAAAAATAAAAAATACAAATTGAAACATTTAAAAAAAGCCCTGATCTACCAAGCTAGTGTTTATCTGAACACCCTACTGTTCATTACTCTTTGTACAATATAAAATATGGAGTGAACTAATTGGGAATGTAATGCCAAGTGCAGCGCCTGTGTTTGGAAATTCCCCTATTAGTAATATATGAATCATGACATTTTTTTTCTACTATTTTTTCAAATGAAGAGTTGTTACCATTTTGGAAACCTGTGTGTGTAAGGTGTGTGACTATGCAGCAGGCTGGGGTGCTATTGTAAGTAAAAGAACTGTGGAAAAGGATGGGAGGGTCCCTCATTGGAACACGGTGTGGTAGGTGGGACACTGATGAGACTTCATGTACTTGATGGCAAACTTGAGCTCCTTGCTTTTCTTGTCCCACTTGTGGATGGACATGATGAGGAGTTGCTGGTCCACCTTGCGTCCCATGATGAGGAAGTTTGATCCCAGGCTGTCGAGCTGCGCACAAGGACAGTTGGCCCCGTTTTTGATGAACAGAGTCAGTTTCTTCAGGTCCTTCTTTCGCAGAGCTCCCTGCTTCAGGACTTTCTTCTTCTTCTGCGCAGCTATCACCTTTTTATCTCCTTTCTCTTTTTTCACCTCTTTGATTTTCATCTTGAGAGCTGAAGAAGAGTAGACATGACAAGTTAGACACTGAAAGCATGGAAAATCTACTGGCGGCTTGATGACGCCACACACTCAGTATGGCATTAAACTGATCGATCCCCATAAAGGCAAGCTGGCTAAATTACAGGTCAGACCTGTGGAGAGGTGAATCCACTCACAGTAAGAATTTATGTTTTTTTGGTTTTTTTCAAGTATTTTTGAGAAATTCTGTAATGAATAGGTAAGTTTAATGTCATACTGTGGTGCATTCAAGGCCAAATAAGAACATCCCCATAGACACAAGCGGGTAGCAGACCTTCCACCAGAAAGGTTACGTGTTAGTGTACTTTTTAATGGTATTTTATAAAAGAAAATCAAACGGGAAGTCCATTCATGTTGAAAAATATACTTTTTATTAGTTATTAAAACACTTGAACTTGCTAAATTACCACAAAAATCTGTAAATATAGAAATTGTACCTGCCCCCGTTTCCACCTAATATTATAGCCCTATATAATGTTGATAACATCTGCAAGAAGGATCTGCAATAGGATTCTTAAAAGTCACCATAACATCATCTTTGCAACAGTTCTTTGATATTACAGATTTTTTTCACGTCGGCCCATCTGCTCTTTCTCTGTTTATATAAATCCAAATATCAGAGACACACTTTAGCTTTAACTCCCTTCCACATCACTTTGAGCTTAATATGTGGCATTTGCTTTCACCGCTATCTCAGCTTTTATCAAACGGTCGAGGCACTGACTATCTCCTGTTGAGTCCTTCGTTTACATATTCATACTTTTACATGCCAGGGATCACAGTGGAGGTGCCAACTCTTAAGAGAGGAATTCTCTGGGTGAACACTTTGACAGGTGAGATTAATCATGCAGCCGGCAGACGCACAGAGCTGGTGTGAGGCATCGCTCTTTGCCGGGCTGTTGGAAGATGGCCATTTCCCCTCTCGCCCGCTCGTCTGCGCTGCATAAACATACCCAGGTACTACTGCGTGTGCTGGACGAGTGCGGATAGGCCTGGTACAATAATTACTGCATCGAACATTCAGAATATTATTTTGGACTCTTTTACAAAATTGAATGTATGTACGTCTTTATTTGCTCTAATGAGAAACTTTTTTGCATGAACGGCAGGAGGTCAAATAATATTTATCCGAGTAACTTGAGTGTTTCAATTTGTGCTATTAATTTATCGCAACTCATTTAGAAAAGGGTTTACAAGGATTATCATTCTTTAGGGTTATTGTACCAGTAGCATATGGTAGCAACTTTGTACTTCAAAACGTGTTATCTTGGCAAGCCTGAGTCTGAAGGAATACATTTTTTTTACTTCCTCTGATGAACAGGTTCAGGTTAATAATTAAATAAAAAGTACTTTACACTTATAAACTTGTCTCTCCGAATGATTGATGATATTGTTTTTCCTCAAGACAGTATATTGGCAGTGCGGGTTGTAGGCCTAATGAGTGAATTGAGTAAGTCTGGGCAGTGGTGGAAGAAGTAAAAGTACAGACACGGGATCAAAAAATGACTAAAGTAAAAAGAAATGTATGACAAACTGAAAGTAAAAGCATTCAAATACATGTTTAAAAATGTACTTTCAGACACATTTTGAGACCTTGTGCAGCGTCCAAAGAAGTGATGAAGAATTGTGTTTTTATTTGTATATTTTAGTTTATTTTAGTTTTCAAATTTGGGACGTCAACTCAAACTATAGAACGTGCTAGAAATAACTAATCCTGTTTAAAATGTAGTGGGCTAGAAAGCACAGATACCGACTCTTAGAGGAAGTGAAGTAAAAGTAAAAAGTATTCACTGTAAAAATGACTTCAGTAAAGTACAGATAACAAAAAGAAACTACTAAGTATTAATTAACAGTTTAAAAAAATGACTCCTCGGTTTTGTGCGAGCTGATAGTGTTGAAGAAAGAATGTTTTGAAGTGCCCCTCACCCATATCCTACATCACATCCAATTACTCCTGTGTATATTTACTGCTTTTGCGTGCCGGCTCGCGTGTTTATGTGAATGAGCGTATTCATATAGGTGTGTGTTTGAGCAGAGATAGGAAGGATAAAATGTCCGCCTCCACCTGCCCCCTACCTGCTGCACTCCGAGGGCCCACCCATACTCAATCATACGCAGTCACAAGAGCTGCCCAGGGCCCCACGGTGTAGCCTGGCCAGTGTCCCCGTGACAAGCTCTGCCAATGTCTCTACACAAACCTGTTTTCTTTTATGCAAGTAAGAGCAGGAGAAAAAACCCTCATAAGTTTCAGAGATTTGTTGATTGTAAATGCAATTGCTTCATTCACAGCTGATTGTGACCATTCATTTAGTTAATAAAGCAAATATGGCTTGTATACATTTGTTTTATTCACTTTTTTTTTTTTTTTAAACCTTTTGAGATCTTTTTTTCTGATTTCAAAGCAGAGATATTAGGATTTTGTCACCCACCACCTCCATTTTCCATCCTCTTCTAGTGGCATTTTCTTGTAAAGAGCATGTACAATTTGAAAGGTTAAAAGGAACTTGACATTTTTTAACCCTACTTGTTTGACCCCGAGTCTTAATTTTTCAAATAAATGCGAATAATAGAGAGAAGTGTGCGGAATAAGGGGGTAGAAAGGACATTTTCTTTAATAATACAGGATTACTCAAACATGTGTATTGGGAACACTGTTATAACATGGGGACAAGCTCATAAATGTCAGTCTCCCTTAATATGTCCCCTTTTAACAAGTGTAAGGCCATTTTTGAGTATTTATTCTAGAGTCTACAACTTTATCAATTTGTCATATGTCACGCTGCGAGATGGCATCATAAGAATGCAAGAGGAGACTACACCCATCAGATCAAAAGCATGTGTAACAAAATGCGACTTTCCCAAAGCTTTTAGGGCAAAAGCGTCTGAAGTCAGACGAGCCGTGCCTTCAAAACGTGCTACTCTGGACTATAGTATAACACTGCAGCACATTCTTGCCTTGATCTCTAAAACCATACTTCAGAGTTATCTTGACTGTGAGTGTGTGTCATTTGTGATTTCCATTCAAGGCTGCTAAAGTGTGATCTAGTTCCTCGGGGTTCATGTTTCAACGTAATGTCCACAAAGAATTCACAGGTTTTGTTTGATAGCCGACACAGACTAAAAAACTGATATTATGAATCATCAAGGTGACAGTGCAGCTTTTATAAATCGATGTGCTTGTACATTTCAGCGTCAAACTAGGGACCAAATATATCATGTGCACAATCAATAAACAATAAACGGTCCAAATGATTTCCATTTATTTAACTGAAATGGTGGGTACTTACCAAAGTCACTGGCGCAGTAATGCTCCATGATGTTGTCTGTCTTCATCTCATTATCACATGGAGGGCAAACCTTGGACACTGGGGAAGAAAAAAAGAACGATTCATATTGCAGTTGTTACATACAGTATACAAAAACAATATGATTATGGACTTGTGCAGCACTTCTCTGAATCTCCCTCCTCATGTCGCACACCATTTGCTGCCGACTGGATATATAGTCCAGCAGACTGACTGATGTTTGCCCTGCAATTACTCCGTAGAAAATGTTTTTAATTCTGGCTGTTGTATATTTTGTTGGTGCAGGCGTGGTCGTGCTCTGCAGAAAGGTAAACGCTGGAGCAGACGCAGAAGGCCACTGTGAAAAGTGATTAACTTCAGTGAGGGAGCCAACTCAGGAACCCACAAAAAAACAGGTTTAGTTAACTCTTAACACCAAATCTATACGGATTCAGAAATAAAAGTGTAACTATAATGTTAACGTGCCTTTATTGCCTTCTCAAGGGCAACATGATGGAAACTATCAATGGGTTTCAGAATTATGAGAAATGAAGGCCTTTGCCATAGTGATTATCAATTTAAAACAAAATATGATATATTTTTACTGGGTAAAAGTCCTCAAAATGTTGCATACTAAGGTCTATAATAACTAATCTAACCAATTTTTATTTGTTATACTTTTTTTACATGTATATTTCTATGTAAGGTGCACAAGTCCTTCTCTCCCTACTTGTATTAATGTGTATGTATCTAACTTATTTTAGAAATGTAACTTTAATTTATAATGAAAAGAACACAGAGCGTGATACAACGGGAGCGCAAAAGATAAA
Organism: Chaenogobius annularis; assembly: GCA_015082035.1. Lineage (NCBI taxonomy): Eukaryota > Metazoa > Chordata > Actinopteri > Gobiiformes > Gobiidae > Chaenogobius > Chaenogobius annularis. The sequence goes on from BJKM01000051.1 coordinate 326,349, forward strand.
AAGGATCACAAAAGACATCCAAAGCTATTACACATACTAAACAATGTAAAAGCCCTTACCAAACCCTGTATTTTTAAACCACTATCAAACATTTAAAAAATAAGTATGTTCAAATTCTTTGCCTCATGTAACAAACAAAGTGGATGGAGGTTTTGTCTGTAAAATAATTATAACATTCAACAAATATACAGCATTTCTTTCAGCTATTTTTTTTTTTTTTTTTTTTTTTTTTTTTTACTCATATGTTGAGACTTCTTTGTCTTTGAAAGGTGCTATACAAAGAAACTCCCTTGCTTCAGTTAAATTTTCTAACATGTTACATTATGCTTTACTGGTCTAATACAACAGACGTTTTCACTCAAACGCTTCCCCAAGAATACAGTCCCTTCAGGGTTCAAAGGTTATCAGCCAGTCCTGACCTCGGTGTCTGAGCGGATAATGAGAGGGGTCAAAGTTGAGCATGTTTTGGTGCCGGGGTCGTGGGGAGGTGAACCCCAGACCAGCGTCCCTTTCAGAGTGGTCGCAGGATACTGACCCATACAGAAATGGTTCAATGTTCCCATGCTTTATAGCGGTCACTTTCCCACAAATTTCTCAAAAGGTAAAAACAAATGTTACCAGTTTACAATGTGTGTTAGCCTATTAATACGTCAAGATTTCAATTTTTGTTTATACTTCGGAGGGCTGCCATAGTCTTGCCAAACCTCTGCTGGATCCGTGTGCTTTGAAAGATTTCCTGAAACTGTTGTGTCTTGCTGAGGCTCTGCAGTTATTCATTGGGCTTTCACGGTGGTGGTATGTTGGCATGGGGCCAGTCCTGCTCATGCCAGGGCAGCGCATGTGTCAAGAAAAGCAGCCCCTCTCTAAAACGGAGTTGAGTTTGGACAGAGCCGCACCGTTTAGCTGTGGAACCAATTAGGCGATGAGTGCCTTGATGCTCCTCTGCGCGGTAAATCCTCGTCATGTTCTAATAAGAGCCACTGGGTCATGTCTTCTTTCCTGGACACTTTTCTGCTCAAAAAATATTTTGACATTAGGTCATATGTATTCTTCCAAAGCATCAATGCAGTTTAGGAATTTTTATTAGTAGACTTTGTAATTTTATTGTCCGAAAGTGTGATTTTGCACTTTTTTGTACTTTGCACTTGATTGCTGTTTGCATGTCTTTGCTGTTGATAAACTTGTAAAGAACTTCATATTGTTTATTATCACAATTCACATTGACTTAATTTATTGATAGATATAGTATATATAATAGATTTCTTGTGAATTGGAGTGTGGTGGTGAACTGGGAGGTGGTCTGTTGGAAAGAGCTGCTGTTAATCTTCAAATTTGATGCCAAAGTGGAAACGATGTACGGCAAAGATCCAGCAACGAGCTGCATAGCTTCACAGTCTGACCTCAGAAGTCTTACATTCTTTTATCCTTCAGTGAATTTTGTAATATTGATGTCACTTGTATGGTACCTTAAATTCAAATTTAATAAAAGTTAAGCTGAACCAGATAAGTGCCATAAAATATCGTGTAATGAAACTGTCTTTAACTTTTGAGAACAAACTTTGATGTAACCACAAATATGAGCCATTGCAATTTAGTTTAACTCCGAACAATATGACACACACTGGTGACGTCACTTTAACAGTGGCCCAAAGCTGTGCAGTATACGAGATTTATGTTTGACTGAGGTTCTAACATCTGTTTAAATGCAATCCACAAAAAGATTAGGAATCACCTAAACAGGTCCCAGACACATCCCTGAGGTCCCTAACACAGCCAGCTCCTGCATCTGTAAGAATCCACAGCGGAGAAAAAATCTCTCAAAGGGCTTTGGCAGCTTTCTATGCACGGAGCATTGGATCACATTTTCCCTTTCATACAGCAGCCAGGGCCACATGAGTAGCTCCCATTGTGTCGAGGACCTGACAGCACGGCCCGTCTCCCTTGGCAAGGTTGTAACTTACACTGGTCACATCAGCGTGGACAGACAATATCTTTCACACCATGCAATTTTAACGACTTTCACTGGACAACAGCCATATTGTATCGGGCAGTTGTGAAGGCACGCAGCGAGTGCACTAAGCTCATGGTTCAGATAAATGTGCTGCAGAGTCATCACAAAATGTGTCTTACCTGCAGATTCACTCTTTAGTTGTGTCTATTGCACAAACTTTACTTTAGAATCTGTTGGGTTTTTTTAAGTTGGCATGTTTTCTGAAGTCTTAAATGCCCAACATTCCCCTCTTCATATTCATAAATTATGTTTGAAAATCACATCTGAACCTGTAGTCTTTTGCTGTCACTTCTAGCACAGATTAGCTCAGTCAGTCTTTTCTTGTGTAACCGAGTGTGAGACAAGTGTTTGTCTCAGTGAGCATGTAAAAGAATAAGTTATGTTTCTAAAGCCAAAATGTCACATAGTTGACACAAAGCCTATTAAAACAGTGCAGACATTTTCTCAAAGTCAGTAAGTGTCAGTGGATGCATTACAATAACCTCAAATGTATGAAGCATTTTTTATTCTTTTGATATAAGTAAAGATTCGCAAGTTATTTGTCACCTTTTCCCCCACTTAGCAGACAATGAACGGCTTTCCGTGGGCCATTTATAAAAATAAATTAGCTATAAATGATGATTAAATGATGAGAGCAATCGCACAGCACTTAGTACAAGTCGCTATTGAAAGCAAAGACAGACACTTCTCTCACAGGAAACAGCCTCTTTTCTCTCGTTTCAAACTTCTTTATTCTGCCACAGACAACTACACTCGAGCCAATCCCATTCTCTCCCCGTCTCTTGTTCTGTCATGTCGACTAATTAGCGGGAGCTCTGTAATTGGTCTACTCACTAATTGGCCCGTCTGCTGCCAGGCCCAACAATAGCAGCAGACACTCCAGTAACTGTCCCCTTGTTGCTGTCTATAGCTCCTCTTCGCCTGCTTAAGTGCTCATTCAAAGAACACTATTCCCTCCACAAACACCCTCCATCTGTCTGCTAATTGTGCGACTTCATTTATTTCTTAACGATGCTGACTTGCTTGAGTAGCGTGTTGCGACAGGGAGCTCGCCATTGGAACACTTGTTATATGGTGATTGATGATCTCCCCACTGACTCGCTGCGATAAAGGTGTTCACACATGTGCGTTTGCTTTGCACTTGCAGATAACTTTAGCATAACAGTCCATTTATCTTAACTGTGCAAGTGATCTTCGGCTGCCGGAGTCGTCCAGTCTCCCGGCTCATGTTTTGTGTCTGTTCTCCCCTCAGGCTGTGGCTGTAGTAATGTGGGGGAATATTTGGAGTGTTCAGCTGAAAACTTTTCGCTGGTCGTTTTAGTTCTGCTGCTGCTGCTGCTGCTATGATCAGTATTTTCAGTAATTGACAAATGTATTTCACGTTCAGCTTCTTATAGCTGATTGACCTTGTAGCATGCCAGGTTCTATATATTACTTATGTTAAAAGCTGGACGCCTTACTTGACACAACTCTATTTTGGATTTTTGAGTACGAAGACATTGAAACTTATTGTGGACACGTCTCAAACCCATTGATTTGTCTTTGAGTTATTAAAATGAAAACAATATGAAAGTTTCTAATGCAGTGTACTTTCTATTCTTCTAGAAAGTCACAAACTATTTTGGCAACAGGTACCAAAATGGTTAGTCTCGCATTTTCCTTTCAGAGTGACCACAGCAAATCACCTCCCTCTTGTACTTTCGAGGGCTTTAGTTGTCTAAAGAAATTCTTGCTTGACTGAAGACATGCACTGCCGATCGATTAGTCGACCAAAGACGACAAAAGTGTTCGAAACTTTTCAGTATCTTTGTGAACTGATCCAGGTCTTGCAAAAACAACTATTCATACAGAAAGTTACTAGAAAACAGTGTATTTGTGTAAAAAGGCAGATTAAACTCATGGTTCATCAATCATTTACTACATTCTTCTTTCTGCTGTTTTCCCAGATAAATCCTTATAATGTAAATAAAATACTTGAGGCAAATTTACGAAAGATGCCACTGACCGATTAACAAACTAAATGATTAAATGCTGATAACGCTAGTATTTTCCTTGCATTATTTTCCAATTTGACATAGATTATTGACCAGATGTCTTTCTTTATCTGTGTTTTGAACTGGCACAGAGGCTACACTGACAGATTTGCTCATGACAGATGCAAAGTTAAACCCATGTGCATCCTACCTGGTGGCTGTGTGGCATGGTCCACTGAAAACTGCATGGGGATACAGAGGTCATTGTCTATGGGGAACTTGTCGCAGTTCAACATCTCGGGCCAGGGGAAGCCATACGTCTCCATGACGGGTGCACAGCTGTTCCTCACCGCCTCACACAGGGACCGGCACGGGTAGATGGGCCTGTCCAAGCACACTGGAGCGAACAGGGAGCAGAGGAAGACCTGTGTATCTGCATGGCAACGCTTAGCCAAAAGTGGTACCCAGCTCCCCGCCTGCTGCTTCACCTCCGGCATGGTCTCGTGGTCCAGCAGGTTGGGCAGCCTCATCTTCTTGTAACCCACATTGTGACAGAGCCTCAAGTCTGCCGGTATGTCCACGCACTGGGGCTGTTTGGTGTAGAAGCGCCCGTTGTGGAAGTTGTCCGACTGCCAGCTGTAGTAGTCGTACTCGTCTGCGGCCGAAACGCTGAGGAGGAGGAGGGTGATGGAGAGGAAGAGTGATCGGGCCAGGGCCAAGTTGTAGGAGCACCCACAGGTTAATGCCCACTTGTGGCTGTTTTGTCCCTTTGCCATGCTATTTCAGTTCAACTATTCAAAAAAAAAAAAGAAAAGAAAGAAAAAGAAAAAAACTGTATCCAAAAATGTTTGAATGAAAAGTGCACAAACTGTAATCCCTCTTTATGCTGGAAGATTGAAAACTTTAGCAGTCTTCTTTGCCTGGAGTTGACCCTTGGATGCCACCTCAAAGCTTTTGCTCGGTTTGTCAAACTAGAATGAATAAAAATCTTAGAACATTTCAAGTAACTTCAGCTGTTTTGCCTGTGTGTCCTGTGCAGTGTCTCCATATGACTGTAGTCTAATGAGGAGGAGCACCTTGGCTTTAAGAGGCAGTGTCCATGCAGCCCTGTGCGTCTGCCTGCCCCCTACAGCAACTCTTGGACCACTCACCTTCCTACTGGCCTCCCCAGGTCTCACTCACAGAGGCTCCAGCCAATCACAGCACAGTGGGAGTGGTCAGACTCCCCACTGCCCCTCATTCACAAGGTAAACCCCTCCCATGCACAGAAATGTTGACTGTGGATATTTTCTGAACTTTATTGAACACCTTTTATCTGCCACCTACAGACATGAAATTATAGCATGTCGTAAATATTTTCATTCACAGTGAATTATTTAAACATACATTGGTGACAATTGTGATAACTTGTTGGAAAGTTAGTGAATATGTAAATAACTTTCAAAAATATCAAATACTGAATATGTTAAAAGAAGAATTTTACATTTATTCTTATTCTTTCCTATCCTGTGAGAGCCAGATTGTTTTTGTATATTTATATATTTACCAAGAACCTACTGCTGTGATCTAAAATATAACCCCACGTTTATGTCCGAGTATGAGCCCTTTGCACTCTAATGAGGTGATCCCACAGAAGACTTGCATACACAGGATGTCGGATGCTTAGGCCAAGCTGTGTGGTTTATGCTAATGTTCACTAGCTGTGAATAGAGCCACGCTGCCCCTCTGTCTCCTCCGATCAGCACCACAGACACAGTGAGCCTTCACCTCTGCAGAAAATGCACCAGAGAACTCACATTTATATTCAAAGATGTTGTTCACTCTGCTGAAATCATCCCGAGCTCTGTGGCCTGTATCTGCATATTCTAGCTGTGAGTGATGGCTGAGTCCATGTCAAACTCTAGCTGGATAGTGTAATGGGAAAAGTTGAGGTTTTTGCCTGTTGATATTATTATTGTTATCAACTGCCAGGACAAACAGAGGGCTAGCAGTGTATGTGTTTTTCAAACAGCTGGAGGTATTGAACGAACATCAGACATACTAGTGTTCTTTGCCTTTAGCGTAGAAGATACCATTTCAGAAACAGCGGCATGTCCATAAAATCTAATTCAGTTAAAAATATATTGACCACAGATTTCATTTCTGGGCATATTTTAGAGATTTTTTTTTTTTTTTTGCGTCATCTTAGAATTTGGATGGTGATATTGCTGACAATGGGAAATATTGAGACAATAAAATATTTGATATAAAGATATTCCGGATTATGCTAAAATGTATTTTTAATGTTATCCAGATTTGTCTAGATTATTCATAACTTCTGTCTTTGATCAAATCTTGTTTTAGTGACAGGCAGGAGCTGCTCTGCTAACCTTTGTACCAAAGCTAATCAATATTAGTCACAGCTAATAAGCAGTGGACCTTACTCCGCTGTAGGGCGGTCACAATCGCACACCTCACTTTGCGAGTATCATGTGTTTGCTGCTGTAGAGCTGACCTATTTTAGACACTAGTTTCCTCGGATACAGGCGCAGTGTACTGCCTTCAAGATCCCAACAAAAGTGTCTTTCATGGTAATCAATCAACAATGGTTGTCTGCTCTTGTCCTCTTCCCCCAAACTGGCCTCCGTGGCCATTGGCCAAACAATTCCATTTTACTCTTTCTTGCGTTCTGATTGGCTCAGATGTATAAGATTAGGCCCAACTTGTATTGTCAGAGCCAAAGGTTTAGCATTGTTTGAATAGAGGACGAGTGAAAAGGCTTGAGTGCAGATGCACTAACCAGCCACCAAAAACAGCCACATCCACGACCACTCAAGAAGTCTGACTTAAAAGAACATGGATGTAAATCATATGAGCTTCTGTTCTATTTCTAATTAAACATGATCTCTTAAATCATTAACAGTTTTTAGATGAGGAACAAAAACCTTGACCAAGTGTGTACTGTATTTGTGGCCATTCTATGGCTCAATCTATGTGTGTTGTTAAGACCCCGCCCCCTCGCCACACACATGCATTCACCTCTGAGCCTTACATTGACACAATAGGGATTAGCTAAAGAATTGTCCAAATGAGTGGAGTGGAATGAGAGAGTAGTGCCTCCCACAAGGAATCACTGCTCCTACCTCAAGAAAAACTCAATTTAATTAAATGTCATCTCATGCTCTTTGTCAAATGGTATTGCACTAAAAATAAATACATATTTCTCCCAGTGCACTGTACTGGCTGTGTAGGAGCTGTTGGGTAATTTGTCCTTTTGACCTGCTTGTTTGCAAACACTTGGGTTTAAACAGACCACTGCCTGGATAAAACCTGTAATCCCTCAAACAAACTAGTGTTTGTATGGTACTTACCCAACATGGCCACTTTGAGAGTCAACTAAATGCTTTGTACAAGGGATTTTTGCCCTGAGTCACAGCCTGAAACCTGAAATCATGCAGGAAGAGTTTTTGTCAGTGTTGACTATTGCACACAGTTGCTAAAATGTGCTGCAATGATGTTGAAGACTTGTAACACCAGATAGCCAGCTACTGCTAAACCCATAGATGGATGTCAGATTGGGCAGCGGTGATGGGATGTGCTGACAAGTGTTTGCTTTTGGCCCTAAGCACACAAATTCTTCACTACACCAGTGTATCTCTTACTTGAGTCAATTTCCACTCTGCCATATTGTTGAAGCCAGGGTTCACACTGTACATTTAATCACAGACAATTTGTCATTCGCAACACCTCCCTCCAGCTTCCCCCAGTCTTTGTAAAAGAGAGCTTTTGACCACATCACAGTCATGGGCGCCAATGGGAAGAGACAGACAGGAGAAAGGATGCCCAAACTGAGGTGGAAGCTATTGTTGGTCTCTCTCCCTCTCTCTCTCTCTCTCTCTCTCTCTCTCTCTCTCGCTCTCTCTCTCTCTCTCTCTGTGTCTGTATGTCTGTCTCTCTCTCTCTGTAACATCTGGCGAGTTCTCACTAAAGGCCACTGGGTGATGTAAAGCTTTTTCGTTTTGACGTTGTTTCTTATAAGCAGAAACACTCCAACAAGCTCCTATTGTAAAGTGCTCCTGATTTGCTACCGCCGTGCTAGAATTCACACAATTGCAATGTGTAAGTGCGAGCTGAAATGTTTCATAGTCCAAGGAACCTAAGTGTAAAACCTCAACCCTGACACTTATTCATTCCTTATGAAGTATGTTACCTATGTTTATAGTCTACAGTTTTAGTCACATATTATATACATAGTCCAAAAAATGTAGTCCTGCGTAATTGTGGAATCAGGTTCAAAGTCTGTCAAACAGGAGTTTTGACATCCAAATATAGTGAAATGCCAACACTGAAAACAGTTTATTTGAAATTTAAACCTGTTGTACTGTCAGATACAGATGTTTTATGAATAAATAGGATTTTTTTCATATAGAAAAAGCAGGACAAAAAACAGGTGCATGAGGCCATACCGTGTGCTTCTTAAAGACAATTCTATCAAATTGTATTTGCAAATGAAACATTTCTATTTTTAATTATTTCTTTTCTGCAAGTGGCCAAAAATAGTTGCCCCAGTGCTCCCGTATGTTAATGGCCCTCACTCGCATTTATCTTTCATGCTTTTATTATAGTGTTTTTGTCTGTTCTCATGGCCCTGTCTCCCAGAGCTGTCATGTGTGGGGTCATCTCTTCAAACATCTCCCCTCACCTCTGTTGGGAAATCCAGAGATAGTGGTTTAACAAACACAGTCTGCCTTCTTCATATCTCTGATACAGATCACTAGATAACATATTTGGTTAATGGCAGTTGCTGACCCTTTAGTGCTAAACAATTTGTGTCACAACCTGTAGACATTTGCTAATTATCCCGTCTTCCATCTTAATCACACCAGGAATGTTAGTCTCCTTCCCATTTTTACAAGATTGATAAGGATCAAGGTAATTAGCCAAATAGTCCGACTGATAATTAACTTTCATTGAATATTTTTGTGTGTTAAGAGAAGCATTCTGGGAAAATCCTTCTGTATGCATTCTTTATGGAGTTACTTTGTATGGCTCTAGTAATAACATACCGGTTGTTCACTGGCATCAGTGGGCAAATTCATTTATTTTATTCAACAACTATACTACACTAACTAAAAAAGTTCAAGTTCAGAGGTAAAACCCCTTTTAGTAGTTTGGTCATTTAATTTGTATCTCAAAGACATTAGTCCGTCACTGACCTTTTCAATTGTCCCTAATATGTTTTCAGTCAAATTAGTCTCATGATTCAGTCCTCAAAAAAATTTTGGACAGCATGCAATTTATAATATTCTAAAAAGTACATTTATTCCAAGTACTGTAAGTACATATTTCCACAGTTGGAAAAGTTTTAATTGAAACAGCCCTGAGGCCCGAGGTGCTGCCGGTCGCCCACAGTGTGCGCCTGGAGAGGAGCGAGTGCTGCATAATGGCAGGAATGTGACATGTTGCATAAGACCATGAATCCTGAACGCAGCTGCCCAGCTAAATGAACCCAAGAACAAACTGCTTAATTGTGAAGTACAATGGTGCTTTTGACCAACACTGAGGGCAGACATGCTACTGTACTGTGTTAATGGAAGAATAGCAGTCTCCTATTGGCAGCATGCACCACTGTTCCAAACCACTTCATCTGTCCCGGTTACCGTACACCCATGCTAGTTTTGGACAACACAAACTTTGGAATAAGAACATCATAAATTTGCTCATTTTTGCCTTGTCTCCAACTCGTTACCCCACACATACTGGTTTGGACAGATGAAAAATGTCAAGGGTAGACCACCTGGCTGTGTGAGGAAAATCTTCAGTCTTCATCAATGAGGTGCAGTGTGCCGGGTAATGCTGGGTCCCACTCACATATCACGGCCATTAGACAGGCATGTGACAGGCGTGGTCCAGTGCTGTGTCTGGCCCGCCCCTCCCTGAAATCCCATTCACCATAATCTTCAATAATCCCACCAATTCCACAGGTGCAGAAACATGCAGTAAGGGGAATGTGAAGAATTATTGTGCCATGGATTTCCCTGTGTGTGTTCGATGGAGTGAAAAAAGAGTGACTCTTCTATCATCCACCACCAAATATATCGACTTACATTTGTATCCTAAGAAACAATGACAGCTACACATAATACCACTGACAAAAGTGTAAATGATTATGTTAAAAAAGGTAGTATATATATATATAATATAGTGTCAAAGAAAGTTAATTCATTGATTAAGCATTTATTAACTGTCCAGTGACTCTTCTGCACATAACAACTTCTTTTCTTTCTTTTTTTTATTGTCCTTGGCAGAAAAATAGTTACTTGTATGTACAGTATTATAATCTAAAAGTCCTTCTATTTTGAACCTTTATCTCTATGTTGCTGCCGTCACCTTGAGGATGGAGCAAGCAAAAACAAACTACTAACTAGTGACGAACAAGATATTTTCTAACATTACATTCAGAACCAAAAGACAAACTAAGAGAGTAAGTGGAGCTAGCTATGGACCTCTGAAATGCTGCAGACTTTTTTACACCAAAACTGGCAGAAGACCTTTCAGAGGAAATAATTCGAGAGAATGGCCCAGCTCATCACTGACAATAAAGCCGCTTCAGAGACGCTGGAGTTCACCTGGCTCATGGACGCTGGCTGACCCTCCCTGACGAATCCTGCTGCTCAAGCTGCTCTGAGACAAAGGTGACTGAGAAGCACAGTGAAACATTTTCTGAATTTTAATTTCCTTTGAGCTCAATAAAACATCTTATTCTGTCTACTCCATAAAATGGTTGAACTGGACTGAAAGTAGAAAGTAGAGTACTTAGGTAGGTTCGTTTTAGCACAGTCATGGTGACGTTCTGCCTAAACGTTTTGAGTCCTTTGAGCTATCAAAAATATACACATACAGTAAAAGCCACCTGAAAAAGTAGGACATTTATTGGAATTGCGAATTGACCAAAAATCAGCACAATTCTTTATCAAAATCACTATATTCAAGGCTTTAAGAGTTCTCAAAATCTGTTTAAATACTTTTACTTTTTATTTTTAACATTGATTTAAAAAACTTTTAAATATTAAATTGAATTTTTAATGTAATACTTTTACTTGAGTAATTTTCTTGCTCAGGTATCTATACTTTTACTTAAGTAACAAAATGTACTACTTCCACCACTGCATAAGACAAAATAATTGTCACTCTTTATTTATTTCTAAAATACATTTCGATGAATAACAAAAGCCTTGGCACAAAAAAACTGGCACAAAAACATCTGAGTCAGTCTTGTTGGACTTGGTCTGAGCACTGAATACTCAATGACCCTTTCTGGTCCAACATGGCTTTCTTAGTTTCTCTGTGATCTAATATAAGAGATTTCTAATTGTCTCTTTTCACCAGATGATTTCTTTCTTTGCGTTGGTAGAAGCTCAAAGTCTGCACTGATCAGCTTATTGAATACAGTATGTTGAAGACTTTGTGGGGAGGTGTTTCTCTGATCTTTATTGTGCTGTTACAAGACAAAAACGTTTCGCAAAGCTGCAGAATGCCAAACAGAATAAGTTGTTTTTGGATCCAACCGCTGGCACTTAGCAGATAAGTTAAAGTATGTTTTTCTTTCTCTGGCCACGTCTCTCTGGCTCTGTCAGTTTAGATTAACAAACTAAACTCTGTACTTACTATAATTAATCTGAATCTGTCCAGATGTCGAATGGTTTCAATTTTCTCTGCTCTGAACTGCAAAGAGAAGTCGTAGATGGTGAATCTGTGGATGTTTTCTCTCATTTTTTGTTAGTGAAAGCTTCTTCCATGGGCACACAAAACAGGCTCAGATTGGTGTTCTCTCTTCTCTTTCTTTCAAGTTCTTTTTTTTCTAACAATAACTCAGTATAGTGCTCCTAATGTTATATTTTAGATAAGACATTTTTCACAACACACAGTTTTCTTGTCTGTCAAAGGTTAATCTAAAGTATATATATATATATATATATATATATATATATATATATATATATATATATATATATATATATATATATATATATATATATATATATATATATATATATATATATATATATATATATATATATATATATATATATATATATATATATATAGTATATATTGCCTAGACCAACAGTATATGGTCAATTGATTTACTTTAAATAGGAATTTCTATAATCTTATCAGTCAAGAGTCATTAGCCATCGATCATAGCTCAAGCGAAGCGGTCATGTTGTCATTCTGCATATGGAAAGTGGTAAAGATTTTCTCATGATAAACATATATTTTCTTTTTCTTTTCTTCTTTTAAGGTCTGCTCTAAAACGGCTAAACAGATAAATAGCAAGTCATAATATGTTGAGGCTTTGGGCCAACGCCTTGTGCTTTTAGTTTATTCTTGTGTACTTTACGGATGTTTTCAAATTGACCACCTGACATTCACTCATTATAAGGGCATCTATTTTCTTGCCTTAAAGTACATGTGAATTCAATAAAATAGGGTTGTTTTAACTGTTGGAATGTGCTGTGATCATTGAAAAACCAGTAACGGATTACTGTGAGACTGGTATCCGGCAAACACTGTAGTTGTACCTCTCATCATTGTTGAGAAACTGTTGAATAAAATAAAAGTGAATTTCATCCCTAATTTCTTCTCGCTCCTGCTCTAACCATCTCCTTCTTCTATTACAAAATGTCAGGCAGATTTGTGCAGAGAATTGACAAGTGTTGGACATTTTGGAGGACAACTCCAGCTCAGTTTCCTTTGAATGGGAGAAAAGGAGAAGGTGTAATTTCCTGAGCCCAAGACCCAGGTGGGCTCTAAAAATAATCCACCCACCTCTCACTGTTTGGAAAATGACTGCTTGATTAAAAGTGCATGAGGCAAGAAATCCTGGGATCTGAGCGTGGGCCACACTGAGGACAGCACAGGTAGCGATAAATGGATTATTTTAAACCAGTAAGAGAACTAATGGAACATAAAATTGTCTTACTATTATTAGTTCTTACACCTGTATGTCTTGCTATCCACTAGAGGGGGCTGTACTCAGTTGATCTTTAGCCCTTCGCTGACCCCAGTATCCACCCGCTTCACATTATTAGGGATTTTTATGCTTTTGTTTTGTTTCTTTGTCCTGATTCTTACCATGATAATGTATGTGTACAGGATGCATGTTTTAGTGCTGTACTTCTCAGAGTAACACCTTCTATAGAGTGTGTCAGCAGTGATCTGTGCTACCTGCTGCCACAGAGAGCTGATGGCCCCAGGATGGCACCATCTGCTGCACCATCTGATCTGTGCACACTGTACACTGCACCGCTCATGTCTGCCCTGCTCCACCACAACAAACATGACTATTGGCCACCACAGGCTGCACTGCTTTTCACTATGTAACCCACAACACGGTGCTATTTATACAACGACGTTAGGACAGTAATGTTTATTTCACACGTTTTGTTTTTGGGTTTATTTAGTTGCATGGAACCTGCTCGTTCAGAATGAAATCTCAAAGCTCCAGGGAAGATAAAATTACTTTTCTTAGATATGGAGCATGACATTTCCTTTGATGCTTCTTGGAACTCATTCTGTTCTGCTGTCAGCACAGTTTTAGAGAGTCTTTCAGTATGCACTGCATGAATTCATTTTGTAAACAAACTGAAATACTTGTTGATCTAAATGTGTTTCAGTGTGAGTAGGGAGTTGGCTGTGTACCAAGCTGCCCATAAGATCCTTAAATGTAGATTTATTATTGCTCTTGCGTCCTCCTTCTGCGTTCTGACAGGCTCATTTTTCTTCCCTCCATGGGACGTCCGCTGGTGGTGGTGTCATTATCCCCTCTATATTACAAAACTCTCCATCACGCTGCTCGGTCCTGCTGCTCAACGCAGGAGCTGTCAGGATCATCGACAAGCCTCTTCTGCTCAAACCCTAAAGCTCATAAATAGTCCATGTTTAACAAGTCAGCTGCTTGTGTCTGTTGTCACTCTGCGGGTTCACTATGCCAATATATTCATCACAGCAAATGAGGAGCTCAGTGCAGACAACAGGTTGAACCTGCCACAGTGGCACTGCTGAATATGGGCTGTTCACTTCACAGCTGACGTCATGCTTTATTCCTGTAACGGTTTAGGTTGGCCTTCCAAAAATACGCTCAAAATCTTTTAGGATACATTTTAAATCTTATTCAACCACAGTTATTACATATAGATATAGCATATAGTTATATATATTGTTTAACTTCTTTGGGTTGTGTTTATAATTCTAGTTGATGGCCCCTTGGCTGCTGTTCACTAATCAGTGACTATGTGTGCACTGAGCAGCAGCATGAGTGCTATTTATACAAGCCGCAGAGACAAAGCATCATGTCATTCACCACTTTTTTTTTTTTCAAACTGTGCTAAAAATAGTGGACTAAAATGTCAATGCTTTTATATAAATCCATAACAATTACATGCTTTTGAAACTCAAGCTTAATTTGAGTTTTTTGTTTTCAAAGAACTGAGGTGACCCTTGGGGTGATGAAACCATGGTAACAGATACATATGTATGTAAGCGCAGTTCCAAGTGTTTCCTCTGCAGTGAAAGCCTTTCCACATGTCTCCATCCTGTGGGAGCTCCGACCTGTCCACAGACTCACCCAGCTGTTTCAAAACAAAACAACAGAGCTCTCCCCAGATTCTTCTAGATCTTTTCCCCTTTGAGACAGATCTTTCAAAATGTTCTGCTTTATTCTTGTTAGTCCAGTCTTTTTTTCATCCTCATTGTCTTTCAACCCAAGTAAGTAATCGTGTACACTTTCTTTTCCATGCCACTTTTCCAAATGTTTGCAAGCCTTGTACGCACTAGCAATCTCGGGTGGAATCTGTTGCCGTGTCTCCCTCCTCTCATACCGCCTCCTCTGGCAGCAGCAGCAATACAACAAGACCGCAGTTGTCACACAATGAAAATACGATCATCTGAGAAGACAGTGAAAAGCCTGCACAGCATCACTTTAATGGGGTTTGCAGGGAATCTGTGCACGACATTTGGAAGTGGAACAAGATAAAGCAATTGTTTGTGGCAAATACGAGTCATCCAGTGCTTGTTTGGGAGAATGTCAAAGAGATACGATTCTACATGATATATTTACATGTTTTACCATCATGTCACTTCACAAAATATCTGCGTCTTTTTCTCTTGAATCTTTCATCTTAATCTTGATCTGGCAGCTATTTATATGAGATTAATCTAATACGTTTGCTGTTTTAAGTTGTACTAATATATCTGGTGGAGGGTCCATTACCTGCTTGTTTCCATGGAGATGTTGTATTGCTTTGACTGGAATGTTCCACAGTATGGCATTAAACATATCGATCTTGCATTTATTCGATTAGGCTGAGGTGGAAAGAGCATTGTACATTTGTACTCAAGTAAAAGTTATATGGTTAAACATTTACTCAATTACAAGTACAAGTACTGCTGCCAAAATTAAAAAGTAAAAGTTTGCAAGAAAAATACTACTTATACTAGTTACTTTTTTACGCAATTTATATGCAATTTTTTCTTTCATTGTGAATCATTTTTACAGTATACTTGTTTCAGTGATGTCATTCACTGTACTATTTGCATGTAATATTTCTTGAGCTACACCCTTTCCTATGACATGAGAATTTGACTTACCACCTGCTCTTACTTTGACCTATATAATTAATGGTATTGCTGAGTGCAAAGTAAATTATGCACTGCTTTGTAATTGTCCTTTTATCTCTCCTGTCTTCCCTCCCCCACGCGGACCCCATCAGCCTGTGATAGCTGAAGGAAACACTGTGGCTGATGTGTCTCCCTTGATCTAGAACTGATTAGAGCCATGTCTGTTTAGCCCGCGGTCTGACACTCTGCTATCCCAGCTGTCTCATTCAATACAATACTTCTATTTTTAGCATCCACACTGGAAGTACATTCTCTGCAGCTTATGTATACGCCTTATACGCTGTTGTATTGTCCATTTTGTGTGTCATCAGAACAACTCATTTCATGTCATTCTGGTTTGTATCTGGTTCTCACATGTCTCTTGAATATCCTAACATTCAGAACAAAATCTATAACTTCTGTTACCTCAGGCACCTTACACCTTAGGGGAACAATTCTACATCAAATGACAGCACTATAGATTTACCAATATTCGGTCAATTACTTATATAGGGTTGTCAATGATATTAATAGGGACTTACATTTAGCACAGAAACTAGATACTAATTTTAGCAGACAGGGCTGGGCAATATGACAAAAAACCTTTTTTGTCATATTGTCTCAAAAACAAATAAAGATGGCTTTCAATGCAGGGAAATCAGTTCTGGCTTTATTTACACATGTTCCTGCTCTGGCAAAATGCCAGGTCAATTCCCAGGTAAGGCATGTGTGAATGGGGCTTTAGAAATGACTGAATCTTTAAATGTATGCAAATTTAAATGTTCAAAATGTATTGCACATCCCTTGGTATCAATACGAAAATAAATCACATAAATATGACAAAGTTGGACCTTTACTGTATAGAGTCATGAAGTAGCACAAGACCACATGGTAATGATAAAGAAACATATTTTATTTTGCATTGAAAATGGTTGAACAAATAAGATGATGATGATTATTATCATCATCTTATTATTATTATTATTATTATTATTATTATTATTATTATTATTATTATTATTATTATTATTATCATCGGTATTGAATATCAATCCATATCCTTGGTATTGAAATCGAGTTTCAGTATCTTGACAACTACTTTCAAAGTATTATTGAATGTTGAACCAGCAGTGACTACATTGCAAAACACATACCACTGAGTCTTATCACACAATAGTTCTGCTTGACCTGGAGTGAGGACATTGTCTTCCATACTTGGACACCTCATAACTAGTCGAGGGCGGCGGATTTGTGTGATGTTTATAAGCAGACTAAATAGAACAAACTGACTGTTTATGTAGTTCTTCTCTGCTCTCCAGAATGTCCAATGCATTTGAGATGTTTATATGCTTTTGTATTTTCCAAGAGAATATATTTCTGCTAGAGCGTCTCATTTCCTGTCATGTTGGATGGAAACACTATCTGGTTGAGTGTATTCTTCTGACAGTGCATGTGTTTGTGTTTGACAGGGATCCTCCACTTGTGGTGAAGTCAATAGCGTCGAGTCTGTTTGCTGTGGCACCGCGCCTAGAGGACTCAAGTTCAATATTTCACCTCTTTGTGTGTGGAAATAGAGACAGTGATTTAAAGGAGACATGTGCTGTTTTTTTCAAGTACTTAGTAACTATACGTTGATCATCATTTTACATTGTATTCATTGTAAACGGCAATATTGATATAAAATGGCTTGGGGGTGGGGATAGGGGGTAAGTTAAAACCGGGCTTTTCTGAGCACTCGAGCCTCAAATGCAGGATGACACTTACATGAAAGATGAATGAAGCAATACAAGTACAACTTTGAATAAATTAATGATGAGAAACACTGTTGTAACAAGGTTAAAAGCTCATTAAAGTTGATTTTGCATAATATTTTGCCTTTAAGACATACTTACTCAACAGCTCACTGAGTGTCTATTTATATGTTTTAGACAAAGACATAGTTCAAGTGCATTTTGAAACCAACTTTCTGATGTACAACATACTCTGACAAATGTTGGCTTGAGTTTGCTGAGGAAAGGGGACAAGTCAGCATTCCTGGGCAGCAAAGTCGCACGCAAGCCCACAATGTCTCCACTGAGAGTTTAATAACTACATTTGCAATATTAAATGTACCAGAAATAGCATAAAAAGTAATATTTCAGAAAACAAAATGAACATTCATAATTTCTATATAATAGAGTGGACTGTGCTTCATTGTTCAGGCCGTGGGTGGGCCCTTGATTTGTTTCCACTTCACATTGGCCCTGTGTTTTTTGGACCAAAGTCGGGCTCAATCTGACACTCTGTTTTGTTCTGAATGATCATGAGCAGAAAACTCCCAACTTCTTTGAGATTTAACAGAGGTAAACAATGTTCAGTGTTGAAGGCAGCACTGTCCACACAACTACAGCGAACAGTAATGAGTTTAGTCAAAGTGCTTCTGAAACTGGCTCACTGTTAGAAAGGAGTACATTTAAAAATAAGTGCTTCAACTTCTGACTGTAGCAAATAGGGTTTTGAATTTATAATCAAGCTAATACATTTGAATAAAGATCGAGAAGCACAGTTTGTGATGTGTGACTTCCCCACACAGTACAATGAGTCAAAGTTAGTATTTTCTGCTGAAGTGCACATTCACACTCTCCTCTCATTACACTGTCAATACGCAGAGGAATGCACGTGTTCAGCCATGATGGAAATTATTTCAAACAACCTAATAATTTTCTTGAGACTGCTCTTAGAGGCTTTCCCTAAAACATTCAAGTCAGTTAAGCCAAAGGCAGAAGCCATAATTTACTTATCAGCCAGACGTGAATCAAAATATTTATGTGGCTTTAGCGTAACCAAACATTTAACCACTGCAGCACTAATAGAGACATCACAACCACAAAATATACACTGTATCTTAAATTGTATGAGTTTTTCATTAGTCTGTTCATTTTCTGCTAAATGTGTGGCTTTTAAGGACAACATTATTAGTGTGGATATTGGCGCCTTTTGGGCCCAGACTTTATTTTAAAGATATTTTTGGCCATGAGACAGAAGAATCTAAATGAGAAGAAACACAGACAAACCTGAGACATTTTTACACATTGGTTTGTGAATCATTGTCTTAACACTGCAGTTCTCTGTCCACGAGGAATATTATAATTTTACATGTATATTGCTGTTAATCATCAATATTCCACTGAAAAAAATATGTATATATATAATGTGTGTTTCTATTTTTAAATTGAGACACTGCAATTGAATATGAAAAAACTTAAATTTAAAGACATCAATTTGAAACGTTATTTTAACTAGTTTATTTACATACAGTACATTTAAGAAGAAAAAGTATTAGTTTTCATCATTTAAGTTTAAGATGTTGTGATATTTTATAATATTTTTTTATTATTTAGGTGTGTGTGTATATATATATACACACACACACACACACACACACACACACACACACACACCACTCCCATCCAAGTACTTACCAGGCCCTGTCCTGCTTAGCTTCCAAGAGCTGACAAGATCTGTGTTAAAACTCAAATAATTCAGGCTTTGAGTTAAATATAAAATATATTAAATATATGTAAGATTTATCAAAATCTTTTTAAGTTCAAGATAATATGGTTTGGTGTATGTAGGTGCTTACTTCAAGGGCTGATCTTTTGTCTCTATGGAAGAAAAATGTATTTGGAGAAAATAGCCTTTGAAGTTACAATGTCCCATATAAATCTATGGATGCAGGTGGATTAAATTAAATAATAAAATACCTTTAGATGACAATGTCTTTGTTTCCAAGCGAAAGCCTATATGCTGAGAGCGCAAGCTGATAAAAAAAGAATAAAAAATGTAAATCAGAAAGTACAATTTACTCTCACAACAGGTCATTTGTATAAGAATAAAAAAGCAACATTCATTCTAATATCTGAAACAAGTGTACTGTACTGAGGATGTACAGTGGATTAGAGCATAATATATAGTGTATAATTCATGCCATGTGAAGAGTCGAAATGCTTTGAACACAGTCAGAGGCTTTCAAACCCATTGGCATGCACAAAAACACACTAATGTGAATATGCAGCCCAGGGGAAACTGTGCCAGCATGTTATTAGATACGCATCTTTTCTAGCAATCTGCAGCAGGCAGCAGGATCCAGGCAAACAGCATCGGTTCTGCATAATACTCATTTTGTTCGAGCTCCTCCATCCTATTTCTGGATTCTGTTTCCATTCATAAGAGGCAAAAGCTGCCATGTCTTTGTTGCATACAGTACGTTTGTTTATGCGACTGTAGATCAGAGTGTGTTTGCCAGGAGTGTGATCCAAGCTGTCTCTGGGGACTGTGTAAAATATGGACGGAGAAGGAGGATAATTTGAGCACATGTCAGGACTCATGCTGTCAAAGCAATGGAGTGAAATAAAAGTGTCACCCAAAAATAGACTGATAATCACTATTTCTCATTCCTTTGTACAGCATCAAACGCATCTCTCCATCTGTGGGGTTTTCAGGAGTACATCCAGGCTTTTATCCGCCTGCAAGTTTTAAGTCAAACTTGTAAATTTTTAAACCAGGGTTCTGATGGAAGATATTTGCTATCATCAAAAGGAGCAAAATGGCAGTAGAGAACTATAGTGCCAGGTTACCTGAGTGGACTCTTATAAAAGTTTAATGATCCATTAAATATATAGGGGAGTGAATCCCCATCCATCCAGAGTGACCTGAATTTTGGATGTGTGCAGATACTGAAGTCCCTGCATAATGAAAGAGGAGAAATCCGTTTGTCCAATTATTATGCTTTTTTGGAGGGTATTTAATTGGCGATTACACCATAACATAGATCATGATTTAACATTTTAAGAGCTGTGGGCAAGGATAGGGGGCAGGTGACACATTTTCTACACGCTCAAGCCTCAAATGCAGCATGCATTAATCAATCAAAATAAAATACAACCGGCTAATTATGAATTATGAACTGTTATAACATGGTTAATCTTATAAAAGTAAAATGTATGTAGTATTTCCCCTTTAATGGATACACACAAATAGGGATGTCAGGATTATTCAATTAATTGATAATCATGATTATTCAGGTTAGTATATATTCTTAGGGACTAAAAATGATAATAGTGAGAATCATACACAGCAACAATGAGTCATTTCAGTTCAAAAAAGCAAAACTAAATGTAAAGTACTTTTTTTTTTTTTATTGTCAGGCTTTATCTGCCAAAATCCATTAAACTTCAGTTTGAATGCAACTGAATGAAAGCAAATTAAAGATGTCACTGTTGTTTGGTCATAGTGCCAATAATCGGGAATAATCTTGCAATGTTTCTTCTGACAATTGATCGTAACACAACTTTCACCTACCTTCAGAAAGAAATCCAAGCCACAAATGAATTTCATCTTTAACATTATTATACATTGATCGCATTAGCATTTCCCCGTGCGCCCCAGAAGCCTCCGTGACGCGCGCCGCTCTCTCTTGTACGCGCGCACACTCGCTCGCTCCTCACGCTCCTCTCTCGGTTTCCGCTTGGCTCCAGTCTCCAGAGCGCTGTCCCACACCGCACGCGTGAGCAGAGGCGGGTTTTGGCAATAGTGGACAGCGGTGGTCTGCCCGGGGACAACAGCTGTACGGACACTCGTGACTGGCAACATGGCGACGGAGGTAAATGATGGAGCGTCTTGTTTGTGTGGATCTTAAGATGCGCGCGATGGAAAGACTTGTTTGTTTCCTGCAGTTGCAGAGCTGCTGTTGTGAAGGTGCTTGTTGTTGTGCTTCCTCTAGTTAGTCGATGAAGTCAATGTTACCTTAATTAATTAGCGCAATTTACGACGGCACTTAGCTAATCATGAAGAGCGTAGCCTCTTTGGAATTGCATTTTTGGCTTGCTTTGCTTGTATTCAAACTTTACATCCTCATCAACAACATATGCAAGTTATTTTTTGCTTTTTAATCTGATTTTGAAGCTATAAAGTGCTTTGACAATTAAAAAAAAAAGTTATGCAGCTTTGCTAAGATGGAGACAACCTCTCAATTTGAGGAGTGAGTGGTGAAATTGGTGTTGCCGTCAGCACCATGGAGAGAGTCTGTATCTGCTCTAGAGCTTGTGATTGAAATGACAGACCACAGCATCCCAGATTGTGTTTGTGGACTCTGTGCTTCTTCTGTTGGATATTTGTAGTGGGTGCAGCAGGCTCTTCAGGCAGCCCCATTAGGATACACCGGTGACTCCTCAATATATTTTTAGCTACAATCATGCCTGATAGTGTAGCCTCCTCCTTACCTTGCCCTTGATAATATCTGTACTGAAGACCCGATGTGCCTTCATTACCATGTTAATGACCAGACCAAGGAGAGCTGCAGTTACCTCTCTGCAACTTCACACCGAGCAATAAAATTCACATCAAAACATGCTTCATTAATTCTAAACTATACTTATGGAAGCCAACATTTAACTATGGCAGTTACAGCTCTTTCACCAACATGCATTCACTTTCATCATATAGCTATTACATTTATACATATTTTATGAGCTTTTAACCTTATTATAACGGTATTTCCTCCTCGTAAACCTACTCAAAGTTGTATTTTGATGATTCATGCATTCATTCATTCAATAATCCTGTGTTGCCCTGCATTAGAGGCTTGAGTGCTCAGAAAATGTCTGTTTTCACCTACTGCTTAACCCCATCCTGTATTTATTTGCAATGGTTTAAAAAAAAAAAAATCATATATGTAAGGTTAAAAAATATTGACATAACTCAAGAAAACTGCTATGAAGAGGCGGAGCTTATCAGTTCTGCAGTTTTGAGCAGGAAGTCATCGGACCCCTTTCTATTTCAAGCCATTTTTAGATATTACGGTTTACAATAAATAAAATGTAAAATAATTATTTACATATGTTATAGTGCTAAATACTCGATAAAAGCACTATATATCACCTTTAAAGATTTTGTGGCATTTGCTTTGAACAAAACATTTGCCTCAATTTACAGCAGATGGAGGCAAGATGATCAGAGCTATTGGAAAGGCAGGCAGCTAACCTTGCCATTCTAAATAAGTGGCTAATCCAGCAAGTTCTGAATAGGTCCATTGATTTGGTTGACAAGAGTGTAGAAATATATACACCAGGAACCAGCTTCACCGCACACAGAGTGACAAGAATAAGACATCCCATTATTGCTGAATGTGGAAGGGCAAATAGTGGTTATGGCTGCTGCACCTGACAGTTTCTATTATACTCTATTCAATTGCATCAAAAATGTGTTTGTATATATTTTTTTACTATCAATAAGCAAAACGTGTAGGTCAATCAATTACTTCACACAAGCAATGTAACAATACAGGGTTGTTGAAATATTGATACTAATCGATATCAAATTAGAATAGTATCGATACAGAGAGAGAAAAAAACATATTAATTAGAATGGTATAGATCTATTTCTTTCATTACAGTCTAATGTAAAGAAAAAAGAAAAAAAAAGAAAGTGTTGAATATAATTGCGATTTTGAAATTGATATAGAGTAACAGGTCTTTTCCGTCAGGTTTGAAATGTTACTTCTGTGACAAAACTGAAACAAATGACTTGTCATACATGTATATCTTCCTTATAGATGGCACAAGCAAACAGGCAGCAGAAGTCGGTCTCTGAGCCGAGCTTCCTGTCAAAGCCCTATCCATCCCCCTCTTCTCTTGTCTTCTGGTAGAATAGAAATCATTCCACAACATTCACAATGCACAGTCAGCAGTGATGAAGCTAGTGAGCAGCCTCCAATCTGCACATTGTGTAATATTCTGGATTAGTTATGTCCACTGCTGCCAGACTCCGAGCCCTGTCCCGGCCAGGAGTAATGTGTTCTCAACAGAAAGCTGCATCTACGCTGCTCTAGCCACATTCCCTTTCACTCGCATACACGGTTGACAGTTTTGTCCACTTTGTCTAAACTTTAATGATTCACAGATGTTTGGCTTGCCTTCTTGACAGTGAATCTGAAACATTGGTGCTCTTAATGGCCAAAAGGACCAGGAGAGCGCTGACAATATGAGGAATGCTGAAGGGGTGATTAGTAGAAAACAGCAGCTCCAACAGTGAGTGCAGTTACAGTGAAGCAGGCCATAGTGACCGTGTCCTCTGTGGCAGCACTCACACTGGAACTGACTACACTATGGAACAGGTCTTGGTGCGTCAATGCATTCATGTCGGAGGCTGGCGCAGAATAATAATACCAATATCTTTACATTGTTATTTTTCTGTACACCTACTGGACTCCATACCTCTTTTTATACTCCAGAGGCTTCTTACCCTTTAGCTCAGTTGTTATTGGCTTTGGTGTGCGTTCAGAAACTGTGCACTTGGCACAGATTCATCGAGTGGGCGTCAGGCAGACAGTGGCACAGTACAGAGCTGCCTAATCGTCTCCTGCGTGATCATCAGTATGACACTTGAACATGGCCGTCTGCAAAGTTCTGTTGTGGAGACAGAAATAGATTGAGGAGTGATCCCACGCAGAGGAAAAATAAGCACTCTGAGAAGATCTGCCTGATAAGGACTTTGACCATAAAAATTGTGTATCTGAAGAAAATCATATAAATCACATTGAGGGAGGTAAGTAAGACAAGAGTCCCACACTTGGCCAAATAGATTTCTTCAGCTCTAAAGTTGGGGATGTGGGCTCCGACTTCCACCACAATGGCTTTCCACCAAGGCTAAAATAGGCTTCATAGTGTGTACTGTGTCTACTGAGAGTCCAAGTTTATGAAATGTAGAGACATGTTTTTGGGTTGAGAGAGTTCTGACTCCTGGCTGTTTTGCTTTGCAAAGACACACAGGGTCAACAGACTGGTGTGTGCCAGGACGTCCCGCTGGTTGGACAAGGTCCATGTTACAGTTAGAGATGGCCTGAGCTTCACTCTCTTCGAGCAAACCAAGTCATGGCTGTTATCTTTGAGTCCTCCACGACTTTGGGCTTTTCCATGATTGTGGTCTTATCCATAAGCCAAATCATTGTCAGTGAAGAACTAAAGGGAGTGACTTGATATTGTGAGTGACATGAATAATAATAAAAGGCTTGTCACAACAGTCGTCCAGTACTTTGTCTCCTCTATGACGCCTTGTTTTCACTTAATATGGGGCAGGTTTAGCACTTATTTTTGAGCAGGTTAATTGCAAACCTCCTGTCACACCAACTCGGATCCCAAACCGCACCTATATGCAATAATAATGCTCTTGTAATGCTTGTCGAAGCCTCTCAATGCACTACACTCATTATTCATTCACTCCACACTAACGCTACCACCAATTTCATTCTAGGCCAGGTTAAGTCTTACCTAAGGACACAACGACAGACTTGGTCTGAGGGAATAAAACCTCTGACCTTCAGGTTGTAAATGAGTGCTTTAACCACTGAGCTACTGCTGCCCCACAATCCACATACAACTAGAATGGCTAAAGTTTGTGCAAATATCTGCTTGCAAAATAAATCAAATTAAATAATTTTGATTTCTACAACGCACTTGGACCCTGATTAATGACGCAGACGCTTGAACTGTTCAGGTTTGAGTCAGGACGTCAGCAAAGTTGAATGGAGCTTGACCCTCGACTATAAACCAGCCTTCAAGTTTAAACCTGGCATGAGGAACACCATCCATTTTAAAACAGACTTCCAAACTGCCTTCAGGATAAATCAGCTGCCAACTGTGCCCAGAATTAGACTATGATAGAATGTAATTCTGTATATTACAAAATATCTTATGCACGGAATTGAAAGAAGCAGTATATCCTCTGCTCCTATATCTGTAACAAGGGTCCTCTGGAGGGCAGTCATTTGGCTCCACAGGGGGCAGTTTATTCTGGCCCACCTCTTCTCCATTGTATTGTCTTCTCACAGGGGAATGACTGTTTGGTGTGAAACATACCACTCAACGCAGCTCTGATTAGCGCTATAGGCCTGGCAGTTCCATGTACCCATGAGCCACAGGAATAGTTCAATAGTTTCTAACACTCTCAGTCATAAATAACATTATGCCCATTGGCCAATGAAGTTCATTACAGATTAATATGTCACCAGGGCACCAGGAATTCTGAGTCAAAATTGTGTTATAACTGATGAAGAATTGGAACATATTTCCACATCTAAATGTAGAAGCATAAACTCTTGTGTTTGGAAAGAATTATGTTGCAAAAAAAAATAGCATAAGTATTTTATAACACCATGTCAAAGTGCACATTGTTCACAGGGATTTCCTGGTAGTTGCAGAAACTGTGGATGTCAGGTGGCTCATACTTGGCTGAGATTCAGCTCCGAGATTTGATTTGATTTCAAAACAATGTATTTAGCACATGAAACACCATCAATGAAAATGATTGATGGATACCTGTAGATTGTACTTCTGCAGCAAGAAAAAAAGTAAAAAGGAAGGAAAGGTAATGGATGACAGGAATGGAGCCAACTGAAATAACTTTTAGGTTCAACTTGAACATTGACAAATTTGCCAGACACTGGAACTGATGGGAGGGGCAGATATGCCTGATTGACCTTTTTATTTTTATTTTAAAACTTTACATATTTACAAGCACAATACTAGTTTTCCTCACAAAAAACATAACTTTTTAGGCTTTATCTACAAGCCTAAATATATCATGTCCGTTCTGCCATGTCCTACCACAATGCCCAACTTGTCCCACTTTAACTACTATTTGAGGTAGTCGTCCTATGCCTAGGCTGTGTTTGTAATTTAGTTATGCAGTACCTCAGTAGGATGTCTAATTGGTAAACACAGAAACATTCTATTTAACCTTTTACCAATAGAAGATACTTTTGTTTATATTTTCTTTTCCCTCCCTTCTGTTGTGCAGTTCCATAACCTGCAGGAGCTGAGGCACAGTGCGTCTCTGGCCACTAAAGTGTTCATACAAAGAGACTACAGCGAGGGAACAGTTTGCCGCTTCCAGTCCAAGTTTCCCTCAGAGCTCGACAACCGGGTGAGTCTGTGGTCAGGTCACATGTACACACAACATGTACCCAACAGATGACTCTAAATGAGACATTACAATGACAAATGTTACTTTATATTGTATACTTGATAGCCATAAAACCATTAGTCGTGTCATTATCAGGTGAAAAAACGAAACGGCTAAACTAAAACTTTGTTCAGTTAGCAGAGGGGGAAAATGAATCTGGACAGAAAAATGCTTTTGCGTTCACACTTCGCATTTACTTTGGCCACAGCTACAGAATATGTGATATGCCCCATTTAGTTTGTTATATTAGCATTAGTGAGTGATGGTGAGGGGGATTTTCAGGAGACTATATGTGGCTGAGTCAGTCTGGAGGCATGCACTTTTAAAATCCAGAGCAATCTCGTTCGCAGCATTGGCCACCATTTAAAACATCATTGGACTGTTACAAATGATTACAGTTGCACATTAATCAATTGGGAACTCGGTAAAGGCTAATGCGATGGTTTTAATGATGAAAAGGCATGTCTGAAAGGCTTGGAACTGTGTGGAAAATTGAAAGTTGGGGTGAAACAGCAAGCGAAAAAAGGTTTAGAAAGAGAACTACAAAAAACACTGTCATTTGCATATAAAGTGGTGACACCGCATTATTTTGGTTAGGGTCCTGCAATGCAAAAAGAGTAATACATGTTTTTGAAATATAGATGCTCATGACTTTGTCATGTCATGTCTATTGTTACGTGGCACTGCAGTGAAAGATGAAATTTAACTATTCTGACATATCAGTAATAATAATAATGCCTGTAGTCAGCTGGACATTGTTTTAGAAAAAACTTTCATCCAAAAATCTTTCAATCTGTGGATCTGGTACGAGAACTCAGAGTTTACAATACAGCGTAAACCCTGCCCACCGGGCAGAACCTGCTGTAATGCTTGGGCACATTGCTTGGCGCATTTGACAACAATCTTGGCGCCATTGATAAAGAACACAGAACATCATGTGGAAAACACAGACATTTGTGGACAAAGTGAAACATCTTTAATTGGACTCAGATTATGTTGTGTCCCTGTTTCCTACCTGAGGCAGTGCTACAGGGAGGTTGAGACTACAGGAGGAACACCACATACTTTCAATTTTGGAGATACTTCTACAAACAGATTTGGGGCGGTGCTATGGGCTCACCTGTCTCTCCAATTGTGACCAACTTGTACATGGAGCAGTTTGAGAAGGCATTGACCTTGGAACTCCTCCAAGTCTTACCGCTACGTGGATGACACATTTGTGATGATCAAGAAACATGAGTTGGGAGTGTTCTCAGACCATATTGAGTGTGGTGGACTCAAACATGAAGTTCACAAGAGAAGACGCTAAGGAGAACAACTTATTCTTTCTTGATTGTTCCACAATCAGAGGAGAGGACGGGAAGCTAGATAGAAGGGGCCCACTGATGGAAATTAGCTTTGGCTAAATCTGGTGTAAAACATCTCTTTTTAAAATTACATTAATGTGTTTACACATGTTCCCTGCATTTAAAAAACGAATAAACTAAGTAAATAATAAACCAACACACAGGGATCAGTACCTGCTCCTTTACTCAAACCATCAGGACATTACAACACAGAGCCCAAGAAGTGCCCACCAGCTCAGAGGGCAAGAAGAAAAAGGAAAAACATGTCCAGAATGTTCTCAACCTGTGGTTACCCTGCTTGGGCTCTCAACAAAGTTAAAAGAGCCAAAAAACAGGACACAAGTTAAACAGAACCAAGAAGGAATGGTGTTTTATGTGTCTGGACTGTCTGGAAAACAACTAGACAGTTGTTTACTGTTTACTGTTTATTTTAAACCACTTTAAGACCAAAACTGGTTCATTCTAAGGACAAGATGCCCACCATGCCAAGATGCCCCCTAATGCAGTGAGGAAAGCGCTATACTGTAGACATAGGAGAGATGAAACAGCAACTTCACACAAGGCTGTATCAACACAGAAGACACGCAAATTCAGGATTACACAGCACCGTGCATCTTCATCTTAAAGCCACAAAACACGCTTTTGAGGATAGTGAGGTGAAGCAGGAGAAGAGATGGTTTGAAAGAGGAGTTAAGGAGGAGAAACCCTCTGTGAACAGGAATGGAGGTTTAAGGTTCAATCTACAGGAAATATACAACAGCATTTTGAGGCCATGTTCAGGAAATTTAGTGTAAATACATGGAGTAACAGGACAGGAGGTTCTGTCGGGTGGGCAGGGCTTACACAGCCCAGTGTAGGATACAAATCTGAGTTCTCATACTAGGTCTGCAGATTGAGAATGACTTTTGGATGAAAGTCAAAACGTCTTGTTTTTTCAAAGTGTCCAGATGACTACAACTGAATCTTTTGTTACAATGGAACACTCCTGAGGGAATGAGGAATTACACCGACAATAATGATGCCTCTGATTTTCAGCAGCAAAACATTCTACTCATGATACTCAACGTGCATTGGTCCTTCCCTCCACAGTTGCCATAGAATAGACTGACAAAAGCAAAGCTGCCAATCTGCACCATTTAATCACTGCTGCACCAATATCATCTCTCATGATTGTATGTGTGTTTCTTTGTGCTTGTAAGTAGATCGAGCGGAGTTTGATGGAGGAAACTGTGAAGACCCTGAACTCTTACTACACAGAAGCAGAGAAAATCGGAGGCCAGTCTTACATGGAAGGATGCCTGGCCTGTGCTACAGCTTATTTTGCCTTTCTGTGCATGGAAACAAGATATGAGAAGGTACAAAACACTTTTTCAATTGTTTGGCACAAGTTACTTTGGAAGTAGATGTGTTAATCGGGCTGCTTGATTATGGAGAGGGGAGAAAAAAAATCATAATTGCAATCACAATTATTTGGGTCATCATTTAAGCAACAATTACATTGTTTTGTTTTTTTCAGAAAGAGTGTCTTTAATGTTCAACATGTTTTAATTTCCTTTAAATTGTTCACACATTTTTGTGTTCGGAACATACATTGTAATAACAATTCAAAATGGATTAATAGAACTGATCTTGTGTTGCAAATAGTTTTTCCCCCTAAAAATTCTCAAAATAGGACATGGTCTCCTTTTGGACCACTTTCCTTGCGTAATGATGAAATATCTTGCATTAAGAAGCCTCAGAGGAAAACACTTTCCTATTTCCTGTAAACCTTTTGCATCAAGTCCAAAAATAACAGTTCATCAGCAGCCCAGCCTCTTTATCTCAGTGAGCGTTACCAAAGCTGCTCCCAGGCCATAGCTTGTGCATTAAACGGGCTCTTAGGAGGAACGTATACACAGGAACAACCTTTGATATGTGCAGTTTGGCCCAAGCCACTTCATCAGCACAACACTATTGGATTTCCTAAATGTATTTGGACTGTGCGATGAAATAGGAGCAGCACAGTGAGAGAGAGAGCATTCTTACACATAAAAGCTCTGTCGCTAATGGAGGTCAACTTCATTGACCTGGGAGGACTGTGGCCACTTGTTAGCTTTCATTAAAGACGAACACAAGTACCTAAAGCAATGCAAAACTAAATGTACAGTAACTTTAGTATATTATTAACAGGTGGTTAAAGGAGACATATTGTGCTTTTTTCAGGTACTTCGTGTTGAACTATAACATATGTATATCATCCTTCTGCATTTACAATTCTGAGTAGACTAATGATGAGGAAACACTATTGTAACAAGTTTAAAAGCTCATGAAAGTGGATTTTCTATAATATAGTATGAAAGATAAGCAATAAATCATCAACAGTATTCACGTTGTTTCTAAGGGATCGCCTCACTACGGTACCATAATGTGAGCAGCAGGAAAATGAATATATGGCTAGGCACTAACAAGCTGTTTTATATTATAAAATAAAGATTCAAATTGACTGAACCTCATTTATATCCAGTATTATTTATAATCATTAAGATACATATTAGGACGAAATATGATATATTTAGCAGCGCTAACATAGCTATGTCATTTATAATATACATTTTACTTATATTATTATACAATTATTGTTATTTTTTACTTGTTTTGTTTTACTACTTTATAGTGACAGGACATAGCTAACGTCAAAATTCATCTGCTCATTTATAGCACGTCTAGCTTTATAATACAGCATTCTGAAAAATACAGTTGTCCTTCTTAAAACAATTTCTTCCGTGTTCCTCTATGTCCTCATCTTTGTCTGCAATCAGCTCCATCTCAGCCAGTATTTTGTAAACATTTCTTAGCCAGAGCACAAGATGAAATAGTCCAAAGGTGCAGTGTAAAACTGTGTTGAAGCCGTGCAGAACTGTCCTTCTCCAAACTGCTTTCATCTGCTGTCAGCTGGGTGCCGCTCCATTTACACACATTACACAGATACATATTGTTTACCATCAGAGCTCCTGGGCTTTCTGACTGATCTGAAACAACCACCCAAGTGGAGTCCCACATGTCCAACTGATAAAGAGGCCACACACTGCTAAGTCAAAGGCATCAAAACATTCTTGGTATGTCAAAGGGACATGATTGCTTCTGGCTTTGTGTTTAGTTTCTCACTCATATTCATCGTTTCAAGAATTTCAGTCTGTCCAGTATAAGTTTTATCCTCGTTTAAATCATCCAACTGTTGTACCTCCACCTGCTAGAATAAACCTTACAAATCACAATCATTTGGATCATTATTGAAATCTAATGATCATTGAGTAGTAGCAATGTTTTGTGATGTCCAATGAAGACAAATGGCTTTGTTTCAGGATGTGAGCTCCTCATATCACTAGAGTAGAATTTGATTATTTTGTAAAATAAAAATGTTTGCAGTTGATTGGAGCAATAATTGTAATCATGATTAAAATATGACAACTTTCACAGCCGTAGTATTGTAACATTTGTAACAACTTAAGCTTATGTGCAATTCTAGTTTAACATAATTGTGTAACTTTTTAAAGATTTTTTTTCAAAACCACAAAGCACAATGCATTTTTTATTGTCAAGTTTTTACTTTTGCCTGGTTAGTGATATGTATAAGTCCGATATTTACACTTTTTGGCGCTTGGCTTCTGACCTTAAAACTCTAACGTGGGCTGATATTTTGTTTGGACCGACAACTAGACTAGACATACTTTGTTTGAGCACTATTATGCAGCATTAGCTTCAGTCCATAAGAAAAGTACTTCTAAAGTACTTCTCTCTCATAGTTTAGCAGGGAAACAGAGCTGTGAATGTCTAAATAAAACTGATGAGTTATGAGTTATTTTTGTTATCTCATATCATCCAATGTGGTAAAATGATCCAAATCGGCCACCGCCTGCTGCACATGTGCCAATTCTTAGTTTTCTTCCTTAAATGGAATGCAGTCTGAGTCCCTGTCAACCTTGTCAGTGTGCATAAGGCTAAGTGAGGCATGTCCTGCAGACTGGCATGGTGAGACAGGTTTCAGGAAAGGCATGGCACATCTGCTTTCAGTGTCCACAGAGGCATTCACAGAGCTGAATAAACTGTGCTAATGAAGCTACTTAAATTACAGTTCTTTTGGCATGGCTGCACATCAGTCATCAGATATTCCCCTGGTTTAAACTAGTCATGTACTAAATGCTACTTAAGTTCAGACATGCTTTTTGAATTTCTATCAACACTTCATACAGATGCGAGTTTGAATATACTTCATCGTCTATACCCATCTAAACAAATTAATAGAGAGCAATATTTATTTAAGGGGAAAAACTTTTTCAGTTTCCTATTTTTTACTTTTTCTTTGTTTCTCTGTGTACATGGGCAACTCAAACAGAGAAACTTGCACATTTAAGCATCAGGAATGTCTTGTCCGTATTACATAATGCTTGGCTTCATATTGAGTGTGTTTAGATTTTGATCAGGTCTCAGTGATTCTAATCAAATGTGGATTATGTGTAGCCGCTCCTCTGACCGTGCCTAAGCCCTGTCTGCCTCCTGCTCTGTGCCAGGTGCTGAAGAAGATATCAGGCTACATCCAGGAGCAGAATGAGAAGATCTATGCTCCGAGAGGCCTGCTCCTCACAGACCCCATAGAGAGAGGAATGCGCGTTGTATCCTTTGCAAGGCAAGGCAAGTTTATTTGAAGAGCACAATTCGTACACAAGGCAATTCAAAGTACAGAAATCACAAAACTGTCCAAGACATAAAAGAAAAGAGTGCAAAGAAAATAATTTCAGTCATATGCACAGCTAAACTGTTTTTAGCTTGGATTTGAACATTGCCAGAGTAGAGGCCTTTCTCACATCCTTAGCAAGACTGTTCCAGATTTTAGCTGCATAAAACTGAAACGCAGATTCCCCATGTTTAGTCCTGACTCTGGGCACCAGCAGGAGGCCGGTCCCTGAGGTCCTCAGAGTCCGAGATGGTTCACATGGCACTAACATGTCTTAGATGTACTTTGGTGCCTTCACTCACCCAGTGCTGTTGTAACAGACTTGTCCATAACCACATGATAATTTTGTTGTTTGTTGTTCCCATAGAAGTAATTGGTGTTTAGTGACGATTCAATTCCAAGTCAGTTTTCCCTGGCCCTACTTCAAGTAGGCTGAAAAATTGCTACAGTGACTTTTGAAACTGGTTCTTTTGGGTTTTACTTTGTCCTTTATTGCATTGATTGTGGTACACTTAAAGTCAATCAAAGTCAAGGCAATTTAATTAGATTGCTCCACCCTAGGACAGAGAGGAGACCAAGATTGTGTCCAGTAGACCATCACATTGCATTGGCCTGCTCCGGCTCAGTGCAGGAACCACCTTAATGCCTCATGACTTCATGGAAGGACTCGCTCCTTGACTTGTGGCCTCAGCTGGAGATCAGTGTGTTCGAGGACCAGGGCTGCAGCAGCTCCAGTCCAAGCAGCAGCAGCGTGTCTTCAGCCTGCAGTACCGCTCGGTGACTGGAGGGTCAGCGCCAGGCATACGGGTATCAGCACAGGGGCAGCGGGACACTCTCCAGCATCCGCATGCTCAAACATGAGAGCACCAGGTTCTGAGGGCAGGAGCTCCTACAGCTCATTCTGATGTGGGCCTGGGGTCTAATGGACACAAGCACAACAAGACACTGCAGCTCCAAATGCTCTATCATTGGAGCCATGTGTAATTTGATTTGAGTCTTCTATTACATTATGTTTCATGAATCAGCGCTGGTTTGGGCTCACTCAGCAGTCCTGGTTAGGGCAGAGTTGCATTGTTTTGCTGGGTTCAGTGTCAGAAGGCATTGCAGCAGCTCTTTGGTCCCTCAGGAGGAAAATCAGCCGCCTCCTGGGACCGCCAGTGCTCCATGCTCTCACAGAATGACTGCATTCATGTGAGGTGGCTGGGGTCAGGCTCCTCTGAATGCTGGCAAATTGGTCCTTCTGTTAGATGTCGTGGTTCTATGCTCTGTTCGCATGCTCTTGGCTTTAGTATCAAACAGCCACCACAGAGCACCTTGGATTATTTATCCTCTTCATTCCCAGCAATAAGATGTCAGTGATCCACATCACAGCTGCAAGCTCCATGTGCACGTACACATTCCTGTCTGCTTTATGCTTGCTGGCTCACACAAGTGAACAAATTAATGACACA
Organism: Chaenogobius annularis; assembly: GCA_015082035.1. Taxonomy (NCBI): domain Eukaryota; kingdom Metazoa; phylum Chordata; class Actinopteri; order Gobiiformes; family Gobiidae; genus Chaenogobius; species Chaenogobius annularis. The sequence goes on from BJKM01000051.1 coordinate 360,479, forward strand.
ACATCAATGGCAAGGAAACTGCGGAGTGCTTTAACAGAGGTGGGTAGTACAGTTACATTTACTCTGTTACATTTACTTGAATAACTTTTTGAAGAAATGGCTCTTTTTACAGTAGTTTTCTGACACTTTACTGTTACTTCTACTAAGTAATATTTAGTTTGAAATAACAGTACTCTGAATAAAAGTTTTGGTTTCTCTTCCCACTGTGAGTAATTCTGTGCAGATTCTGACAAAAGCATTGTGTGAACGACGTGATTTTAACATTGCACTTCTTACACAAAGCCACAAAAGCCAACTAGCCACAAAAACATTTTTATTTGCTGGAACAGCTAACTTTGATCCCGTCTAATCAAAGTAAAAACAACTCTGCAACAAAAGGTGTCATAAATAGGTAATACCATAACTAATAGTATTATTGATATGACTTATATTTTAATTAATGGACAATATCCTTAAAATGAAACAACACATCAATGTCATTATTAAATACAGTTAGAGCACCCTCTAGTGCCAGTTATTGAGAAGGAGCCTTAAACCTTGTGCTACCCTCAAAGATAGTGCATGAAATATGTTTATGTTCACATCTACAACTAGTACACATGACTCACATTTCCAGTCTCTGCTCCGACTAAAGCTGTTCTAAAGCAAGAGCAGTATAACTTCAGCAGCACTATTCTTCTATAGAGACATCATTAGGCCAGTGTTGGCTCAACTCTAAAAGACAAAAAAGACTTTTAAAATGATGTTGTTTTCTTTGGCAGCTGGGTCTGTTGTGCTTGTGCCACTGTCTCCTCCTACAGATGCCTTCATGTTTCCTCCCTGTGCAAATACCCAACCTGGGGCTGATGGACTGCTTCATATAATAGACTGTAATATTGTTCTATTTGTTAATATTAGAGAGATATTCCTGAGATATCTCCTCAAATGGTATAAATATGAAACTGTCACCTTTTAGCACTAACACATTTGTATATTTCCGATAACCAGCAAATATAGTGGCAGAGCAGCTTCGAAGGCAGATGTCTTTGAGCTTGTTTCTGTTTGTCCGAACCTTTATAAATAATGTATGCAGAGAAAAAGAGACACCACGGATACTCAGGGGAACGTTTAAGTGTGCCAAATACTGTCTGCATAGTGATGTAGCAGCAAGCAATGTCCAATTAGTCTAGATTTATGTGCATTTATACTTTGAAGCCAATAAATTACAAGATATACTTTTTTCTAATTTGTCTTTGGAGTTTAGTAAGACATGTTAGTTAAATATTTGAATATATTTTCGTTTTCTATGCCATATTTCCAAAAAGTACCCCACATGTGTTGAGAAACTGTGCTGTGTGTCATTGTGTAGTAAGAATGGGGGAATGTCTCTTGAATTCACTAGAAAAAGATCAGTAATGAAGTTCAATATTGCATGAGTTTAAATTTCAACATTTCAGCCAGTAAAGTAGGACAGAATAAAACGTCTGTTTTAAGATGCGTGAGTTATTTTATATTTTGTTGCCATAAGAGTAATTTTTTTCAATGTATTGGTCAAAGGTGTGCTATGTAACTTTCCTGCTGAGAGATGCTATTGTTATTGCTTTGCCTGGAATTTTCCATAGTATGGCATTAAAGTACAATATTTCCATGGACACAAGCGGGTGATGCCACCATGCCAAGTTGCAATCTTACTAAAAGTGTGCATGTGGAAAACAAAACACAACTTCTTCAAACTCTAAATATTTTTTTCTCTGAGCAAAGACCTTCTTCCTCATCCCTGATGAAAGGGTTTGGGTGCTGCATGGTGGCAGCACATATGCCAGGCTCCATGAGCAGCCGGCCGCAGTGTCGTGAGCTTGAATCCCGACTCCGACAATTTACTGCATGTCCTCCCTTCTCTCTTCCCCATTTCAAGATCAGCTGTCCTGTATAATAAAGACTACGGGGCGATAAGAGTTTTTGGAGCTGATGCATTTCTTGTTTTTGCAATACACATACTTGTGGTTGTATGAATGAAACATAGAAGTGTTTAATGCCATATTGTGATATATTACAGGAAAAGCAAGAAGCCTGTGGCAGACCCCACCAGAAAAGTTACATAATGCACCTTTAATAAGCAGACTTGCTGTTGGTCAGGAGCAGAGCCATCTTTGCCTCCTCATAAGTTAAAACAACATAGCAGGTGGTGCATCTCTCGTGTCACAAGAAAACAGTCATGCTTCCTAAACCCTGACTTGGTCTGTGGTAAATTGATGAGATTTTCATGTAAATAAAATATGAGTAGCACCAGAATTACTAAACATTAAAACCAATACGACAAAGCTAATCCTTCTGTCACTAGAGTGAACAATGAGTATCTGTACCCATTGCACCCAATGCACCCAATAGTCATGGGAACTTTAATGTTTTCTTCCCAAGCCCTGTGAGTTTTGGCATGGACACGGGGCTGCCTAAATACTTCATAATAAAACCATATTCTACTTAAAATGGCAATTCTTGATTCCTTCTTCTGATGTCATAGCTTATTACACCACTCCTCATTTCCATACAGTGCAAATATTTTCATAGGTCCATAACTGATCTTCTGTCATATTCAGCGCACTGTGTGTATTGTGGGACACTTCATACTGTGGTGTGAGGTGCAGAAGCCTGATCTCACTCCTCCATTCGGGGAACAGTCAAGGTCAGGAATAAACCCACAACACTGAGGTGGGAACAACCACATATGTGCAACACCATAAACCACTACACCATCAACAAGCACAGCCATTATGTTTTCGATGAGACTGCCAGTGTGCTGTCCCTTTACTTCTCTGTATTATTATTACTCATGGTTGTTTTTGCAGTTAGTCATGTTCCATAGTCCCAGTTTGTGTAACGTTATGCTTCTAATTCATTCCACAAATACACAACTTAATTGTAGGAATATGTGAACTGGTTGAAAAGAGTAATCCATCACTACATTTTTATTTTGTCAATCACAGCTCCACTCTCAAGTCCCACTGATTCTGAAAATGTATACAAAGTAAATGCATATTTACGTTGAGCATTGTACAGTCCTGGTTTCAAGTAGGCAAAGAGGGTAAAAATAATGAACATGTAATTGTACCAATCAAGTACTTTAATAACTTTCATACAATGTGCGAACACAATACATTTCACAGTGTATTTAATCTGTGTACGGATTGTATTGAATTGTATAAATTTGAATGCAAATTCAATCAGCTCCATTAGTAACTAGTATCTGAAAGGGAATGGAAAAAGACTGTAAAATTATTGATTACCGATCAATCAATCCAGTCCACATCAGACACATACTGTAAAGTACCAATATGTCAAGATCCAGAAGATCATTATTCAGTCAATCCTTTTACAGTGTTATTTAAGTGTTCATTTGGAGGATGTTATTGTTCATGCAATTTGTGATCTTACAGCGAATGAGGCCACAGACTGTTACTGGATCAATTATTCCTATTGTGCCAAAACACCTCAATATTACTGTTGACAGATGAAAACATGAATCTACTTTGTGGATTTAAGCCAGCTGTGCCCAGGAGAACTGATTCTTTGGCTTATTCAGAAGGCAAATCAACACCGCCAATACAATTCCAAAGATCTTTCGTGTAAAAATGAGTACATCCATCCAAAGTTTGTTTTGTTTCATGCACTGAGACAGTTTTTTTTAACTCAAAGTCTTCAGACATGAATCACATCTGACTCTTGGCTGAAATGGTCACTATTTACATGTGACTTTTGTGCTTAGCGCCCGTAGTGTCCTCGCCCGGGACAACTATGGAGGGATGACTGAACACAATGTTTATGTATTGGATGGAATGTGTGAGGCTTTTTTGTCCAACTTGCTAAAATATCTCTTTCACATATATAAATTACATAAATAAAGACTTTCTAGACTAGGACAGTTAGCTTCATACCTCCATTCCTAATCTTAAAATCGGTTTCATATTTTATGCACACGTGTCCTCCAACCTCAATATTTAAATTCATTTAATCTCTTTAGATGCTGAAACTACAGCATCGGTGCTATTGTGCTTTACCATAAACAAACAAGCAACGTGTTGATTCTATTCTAATAATTTTGCTCCATTTCAGTTAAGGTGAACATCAAGATGAAAAAATATTGTAATGTTTATATTCTATAGATCTAGCTCAAGATTTGTGCTGGCCGAAAAAGGGAATTCATTAACAACTGCTTTTTGTCTCATGAACATTACCAGATTAACTCGTCAATAATGGTATTTGACCAATCTGCTTTATCCTTTTTTAATAAGCCGCATCATCTTCTGCAGTGACACAGTGCTGCTGTCAACAGACTGATTCCTGTCTGCGGAAGTGAAGCGTTGATGTAGTGACACTTACTGTATGTACGCACATTCACACAATCACACTAAAAGCACTGTGTTCCTCAGCCTCTCAGTCCAGAGCTGACACCAGACTGACGCACTGTGGATGTGTTGGGGACAAAGGTGAGGACAACCCTCTCTTAAGTCTGTGCATGTCTCTGCCTGCTGTGGCTCCAGTTCATGCTCCACGCAGATCCTCTCGCTCCAAAAGACCAGCTGACCACTAAAGTACGGCCATGACAGAGTCCACACTCTGTAGCTCCGAGCGACTCCTTTTTGGTGCAGCTCAGTCCAGATGACATGAGAGATGTACGTATAAGATATCCAGAAAGAAGGTGTAATGGATGATGTAGTAGTTTCAGTTTTTTCCCCAGTTTGTGTACATCCCCAATGAGCAGTGGACAGAGTCGGGGATACATCAGCAGCAGCTACAGAAGTCCGGACAGAAAATGGTAAGAAAGGAGCGGTAACGATGGGAGATACAGCAACCACAGAGACGAGCCTGGCCACTTGCTTTGCCCAGATGACCGTGTCCCCCCGAAGTAAGCCACTTTTGCTGAAAAATAAATCATACAGAGTTACCCCACCAAACGACTCTCTGACAAAGAGTTAGTCATGCGAGACAGTTGACAGGGACACACACATAGGAATGTTAGCACTCGAAGCCTTTTCTCCAAACCTCTGTCAACCTCAAGGCAGCGTACTGAATCTCTTTTATTGTCAGGGTTCTCTTGGTTCTCCTGATCTTTGGAATCCAGGTAAGCTCATGCCAGCACACTCACCCACACAGGCTGAGCCATCATCGTTGGGTTCGAAGCCTTGATTACATCTCTTTTTGGCGCGGCACTTAAAGCTGCCGTAAGTGTTGGTGCAGATAGGGCGGTCAGAGGGACACACAGAGGGAAACTGGGTACACTCATCCTTATCTGAGGGAGGGGAGGTGGACAACAACTTCTATAAAGACATTTACATTTGCACATAAGTCACATTGTAACACGGTTGTCCTCCGCACTCACCTGTGCATCTCCCGTACTCATTTAGGGCAAAACCATGACCGCACTGCAAAACATATTCAGATGTCAGTAAAGTCAGTGTTAAAGTCAGTTCTCTACTTTCACTGTAATGTTTAACAAACTAGTATTGAACTTATATGTCTTACATTTAAACAATTACAGATGTCTGTGATTGGGGTTCTTTCCCACAGATCTGACCTCTAACTTAAACTAGTTTAAAGCCATACTGTTAACATTCAAGGCAAAGCATTAACATATCCATTGAGACAAGCAGCAAACTCTTCACCAGAAAAGTTACACAGTGCACCATTAAGGTACCTCAGAATCAATAGCTATTCTTGGTTGTCTCTAGTTGGTATTTTACAAAATATAGCCTACTACTCATACAACTAATTAACAATAAATCTTTAGGTCATGTTTGTGCACCTCTATTTCCACCGGCGTAGTGACCTCTTCCTCATCTCTGGGATAGTAAATCTCCAGCACTGAATTGATCTCTGAAGGCTCTAGAGGTCTGGCCACTGATCGTCCATCAGGCCAGTACACCTCAACATTAGTGGCCACATCCTTACCTGCCAACACATATTTTTAGACGTCTTATTGATGGTGTTGATAGAAGCAGTTTGGCTGTAAATAGTTGAATAAAGCTTACCAAGGCCAAAGTGTGCAACAGGCTCCATTTCACAGAGATAACCTGACCCTCCATCTATAATGCGAGTATGCGGGCCTGTTTTTTTAGTGTACACCACCACTTTAGCTCCTCTTGCAAAAGCGCCAAATTTGGTCCGAGGAATAACCCGCAGCCAGGAATTTGTGGCTCCCTAAAACACAACAATAATGTGGTCAATGTTATGACTGATTTAACATGAGCATGAGTAGTGGATAATTGTCCTGGAGGCTCACATGGTTGACTTTGTAGATGGAGAGTGGCTGAGCGGCACTTTCTCCATGAGACACGAGCAGCTCGAGGCGCCCATCGCCGTCGAAGTCTGTGGCCACAGCTCCTGAGATCCATCAGAGTAATGAAGCAAGTAAACATCACAGCAGTATCACATTAACTGTCAGCATGCAAAATATGAACCCTGATGTTTCCTATGTCTTAGCACTAATAATGTCATTTGTCTTTTCTAAAACACAAAAAAGGCGTAGATTTCAAGTGAATCTCTGGCGCCATCTAAAGCTTATTTGACAGAATAGCAACAGAATTCTTACTCACCAGTGCCTCGTCCCTGAGGCTCCGCTGCCTCTCCAACATTCAGCTCTTCAATCTGAGGGTCTCCGTGCTCTCTCCTGCTCACCCTGTCAAAGAACCCTATTTTATTCATATTTTGACTTGACTAAAAGCTTATCAATGTTGTGTCTTTTTTAATGTCATATTTTAATATACATTATAAACAGTCACACTGCAGCGGTCAAATTGCTTTTAAAAACACATCGAGTGGCAAACAACGTCAGCAGTCAAAAGGAGATAATGCAGCTGGACACGAAACTTTACTCAAGTTATAATTTTATTTTACTGTGTGCAAATGTGCTGATCATGTCAGCTAAAGCTCTCAGCTCAGCTAAATATTGATCAGCCCTATCGAATTAATTAGCTGGGCACAATAGTTGGAGCCTTTTCCCGGTGCCAGAGCAGAATAAATGAGCTGATTCATCTTGGGACTGGACAATAGCGGCGCGCTGGGCTGTGGAGCTGACCCCTGTCCCCTCTACTGATCTGCAGCACGAGGTTTCACTCACTAACTACTAACAACATCTCTGACACATCTATGAATTGACCCAGCAGCTCATGGCAGAATCATCATGAGACGAGCATCATGTTTATTAAAACCACCAGATAAGATTTAATTATACCAGTTTGGGTTTATTTTCCTAACAATTGATATGTATCAAATACTGCGCTTAGGCACCTGAGTTCATTAATATTATCTAGAGAGGAAGTCACACCATGAGCCAAAAAGAGCCCTAAAAGTGTCTTAATGAAAGATTCATTCATGTGGAGAGAGGAGGCGGGGTGCCAGACGTGATAAGTATCCTTGGCTCGGATTTTTAAATTCACCTCAGCTTCCAAGCACAGTTTTAGAATATTAATTTAAGACACAAGGCTAGTACATTAAGCTCCTCATCAAAGTGCTATTAAAACTTACAGAAGTAGTAAACCTCCACTTTGTGCGTGTGTGTATGTGCGTGTGTGTGTGTGTGTGTGTGTGTGTGTGTGTGTGTGTACCTGAAGAGTCTGTTGGCAGAGGGCCCTCTGTAGGCAATGTTATTGAAGAAAACCTCTAACTCGTTATCATTGTCAAAGTCTGCAACAATAACAGTGCGGACTGGGGACGGCATAGAGAACTTTTGGGATGCGATGTCCTGAAACAAAAGTGGAGTGCAGATTAAATCCGTGGCAACTACACACAGTTGTACGTTATATTCACATGAAGAAAAACAGGTCAGATGAGACATAATCACAGAAAGGGTTAAGAGTCTATTCTACTGGTTTCAGACTTAATACTGCACACTGACGTTCACCAGTAGTGTCCTAAACATGCAGGTAAACAATGCATTTATGGCATAATCTGTCATTATTGTTTGTTCTGCACTTCCATTATTAATCCTAAATGCACAAATGATGCTAATATAATTGATTGTTTTATATGTAGGTCAACAGAGCAGTCATCATTATCGTTTAGGGTTCACTCTCCAGGAGAATCAAGAAATAGCTTACGTCTTACAGATTTAATTGAAATAAAGTCAATTTAAATAAAATCATTAAAAGTTAACCAAGACCTTAACACCAAAAGAAGTCCTCTCAGCAGGACGGGTTTTTCAGGAAAAAGTATCCGATCTGTGCACGCTTCAGTGATGCAGTGATAAGTCGTGGAAGAGTTATAGAGCGGCCCTTCACTCCCTCCACTATTTACTCCCTGTTTTAATTATAAGGCTCATAAAGCTGCAGGAGGGGCAGCCCACACTGACCTTCTGCTGCTCAGGTGAAGGAGAGGGGACAGCCCGCTAACACCACCACAGACCCAGGGCCACACTCTCACGTTAGGGGCAATAGTCAGTTGACAAATACCCAGCTATGAAGTAATATAAGTTCCTCTGATCACAAAGTAGAGCATCAGACTTTTACAGGTTTTCTGTGATTCATTATCACAAGCATATGCTCCAATAAATATTTCTCATTATGTTGCCGTTAGTAACAAACAACCCAGCATGCTATATTTTACATGTGGGAGTATCTTGGCCGTTGTGTGTTAGACCTCTGCAAGGAAAGCCTCAGCAGTAGATTTTAATTAAAGCACAAAGCGGCCTAATCTGCACTTTCCACTATACAGGCAAGCTGCTGTTTCAGCCCAATTTAATTAGCGGTTTACTGGAGTGATACAACGACTTCATTATGCATGCCAAAAGGTCAACATGGTCGGTGGGAGTGTCAGCTTGTGCGTGGGGTCTTAAATATGTGGCATGCTTGTGACTTAACAGACAGCAAATAGCTAATTCAATTTGTCTTGTGCGCGCGTGTGTGTATTGACGGATGCGTCGCCCTGATGGGATTGTCTCAGGGCTAAGCAGCGCACATTAACCCCTGATGTGACCCTCATAAATATGTCACCATTGACGTTTATCTCTTGGTTTAAGAACTGTTGTCGCAGGTGTTGGTAAATAGATCAGAGAGGGTAGACTGTACACAAACAGTTTTCCTTACAGTTTGAAAAATGGAGACTACATTAAAGTAACTGTCCGTCTAAATGTTGACAAAATAAAGTACTTTTTATTGGTCTTTAAATGCCACTTGGTCACAAACTGCTAGATACTAATTCACTGCCGACATCCACTGGTGCTGATAACAGCTGATGAAAGCTGTGAGGTGAAATGTGCAGTCTTTGAGCGGCCTGTTAACTCCCCATTGATTAGTGTCGGAACCAAGCAGAAAACAGAAGTGAATCCCTCTCCTTTACTCCTGAGGCTGACAGTGAGTTATTCTGCAGTCAATGATCAGCAAAAGCCTGACTACTACAAACCGAACACTGTATGTGTGAATGGGCTTCAATTCCAACTTTCTATTTATTATATGAATTTAAAAAATAACAGTTGTGAATAGGGCAATTTGACAAAAAAATTAATCTTTTTCTTCTTGAATTTTCCGATTTGATTTGATTTTGTCTAAATAAAAAGTTCTTCCTCCAAAGTCTGAACTCTGCTCCAAACCACAAAATTTTACTTTTCTACATTGTAATGTCAAAGATTTTTGTGAATCTCCAACATGCTTTCAGCCCAAAGACACTAGTAACTTCACGTTACTAATAAGACTTTACTTCAATTTGTAAAACTAAAACGTAATCATTGATAATCTTATATGTGACGTCCCTTCACCTCCTTCCTTTATGCTGCTCTTGTGCTGCACCTGCCTATGCGTCTGTCTGAGTGTCACGCTTGTGCCATAATATTCTTGTCTATATTTGTGCTCTTGCAGAATGCTGTATGTGTTTTCTAACTTTTTACTAACCTTAATGTTTAATGTACATAATGTACATTTGTGTTTTGTATAGAAGTGCAATGCGGCTAATTCTGGCACATTTACAGAAATGTTTATTAATGTGCATTGTCCCAGTTCAAATAAACTAATAAATAATGACTTGCTCATTAGACACAATCTATAAAGATAACTGTGAAATTAGTATATACGGTAAATTCAATATAAGATCATATTTATTCTGAAACTCAACTCACTGTCATTTACTATTACATTTAGGGCACCTAAATATAAGGAGACATAAATATATAAATGTTAAATTTACAAATTTACTATAATCTGATCCTCACCTTAAACTTTTGTTTCCGGTTGTTCAGCTGCATGAACAGGCGATGAGGGCCGTTCCAGTTTCCATAGACGATGTCTGTCTTTCCATCTCGATTGAAGTCTGCAAGAGCCACGCCTCTGCCATGTTGGATTGGGTCTTCCACTCCTTCAGTGAGCAGATTATTTCTTATTCAGGTATGGGATTATATTCAGTGGGATCAAGATTTTTTTCTTCCTACCGGCCTGCTGTGCCACATCAGTGAAGGTTCCATCTCCGTTGTTTCTGAACAGGAAGTTGGGGCCGTACTCATTGTCACAGAAGACATCTGACAGCGTCTGACTCACAATGGGTCCCACCACAACTCCTCGGCCCCCTGCACAAGCGGATACAGCGCCCATACAAATGAAACCAGCGCACACACAATTTGCAAATAAATCAAAAAGCACTGATAAACAACAAAAGCAGGAAACCGTCTTTGTGAAAAAGATCATTATAGCGTTTCCGAGCCATTTGCTGTGAGCCGGGCTGGGGGCTTTGTGCTGACACAGACACAGACTCTGACGGAGCACACACACAAACACACAGATTATGGGCACACGAAAGGAGAAATTGCATGTTTTGTATTAACCAAAAAGTATGTAATCTAAAGCATGTAATATGTACTTGGTGTGCTCCGTAAAACCCCAATGACATTGTGCCAAGTGAAGAGCGGCGCTGAAGAGTCTGATTATTGAGCGGAGGGCCTTGATTGTCCTTCTCTCTGGCGCATAGGCCTGTCCCTGCAGCTGGACAAATCTCTCGGCATCGTGTACTACTAAGTTAACGCTCCTTAAGGTGTAGCCATCTCATACACAGTCCTCACACTGTCCCTTTGCTCTGATTAACAGCAGTTTGATGACAAAGCTCCATAAATCTCTGAGAGCTCTGGCCGGACCGCTCTGTCCCTGGTGTCTTCATTCAGATGATAATATTACACATTCAGCGCCATTACTGCCTCAAGTTTCAATGGAGCTCAAGGTCAAAGACTTTTCAAGTGTCACACAGGAGATTATGACAATGGTGTTGAAGCAACAAATCACATTTAAAAAATCAGCCTGTCATTCTTTGTCCGTCTTTTTTATCCACAGAACTTTGCTTCAGCTGTGAAGGAGGGTCAGTGTTGATCTAAAACTCATTTACAGCAGTTTAACAGTAGTTCATCCATTACTGCATTAGTATGATAGCACTTTTCATTTCATGATGCTCTAAGTAAGTCAATTTAGTTTCAGAGTTCCTTGAAATATATTATGAATTGAGTGTAAAAAGTATAAACTCTTGGATTGTTTTATTTTATAGCTCCAAACGTAATGTATGAATGCAGCAGGCCACAGTGCTGCAGAGCCATGCCATACTTATCTCCATACATTAAACCTTATGGGAGGGAGACTGTGTGATGGATGCCTCCACTGGGCTGTTGAGCTGATCTATGTAAGAGTCGCCCTTTCCCTTCACTCACCTGTGACTTTGACTGCAGTAAACAGCTGACAGGGCCAAAACCTACCGACATTTATTTCAACCATCTTCTTAAACTATTATACTTTATTACTCATCATCGCTAATCTAAGAAGCCCCCATTTTCCAGCTTCCACACATTTACCCACTGCCTGCTCCTGAATATATCGATGCCCCAATTAGGAGTGTGTATAAAACAACATTGTGTACCTGTTAGCTTGTTGACTCCTGCCTGCTCCGCCACGTTGGTGAGGGCTATGACGCCTTGAGACAAGTCACTGGCAAACTCATCCATTTCTATGAGTGCGTGTGGACCCACATTCCCACTGGCGTAGTTTGCTATATAGATGGCGTAACGACCAGTGCCCTACAACAAAAACACAATTTTCACACATTTAAAATGAAGTAAATGAGGTGGTAGAAATGAAAAAAGAGCTGATTAAAAATTAAACAAACTTGCAATGTATGCAGTGATTTGTACAGTCGTATAAAATAATCTTGGTCAGATAAAATCAACAATTAGTCTTCTAAAAGTGGTGCTGGCTCTCAACATTATCTCTATGACCAATTTTCCAGGTAACTCACCCCATGCCCCCTCCCCTATAAACCCTTATAATCCCAGAATAAGAATTTGTCAATAAAGACAATCTTGGTCGACTAAGGGGGGGTTAACACTTCACAGTTTGAGCCCAACTTAATTCTGGTCCTGGTTTAGCCATAGTCTTTCCATAGTTAGTCAACTAAAGACATGTTCTGTGCATTCATTAGTTGACTAAAAGTCTGCGTTATGCTAGCAAAAGCTCCCAAAACGATTGAGTATCCCTACAATCTGACCATGTATCAGACCCAAAGTGCACTAACAAGACCAAGTTAAAAAAAAATGACAAATGTTTCTTACATTAAAAGAATAGGGAACAGTGTATTTATCTGAAAAAAACTAAGATTAAACCCAAATTCCAAATGAACTCACGCCAAGCCTTCTACTTTCTGCTGCGATCCATATGAGTCCTTTTAATCCCAATAAAACAATAGTCGACTTGTAAAAATTCTGTTTGACTAAACCTCGAAAATTAATCAACGGTGGTGTTTGCGCATGTGTGAATGAAACTTATTAAAGGCCTACAGCCCTAGAAGTTGTGTTTAATTTTACAATCCACACTTTACTTGCTGGTCTTTTTGGTCCTAACCTTAGAACTTTGGATTCAAGTTTCAGCTATTTTTAAGTTCGCAATGACATTTTTCAAACTATTACAAATACCTTTTCAAGCGTCTTTCCTCTGCCTTGATCAGTTCTTTTGCTCCTTACCCCTTTCACCCCGCCCCTCTCTCACTCCTCCTCAGCCTGCCTCCCTTTGGAGATTAATTTCACACTCCATTATCAGTCAGAGTCCCTGCAGACACAAACTCACAGACGGAACCGCACTAATAGACTACATACTCGCTTTCAATGAGCTTTCCTACCGAGGGCCCAACATATTTCAATCAATACAAACATGCACATATGCAAACACAGGCCATCACATTTGTGTTACCCTTAGAATACTTTTACCCAGTGTAAATGTCACTAGCGTTGGGGCCTGCTGTGGTTCTAGTTGTCACACCTCCTCACACACGCCCCCTGAGGTCGACCGGATGAAAGAATGAAGACTTCGAGGCCACTGGCAGTTACTTAACAAACTTAAAAGTCAATGATTTTTCAATAAGTCCTCCCCCAAGGCTAGTTTATGTCCCACCAGTTGACATAGTGACTGTGTGACCTGCAAAGTACATGAGGGTGCAGTGAAAAGGGGCAGAATTTAACATTTACCGTAAGCTATACAGTTTTCAGTTGAAGCTATTTCGTTTAGTCAGTGTCCCTTTTTCTACAGTCTTTTACTTAAGTGCACAATCCATCAGTTAAATGTGTGACCTCTCAATATGTCACCTTCATCAGTTTGTGTAAGACTAATGATAGGTGCTCGCTTCCAAGGAGACCCAGAAGCCCTATGGAAGCTGTCACATAACTAACTTTCGCTTAGTCAAATGATAACACAAACATACTATTTTTAAACATAAAATCAAAAGCAGATTTGAACAGTCTGCCGCACACTGAATTCTAAAGTGTATAATAAATGTCTTATTTAGCTTGAGGGGGAAATGCTCAGTGGAAGAACACACACATTGTGGCTCTGACTTCGTCTAAACGCATTATGCCATTAAAACTAGATATCTTTCCCATCGCTCCGGCAGCCTATCAGTGCTCACTGAGATGGGACTGTGGTTAAAAAATCTATTGTAATCCTTCTGTTCTTCAGCTGACTATCACATCCTTTATGCCTGATTACAAGTGGAAAGCGTGTGTGCGTGTGTGTGTGTGTGTGTGTGTGTGTGTGTGTGAGATAAAAAAACAAAAAACAGAAGGTGCATGAAAGCAGTGAGAGAGAACGAGACCAAGAGAAACCGAAGAAAAAGTGAATAAGAGAAAATAGCAGAGGCAGAACGCAGCGGTTTGCAGTCATCACTCCTCCTTGTACAATGTTCCATAAAACAAACGAGCCCTGGCTTCTGTAATTACACTGGTGCGATGGACAGAAAAGAGAAAATGGCACAGCATTCCACCAAATGAACTGTCATAGCACATGCTGAGAGGGGCGGCGTAGGCAGAGCATGAGTTATCACTGGTAAACAAACAGAAGCAGCCATGCATGTGCACACAAGACACTCCGGGGAGCTGAGTCCGTTTGCATTGAATCTACATCCTCATTGTGTTAGTGCGAGGCGTGTACCTTTCTATCCACACAGGCCACTGAGCGCCCGGCCATACGGTTGGCTACGTCTCGGTGCAAGTTTATGTCGTCATTCAGCAGATCCTCAAATCGGCCGTTACGAAACTTAAACAGCTTGTCAGAGTATGTCGTCCGACCTTCGTGTGGAAAGATGCAGAGTTCAGACAAGGCAAAGATTGTAAGAGGACAGGAGACGTATTATCCAGCGGGAGGAAAAAGGCCGCAGACGCTGTGATAGTGAGAAATGTGGGTGTAGTTTAGTAAAAAATAATGATAAAGGTGAGAAGATGCACCTCAATGGCTTTCACATTGATTAATAGTCGCTCACTGCTTATCTGTTATCTAAAGACGAGTGTGATGAGATAAGCTTCATATGTGCATAATGATCCACACTTTGTCCCGGTACAAGCGTAGACAAACTGTACCTGCAAAGGCGTTGTTGGTGTTGAGGACGTAAATCTCCTCCCTGCCGTCGCCGTCTATATCACACGCTGTCACCCCGATGGCGTTGCCCGGACGGTCTCTCAGCGCGTAAAATGGTGAGCTGCAGTTGTCCACCGCAATGTTGATGAGCCTCTTCTTCAGGCTGTCGTACTTCAGGACCAGGTTGGGACCGTTATAGCTGGAAACACATGTGAAAATGAGACTAAGGTGTTTTTGTATGTACACTTTATTGTCCTCGAGGAGAAATTTGTCCTGCTTAATCATGTTTGATCCTGATAAAGCAGTGATGAATATATTGATTAGGAATTATTATTTTTATTAATTTATTTAATAATAGACATAGCAAGTACTTTGGACAAACTAGATGTATTATTTCAAGTGTTAAAGCAAAAAAGCCAATTTTCAACACCTTTAAGGCAATTCAATACAAAATGAATTAGCAAATGAGTAAGTAGGCAATATAAAAAAAAAAAAAAAGATTATCTTGAGTGCAACTCTGGCCTGATTTCAGCCACAGTTTCAGACAAAGATGTTCAAGTCAGTCAACAGTCATTAAAGATGATGCAGTTTAACAGCTTTTCCATAGTAAATGACCAAATTCTTTGTGATTAAAGCTGTCATTTTTAATCAATTGTTTGTTACCGTCACAATTCACCACAATTAGAAAATGATGCTACTGCATTTGACGAAGCAGTTACAAAAATTACATATATAATAATGACAATGACATTTGCATCTAATATCTGGCATGCACAATTTTAATTCCATTATATTGTCCTACGGCTATGAAACTTTCCATTTAAGGTTTTAAAATGTGTTACATCTGAAGGTCGCTGGAGGATATCAAACTAAAACAATTTTCCCTTCAAATAGTTGGAGCTGCCGTTAAATCTGACTCTATGGGGCTTTGTGCGGCCCTCGCATGCCCAGGATACCTGCAGAATTGGACGTCTTGACTAAATGACATTTATTAAGCGGAGTCATTTTGAACCATCTATATTCTGTTAAGCATCGAGGAACTCATTTCTGCTTGACTGGATAAAAGCAGGGCTTGCCAAACTGTTCCCATCAATGGCCTTCATCCAATCAAATCCGTTTTCATCAGCTGAGTGAGCCCCGGGCCACTTTTAAAGTTACCATCTCTTTTTTGCCTTTGTCTCAACCTTTAGCTCTCAACACAGCAGTAATTTTATCTGTGAGTTCACCCAGGAAAAATCATTGCTTTCTTCAATTGTACCAAAGTGCTCATAACATTGACAACTAAAATAAGTAAGATAACATTACATTTTTATAGTCTATTCATAACTTTACCCTCACCCTGCCACAAACACCTCCAGGTCCCCGTCTCCGTCCACGTCGGTCACAGCCACTCCGTAGTTGAGTTGGGATGGGTTGTTGTCGTAGTCCGGAGGCAGAATGCTCCTGGTTATGGCTGAGAACATGGGCTCGGATCTCTGCGCACAAATCTCAGGCACAAAGAGGAGCAGCCACAACCACATGCTGACCTACAGGGCAGAGAATTACACCGACAAAATAAAATATGAACATTTATTTGCTCTCTGTAACACGCTGACCCACTCTTTGATCTGCATTGTTGCCCTCTGCCTAACTTTCTAAGCTGTCTCCATTTGAAATACACAACACATTTGTAATGGCACTTGAGCCAAATGGGAATCAAATAAAGCCGGTAAGTCATATATTTTCAAACTGCAACACATACACACACACACACACTGTTGTTGCTAATTCTCCCGATCCATTGTGCGGTGGACATCGGCAGCCCATTGGCAGAGCTCGGTGCAGCGGTCGGGACATAAACATGAAGATATAGCACCGTGATCAGCAGCTTTCTGCAGGGTTAGATCTGAACAACCCATCACATGTAGACAGCCTGAGGAATTACACGACAGAAAATCCATACAGGGAGCAGGGCATTATCCAGAGGCCGGCCGAGCACACAGGGAAAAGCGATATGACCCAATATAAGTGACCCAGAGCGCTCCTTCTTCTGGGACAAACTTTAAATTGGGAACACTTTTTGGAGGATAAAAGCTCTGTGTGATGTATAAGTGGCCTTTTATTGCTTGGGAGATAGAAAGTGAACACAGAACAATTGATGTGGGGGCTTTGAATTGTGTAAACAGGGGTGCTCTCTATGGGAAGCAGAAAAATACCAAGAAAGAGGGGAGACGCACAAGGTCACCATTTCAGGACTAAAATAAAACTCAAATTGCGATGTCCATTTTACAGCCACAAAACATTACATGCTGTTTACAAGCTGACACGTTGATTTCCCAGCTCAGAAATGTATAAACACAACCTTGTCACAGTCGTCACAGTACTTGAATGCCGTTTCCTCGTTTTTAACTTCAAGAGGGGCCTTTTCTCCCACCAAGTGTCCAAGTGATGTATGGTTCTTTAACATCTCCCTCAACAATTCAATTTGAGATAAAAGGCGCACACTGGCGTTTGAGTAATACTGGGGAACGCTCATCTGCAGAGGGGAAGAGCCACCGCCACTGACACCTGCAGAAATATGGCCCAGGCTAATGCTAGCTTTGGCAGGTGCCTGGTGATAACGCTGCAGTCTGGAGATGCTGGACCACGCGAAGGTTAATTAACCACACTGAGGACTGACTGATTAAAGGCATTTTCTGCATCACAAATGAGCTAGGCACAACTCAAGACGGTGTATTGTGGACTGTGTGCTGTCAAAACTATCTTGTATCGGCACTAAAACAATCAGGACAGAATTGTACTTTTCCTGACCAGAGTACTATTATTTTTTGTTGAAATTACAGAGTATATTGTCAACAAAGAGACATCTGTATCGCGTTTCGAGCCTATTCCTTAGTATCGAAATCGAGTTTGAAATTAGAGTAACGATTTAAGGCATCATTCTTGTGTGGCGGAGAAGGATGAAAGTATTACGAAGGACAGACAAAGTTTCCAGAGGAGACCGTGATGGAATAATAAAAAGTCTGGCTTTATTCCCATGGTGCAGCGGCGGGACACAGGGCAGATCCATGTTCACTTCAGCCTGAGAAGTGTCTCCATATTGTGAGCCTCTCGGTGAGTCAGTAGAAATGGTCACATTAGTCATGGGCATTATAAGTGCTGTAGTCCTATATTTATCAACTGAAGGACATACTCTTGCACATAAAAAACAACTCATACCACAAGTGAAGATACAATGTGACTTTAGTAAGTGCTCCTGAAAACAAGACACTCATTTTCAGGGTGAAACACAATGTACACTGTAATAAAAGCAATTCACAAATGCATCAGAAGCCATAAAACTGCAGAAAAAAAATTGTTGTTCAAGGCAAAGAAATGTTTTTGACTTGCTTATTTACGTTGGCATTAACAGGCCATTACCACAGTGTGCAACATCAGCATGTGCTTTCTGGAGCATTCAAGCCCAACTCTGATAACACTGCGACAAAGACCAAGCCACATCTTTAGTCTCCACAGTGCACAGGATTGTGGGAGGATGACTTCACTTCACTCACTGCAGGATGGCCCCAGGGACTTTAACTTTACTCTAAAAACAATACGCTTTGAACTTACAAATAGCTGCCATTTATGCCACTTATCACTGTGAGGAAAGAGAAGTGTAAAGCTGCACAAATCCACAGAGGAGCATAATCCTTCTCAAATGGAAAACCACACATTGTTGTCAATTGTATACAATGTCACACTGTCTACAACCAAATAAAAATTCAATTTAAAAATAAAATAATAAATAAATAAATAAAAATATATATTTAAAAGACACAAATGCATGAGTTATATCTCCTCAAAAAATACAAATCCCTTAACTATTTAACAACACGCCTGTCTCTTTTATGCAAAACCTATGCATTTAATCCAAGACAATTATAAGCATATGCCTAGCTGCTTTAAATAAATAGTATGTCTGCTACTTTATCTCATCGGTCAGATTCTTATGCTTTCTGACACAGAGACGCGAGTTTCCTTGGTTGGACTGAGATGAACTTTAGCGGCTGTGAGGGAGAGTCGTTCCCAGAGGAGCGCACCTTCCCGGGCAGGCAGAGCGAGATGCGGCTGTGGCGGTGTCAAAGTCAGGTACTCACAGATCCAGAGACGCTCCAACCCGGTCCTCCAACGAATAACAACGTGCTGACAGTCTAAGCCACCGCCGGTTACACTCTGGGTGTCCGCGACGCCGTTTTCTCCAGGGTTTTTTCCACTTATTCCCTTTTCACAAGTTAGAAAAGATTTGCTTTATGAATTGACGATGTCATGTTGGAGCCAATCGAGTGAGGGCTTACTGAATATTTAAGAAGCTGTCCAATGGCAGAGCGGGGAGCGGACGGTGGGCGGGCGCAAAGCTGATGATTAGACGGTGGGAGGGGCTGCCGCTGAGCGCGTGCCCCTTGAGGGACGCTCTGCTCTCATTGCGTTACGTCCACAGGCGCCTGGACCACGAGAGAAGTGCAATTTTCACTCACTGACAAAACTACATTTATCCTGCTACAACTACTTTACCCATGCGTGTCAGCTGCTCAATCATGGGCAATACAAATACACAGATATGACACAAACACTGATTTAACGAGATGCTCTTGATCCTTATCTAAAAAAAAATACAAAATAACAACCTAATTTCTAATCTCGCAATAGGCTGAATGTCACCCAAAATCTACCATCTCTGGTCTATTGAGTGTCATTTCACTGTTCAGCTGGCCTGTACTGTTCTCTAGGCTACACCTTTACCTCATCAAAGCCAACACACACATGTTTCTGCTGGTCACTATTAATCACACCAAGTGTAAATTGCTTTTGAATGTGCTCAAATTAATCCAACCACGTTTTAATAGTCATTTGTCATATTATCAGAAGGGACCAGAGCGCTGAGCTCAGCTGTCTGAGAAATGAACAGAGGCTTTAAGAGCATCCTGGTTTGCCCTCAGTCAGATTGCAGGCAACAGTGATAATATTCAGAAATAATAAATAATTCTGATGATGAGACAAAAGTTGGTGCTTGTGGAGTGGTTGGTGTGAGCGTATGCAGGTGTGGCAGGTTTACGGCTGCCAGATGTATAATTCCTATGTCATGCTCTGCTGGGTCCAGCCTCCCTGAGACCCCAGTGAAATGAGTTGTGTGTGTTTGTGGAAGTGTGTGTGTGCGCGGCGCGCTGAAATGAGATGTTCACATCCCAAGGACGTCTCCCACCATAATTTAAACTCACTGGTGCTGGAAGACTTCAAACGGAAAGTGCTGAAGTCATAAACCAGCACACTTCTGTCTTTATTCTTATTGTCTGTGATCGAGCGTTGTAAATCCCCAGGCTGCAGTGGTGAATCAAACAAGGCAAATACTAGGGGTAGTAACATAACCTGCCCCAGGGCTTGACTCCTGCTTACTGGCTCTTGGCTGTGAAATTAGCATACATAAAGACACTGGCATTTTGCTTACGCCCCTTACCTCATGATTTGAGCCACAGCTTGAAGAATTAGCCACAAATTCAAAAGGTTGGACAAATGCTCTATTTACTGCCTGATCTACAGTGTCCAGGAGCAGAAGGGGCACTGCTCTTATTTATGCCAACACTGAAAAACATATATCAGCCCTCACCTCAAGCCAGTGACATAATTTGACTTTGACACTGACTGAAATGTTTTCTTTCCCCCAGGACACGCCGGCACAAAATTCTCAACTGGATGTGCTGTTTTGCAAGAGTCTTAAGCTGCTCCCATAAGCCACCTCTGCTCACCCCACTCTAACCAAGGTCAAAACTTCCATCATTTCTTTAACGGTAATGACCTTAAAATAGAAGTTCTTTACGTGAAGATGAGGGATGTTTAAAGCAGAAAGGAGGGGTAGAACTCTTGCATTTACCGCACCATGAAGAAATGTCCCGTTACCTCTTTAAGGGCTGTTGAAAGATGTGGTATGGTTCCACACGGTGATGAATCTGCTCCATGTGCGGGATTGGAGAGCACTTGTGGTGTCATTAGGTTTTAGTAATGGCCCCAGAGCTGTGTCCCTCTGGCCAGGACACAGGAGGTGCTCTGCTTGTGCCAACAGGCCTGAAGCTGCCTCCTGAGAACCCACTGCAGCAGCAACTAATAGACTCTTGTAGACTTTAGCTAACAATCTGCTTAGGCTCAATTAATCCGTCCCAGTCCAGTTTATCGATGCCATGTTTGGTTTCTTGAAAATAAAGTCAGAAGTTTTTTATTAAATATTTAGTTATGTTTTATTTCGTATCGTATTGGGTTGCTTTAAATTAAAGCTGCTGATTTATTGTACCTATTGTACTTTTCTCTGTTATATAGTTCTAATCTAAAAAAAACGTGAATCATTATGTTATATTTTGGACATTTTGATTTGCAATATGATCTAAAATGTCCAGTGACTCCCGGTTTGACACCCATGGTACTGATTTGCACCTGCTTCTTTACATTATGTCGCCCTTTGATGAGCGGCAGTTCACAACATTAAGCAGCACATTATTATTATAAATTAGCTACACAATGTTGCTGAATCCAGTGTGTGTCTCTGTTTAAGAAAATAAAATTGCACCACATAGTAAGTTAAGAGCATCAGAGCAATGGCGTCTTCTCCGCAGAAGAATAAATATTACTCTAACATGCATGAAAACATTAAATACAACTGCGAGGGGTTTAATGAGAAGGGAAGACAATTAGAATATGGTGGAAAATCTCCTGAAAGTCTTCTTTAAACGACCTGCTTGTCAAGGCCCAATCTCATCAGATCTCAGAAGCTGAGCAAGTCGGGTCCTGGTTAGAACTTGGATGGGGGACCACTGGAACACCAGGTGCCACATCGGGGGGACTAGAGTGCTTTGGGTGTCATGAAAGATGCTATATAAATCCAATGATTCATTCATTTAGAAAATAATTAATACGATTAAAAAGTAGGTATTTGTTTTGACTTGTATTGCTGTTCCATTAGCTCTCACAAACCCTTTGGCAGTGGCACATCAGTGTTCACATGCAAACAGTTTGTGAACATGAACAGCTTTAGAACATCTTTTTCAGAGTGACAACTAACACTCAGCCAATCATTGTTCATACCAATGCAATATAGCAACGCACATCACTCTTACGAGTTCGCCCTCAATAAAATGTTGTCCAATTTTGTCCCTAAGTATTGCCTTTACAATACACTTTATTGGGGGAAATTACATTTTACTTTTTTACACGAAAACATTTTGTGTAATGGGCTTTTAAAAGCTGTTTTGCTTTGATGTCTATGAAACAAGCAGGCTTGAGTTTCTTTGCACATGTGCAGTGAACTCTGCTGCCCTACTCCAGTTCCCCGTGCCTTCACAAATGTCCCAGCATGCAGCACTGCGACTCCCAGTCTCCCCTGCACACATATACAGTATAGGCTTTTCTAGCCGGGTCATTCATACATAAGGCTCCCTGACAGCTCTCTTAAATGTCCTTGGCAGCCCCCCACACCCCTCCTCTGTTTCTGCCCCATCTCCACTCCGGCCAAGCCTCTGATGGATGCTGCCATATTTCTCCTGCTCTCCTCTTATAACCAGTGGGCCCTGTAATGCATGACGCAATCTGTGTATCCCCCATTACACATGGTTTGTGAATGAACCTGTTTCTGTTCATGGCTGGCAGGACGGCAGGACGAGGGTTGAGCACATGGTCCAATATCACTTTTACTTAAAGTTTGGGACTCCTTTAGCCAGGTGTATCCAACCCGACGTCTGTAATATTAGTGACTTCAAAGTAAAACGGTTAGAAAAACAAAAGGCCTGGATAAATGTGGAGGAATTTATGAGAAATTAAATCAGTATTTAATCAATTCATGTCAAAAGCACTGGCCAAATTGGTGTTGACCTATAGGACTAAAGTGGAAAAGATGGTGAAATAATAATAGCCAAATAAGTTTGAAACTAAAAATAGAGTTAGAATGTGAAAATTGTAATCTTCAAGTTTGTTGCTGCATTACAAATGGATTACTATTACAAACGTTTCCTTGATCTGAGGACAGTTTTCACTAAGTTACCGTAACATAATGTTTATTTGGTGAATTGAATCAAACATTTGTAGCATGAAATTGATTAATTTTGTCTTCTCACTGTTTAAACATACTTATCATTAGAAATCTGCACGGAATTATTTTCCTTTCACTCAGTGATTCCCAACTAATGTTTGTTTTTTACACCATAAGCATTTGTACACACTTTCCAACGCAACCCTATCAATCACAGGTTTAATTTAATATATGAATATGTGATTTATGTTGCCGAAGCAGAGGATATAAATCTATTTTGCGGAAAGAGGGGGGGCTACGAGCGCTGATGGCCCCTATTGATTCCCTGGCTTAATAGTGTTTGTTCTTTATAGCTGATCTCAGGAAATAAAGCAAATAAAAGGACGAGCATGAGTTCAGTCACTGGGAAGATGATGATGGTGTCGAGACAGTGAAGAAACTGTAAGTAAACAGTGGATTCAAGGAAGAAGACCCCTAAAGAATGTGCATATACTGGCTGAAGTCGTTATGCGTTCTGAATTAATAAAACAGGGTCACCCACAGGCCTCGTCACAACTGCAATAAGCTGCGCTCCCAGGTCTCAGTGTCCTTTGTATGTTCTAAACGCTAACCTTTATTGACATTTTGCCAGCGCAGGGAGGAAGGCAGCGTTTCTCTTAAACCCCAGAAGCTTGAACTGCATGTCAGTCTCAAGTCATGGCTGCGGCTGCTAATACACTCTGTCAGGCCATTATTTGCTCTAAGACAGTGTTACAATTCTCAGAACGTTTGTCAAGTTGATTTGAGAAGCAAAGTGTCAATATTGCCTGGGACACAGAGTTAAATTTGACCTGTTGGGTAAAGTTGAAGCGCAAGAAATTTGTTAGGGAAAGAAACATGTATTTAAAGGTTTCTGGTCAGGCTTGTCACCATGGAGATACTAGTGCTTTACATGAAATTTGCCAACCAAGATAATTGCAATTATACTACCAAACTGTGCAGAAAAAAGCTGGTAATGTTCTCTTTTCACTTCATTATGTACATGTATATAATAGTTGTTTAAATATGGAACATTGTATTAACATCTAAATATTAATATCCATAACATTTTAAACTGTCAGCAATATAACTCATTATTGTGATCATGTTAATTGCAATTATTTTCACTGTGATTGTTTCAATATTGTCCAATACCTAGTTCCACAGTATGACATCAAAGTAATCTATCTTGCTTGTCTTCAATTTCAAGAGTTTTGATTGCCTTAATAAAGTATAAAAAAAATTAAAAACAGAAATTCTTCCGGTGTGCCAGTTCTCCACAGATCTGACCTGACGCTTTCTGCTGTTCTTGATGTAAGATAAACATATTTAATGCATTTCTGTGGAACGCACGTGTTTGGAATTTATATAATTAAGTGAGTAAAGAGACACAACTGACAATTCTTAAATCAGTACTAAGTAAGTCACCTTTTTCCAGACTTCAAGCCACAGTTATCCACATGTATAATCGTTTGTTTCTTCTCACAATGATTGTAACACTAAAATTCGATATTGTCACATCCCTAGCCACAGTTAAATTGTTTTAGTGTCAAAATCCCCAGGCATTTGGACTGTGTAAATAGCAGCTTGGAGCATGAATCTCACAGCTACATTTAACCAGAAGTGCATCACAGACATGTCTTCACTTCTGTCACAAGAGGCAGTTCACTATGTTAAGAGCTGATCATCACTAAAATAGTTTACAGTGTTGCTTTACTTCACTATCAGACCTCATGTGTGACTTTCTCCTTCTAGGTCTACGAGGAGAGGCGGAGAGCCAGGCATAAATTCAGCGCATTAGCCCCTGGGTCCCCGATGACAGGTCCCGCCCCGCAGCTGATATAAACCAAACTTCCTGTGGGGAGATGAAGCGGACTGTCAAGACCTCAGCCCCTGTCAGCCGGCCTCCTTGATGCCCATCGCACATTAATAGCAAATCGATCCCAAATGAAGAACAGAGGGAAACGAGGGAGAAACAAAGGATTGCATCTGTCTGCGTTGAAAGGATGCATGGATGAGGTTTGTGAGGACGACAGGAAGTTACTTTGAGTTAGTTATTGGCCGAGGTGGTTGTTTTTGTTTTAACTGTGACTGATGTGATACAATCAAATATGATAGTGTCCACTGGAGGATCGAAAGAAGTGTTAAAAGAAGGACAATTAGGCACATTAATGAATTGGAACCAAGCTGAAATTGTCCAAATGGTTGGACAGTTGAGCAGAAGTAGTGGAAGTCAACAGTCCTGCCCACTTCGAAGCCCACTGAGGTTTCAGAAGTAAATTTCACAATCTTTCTCACCATAGACCTTTCGATAAAACACATTTAAAATTAAAATCTGAGTTTATAGGCACGATGGAGACTAACCAGCTTTTAATGAAATTTGCCTGACAAGTGAAGAATACACGCTTCAATCGTTTGTTTTTTGCATAGAAGTAGAATATTCAAGGAGAGTCTCGGCCCCGGGCAAGTAACTACTGTTCATAACACGGTTGTTTTCAGTCCAAATACACATTTAACACTTTACATTCTGCAAATGGTTTAAAAAGGTAGCAGTTTATAAAGTTTCAGAAACAGATTTTGAATAAAGTTACCACATAGCTGATCAGATATTTTTATATTAATGTTTTTTGTTTTGTTTTCTTCAGAAGGTCTTTGAGAAGCTCTAAAAGGAAGGGAAGTGTGGAACTGGCTACAGGTGAAACACGTTCTATGCTTTTTAATAGAATAGCCCACCACAGTATATCTGCTCATCTCAGTCCTAATGCTTCTATTATAGGAGCACTGTTTCCTGTCATATTACCTGATAGTTTATAGGAAACAGAAAAACATTTAGTTAGTAGCACTGTATATAGTGTAGTGCCTGTATTGCTGCAGTACTGAACTACTTTGAGAGGGAGAATGCCCTATGTCTGGGCAAACAAGGGATTCAGACAGGCAAAAAGTCAACACATTGCCTACACAAGTGAACTGTGGTGTGACACAACGGAGCTTTGTCGAGGGCTGTCATTGTCTGTTTGTGCTTGGGTCCGCTGGCACACTCTGAGCCTCTGCACTACTGTCTGCTCACTGGGGTAATCAGCCATTCTCCTGCGAGGTAATTCCTGCTCAGGAGTGCATATGGCCGACACTGCGGAAATTCATTTTTTGGTTTAATTTCAGGCCTATTGATCGTGGAGCGCTTTACGGCTGCATGACATCCATAATCACAACAATGGTGTGACAGTGCAGATAAATAATGTGGCAACAGCGCGGTGCAGAGAAGGAGGAGGATATAGGAGAGAATTGAAAAAAGCCCCAGCCAGGTCCCATCTCTTACTGCATTCTGTATTAATTACCCAACTCCACCCTAATACATCCTCCCAGTCGAACCTCCTCACCTGATTGATCTCCCATCACACACCATAAATTAGCTTTCTATCCCAAAACTTATCTGAGATCTGTTTGTTTAAGCATCCATTAAAGATAGGAGCCAGTGCTCAACGGTAATTACTACAGCTACTGTAATATCTATAATTATTATGATTAGTGGAGCAGAATTAAGTTACTGCTTAAAGCCACGGGGGGCAAAGCTACTGCATTATCACCAGGCTTTCTTTTGATGTAGAAAGGAGCAAAACAGGGCTAAATGCATGCACGCTGTGACACTAGATGAATGCTGAAAAGCTTGAATTACTGGGCCAAACATTTAAATTGTAAAGTCAGAAGCATGAAATGAATTTGTTCTACTGATGCACAATGACCAGTATAGAGTGAGCCGTAGGCTATTCCCGTTTTGTAATCAGATGTTTGGAGTCTATTAGAAATTTGTATACATATGCGTGGATTATAGACCATAATTTTCTATTATTCCCATTACATTTTGTGATTCTATGAAGTGACCAGAGCAAGTCATCTGCCAGATTTAGCATAGGCAGTCCACTACAAATTCTGCAACAACATTCATTCCACCGTTCAAACTGTGATTCTTTGTGGCTGGACGCAGAGGTGAAGAATATGACAATACTAAATCAAATTGTGATATAATCCTACGTAGTCAGATTCAGCACTGCATAATGCAGCTCTCCCCATCACAGACACATGCCATGTACTTTCCCCACCATCTTCTCCTGTTAGTCAGACCCTGAAATGCTGAGTGAGTGACCAATGGATTTAACCAATCACAGTGAAGTGTGAACACTCAGAAAAGACCTTAAGTTTCCACTTTCAGGTGATATAAAGCTCTGCGTGATATATGAATCATAATTACGATTGCCGTATGTCTGCACATTCTTCCACTGCATAAACATCTATTTTAGAACAAGCTGATTTCCAAAGTTTATGTGGTCAGCGATGCTGCCCAGAGTTCACTTCAGGCCTATTATGGTGCTGTTAAAGTCTAACTTAGCAGTTTTTCCACTCTGTTTGGAAAAACTGGGGTTTTATGCGTAATGTAATGAGACGTGATAAAGTGAGCTTCACAGTGCGACCTTTCATAGTCAAATAATAATGCTTTCTAGTAAATGGCACTGGAGTGATGCAGCAGTGCAGAAAACACAGCCCTGCTTGTTGTTGGTGACTTAGAGGACTGACAGCTCCCACTCATAAAATGTTTCCAGTCACAAAAGCGATAAGAGTGCAGAGTTAATGCAGCTTGGCATGCGTTTTTATTTTGCAGAGACGTGGGAGTCATAGTGCGATGCCCCAGAGAAGTGCTGTGGAGCTGAGCGGATACTGTAACAGGGAGGAGTAGGTCAGGGGATACAAGTAGGTGGAATATTTTTGACAATGTGTGCAAGTGTAATAATGTTCTCTGAGTCAGTGGGACTTCAAAGAACAACATGTTACATGTACATGGCCAGTGGGTGCAGTATTGTACACTGGTAAGTAACAGCTGAACAAAGGCTGAAAGCAGATAATCTAAACACTCAAGGTGGGACAATGTGGAATAAAAAACGTCAAATGAATAAACACTGATTTAGATCAACTTCTTTGGAACTCATAAAGGATTTGGGGTTTTTTTGGCAGATGGACAAATTGAAAAAATGTGATGTTCCGAGGAAGACTCAGTTTTTGATTTTTTTTCTGTCTATCCAATTTTGCCCTCAAGGTCCTCGATGAGCACCTGCTTTTCAGATTGAACCTACCTGTGATTGGGGTGAGCACTCCCAACATGTAATTCTTTTGATAAAGGTCATATTTGGTCAGTAATTTAAGGAATATAATTCAATACACTACAGAGAAAGTACCCTGCCACAGACATTTAGGGATCAGGTAAACTTTTCTTAATACCAATTAATGTTTCACCAAAATACTCTTTGTATTTTTAAGCCTCATATTTTGGACTCGCTTGATTAGCTCTTAAGCTCTGCTGTGTTCTGCATGCATAATAAGGTATGAGATGGTTACAAAACATTTCACTTAGATTGTGGCTGACCACTGTAGCATCTGGCTCCACCTCAGTGACCAGCGTAAGCCATTTGTGTGTGCATGCAGCGCTAACATGTTGTCTTTTTCTGGAGGCCCAGTGACCCTATCATGGCCAGGACCTGTTAAGAGAACAGCCGCTCCCTTATCTGCATGCCCTTGGAGTATGCACCCATTGATATGCCACCTTGACTCTATCTTCATGCCAAGATGCTTTCAATTATGCGAGCCGCTGGAGTGAGGCGGAGCGCGGTCTTCTGAACGATGAAAACTGGTCTATGGTTAATGTGATCCTGCTGCTTTTCTACCCACAGGGATGGTTTCCTTGCCGAGAGGGGATTAGCACAACAGCGCTTTAACCACCATTCACCACCATCGCATGACCCCATCAGGTAGTCTGCTCCATCAAGGCGGCGGTTCACACGTGAAGTATCAATTCAGGCTCAATACATCTTTCTATTACTATCTCATGTAGAGTTTTCTGCAAAGGCTTCATTTCCTGTTACCATCAGCCTTCTAATCTAACTTAAACCTCTTTTAGACACATCCAACCAGGTCATGGGGACAGGAAGTTGTCAATCACATAAAGACAAGGCTTCAGTGAAAGATATAGCACACAAAAAGACTAAAACGTTTGAAAATACAATGTAGGAAATGGCATCATAATTCATGTTCTTTATCGATTATAACCCATATTTTAATTAAATTTTAATTGAATTTAATTATATATCAAATATATATATACTATATTCAAATTTCAAATGTCTTCATTACAAAATGGTTGGCCAAGGTTTTTGTTTTATAATTGAACTTCAGGACAATTATCCAATAAAGCAGAATGAGCCTCACGAGTCTCTCATTTGGAATACTGGAGGTTCTGAGCCGAACATGAGACATGGCCTGTCAATCTACTTAGAATGAGAACAACTAGTATGTGTCCTGTCCACTATATGCAGTTTCAGTTGAGATTGTAGTTCATTTTAAAAATCGGTTAAAGTCCATGCTACATATCCTGTATTTAATAACTGAAAGGAACATTTCCTTCCATGTCCTATTTAATTGCCTGTCCTTTTTATTTCCCCTATACCAGTTACACATGTTTCCAGTAGAGGGCAGCACTTCTTCACCAAATCTGTCAAAGTTCACCCTGTTCCATTCATGTGGTAAAGTTACATATGCATTCACACATACAAACATGCACCCTGTCCTAACCTCACCATATTATTATTATTATTATTATTATTATTATTATTATTATTATTGTTGTTGTTGTTGTTATTACAGTGTATTTATAAAGCACTTTTCCACCTTCAAAGCACTCAAAGCGCTTTACCAGGCAATATGGGTATAGTGTCTTGCCTAAGGACACAATAACATTCCCTCTAGCGCCCCACTGTGGCACCTGGTGTTGCAGCGGTCTCCCATCACAAACACATTTCTCTCGCGCATCCCTTTAATCCAACTCCCAAATCTTATAAAGGAAGCTATTCGGAGCAAAGCCTGTATGAAAAATGCACGCAACAAACGTTACAGCAGAGGCCGCTGATTTCTGCTTGTATTAGCTGCTCTGTCTCCACTTCCACCCCAAATCCTGCCTCCCCCTTCGCTCTCTCTCACTCTGTGCCTGCGCTCCACCCTATAATAACGCTGCTTCACGGCTCTCATTTGGAGTGGTATATATAGAAGTAATTGTCAGGGTGCAGTGTACAGACTGGGCAGAGCATGTGTGCACTCTCTCACTGGGGCTGGTTCTGTGTAAATGTCATGGTGGGACCGTCCCGGGATGAGAGGTCGAGGTGCTGGGTTACATACGCGCGCTTGAACTTTCCCTGCACGGCCTCCTCAGTACAATACACTCCACCGCGCTGATAAGGCTATACATTGCTATATTAAAATCATTAATCTCCTTGTGTATTCATTTGCACTCTCAATGGGGCTCGTAATGTGTTTTCCCCCCAAATAGGATGGTGTAATTACATGAATGCCGGAGAGCAGTTTTCTTATCTGTAAATATTAATGATGCCAGGTGATGACTTAAAGAGCCAATTTTTTTTGTATGCCACTAGTTTGTGTATGATCTATTGTTGTGCACACAAATGAAATTATACTTAATGGGAATAGACTACAGCCATTAAAGCCCGTGCAAAGATGAGTGCATGCAGAACATTTTTTTCTCACAAGATCTCTCCTCAAATCAGATGACTAAATCCCCTGCCATTCCTGTCTAGCCCGAGCGCGATGGAACATTGCCTCCCAAAAGAAGATGACGACAAAGGTGTGTTACGCAGTGCAGTTGTTTGTGTGATTTGTTAGTTAAAAGCGGTGGGGTGGATGTTGTGTGAGCTTGTATGGACAGGTCTGTCATTGAACCAAGGCGCACACAGTCACCATTGTGGAGCTGTCAGTGGTCCCACTCGGGTCTGGGTGGGGCGGCGCGGGGCCCCTCTGGAATAAAAACATGTGCTGCAAACAGGAAGTGGCGCTCCAAGGATAAAATGAACATCAAGACTACACATGTTTGCTCATGTGACTCCGGTCGATTTAGACACATGCTTTTCCTCACCTGGTCCTGCGGCTTGATGGGCCCTTTGTGTGGACTGGCTCATATAAATGTGTGAGGAGGAACCTAAAATGTATTCGGTGAAAAATCATTTTGGTCGTAGCAATGGAGTATGCACCCATTGATATGCCACCTAGTTATTACGCTAATGTAATAGTGTTGATGCAATCTGGCAGAGATTACATCAAGAGATTACACATGACAACAAAAATTCAACTTTGTTCACTCGCATAACTTTTTCAGGTGGAGAGTTGTCTCCATGGAGATGTCTACTCTTTGCGTTGAATACATGTTTTTATATGTATATTTGAGCAAATAAAAACATCCAGGAAAAAAGGGAATTAATGTGGTCATGCTTAGCGATTTACTGTAAGAGTAACAGGAAACAGTAAGGCAGGCATGTCCAAACTACGGCCCGGGGGCCAAATGCGGCCAGCTAAGTTGGTCCAAACAACAAAAAATAGTACTTTTTCCTGTAAAATTGGAAACATTTCAAGCATTTTGATGCTATATCAACCTAATATTAATGTTACAAGTCTTATTAAAGGCTTGTGTGGAGGCTCATAATAAAAACAATGTCAAATTTTATAAGTAAGAAAGTAATGTATTTATGTTTTGTATTGCACTTTATTGTATTTTGCACTGCATTTTATACTGTGAGGACTGGAGTTAGTATTTGTTTACATTTTATCATTTTATTGTACTGTATTTTATAGAGAGGATTGGAGATTGTTATTTGTATTTGCACTTTATTGTTTCATTGTACTGTATTTTAGATTGTGAGGTCTGGAGATAAGCACTTATATTTGTATTGCACTTTATACTTGTTGTAATGTATTTTTGTGAGGACTGCAGATGGAAATTAGCTTGAAGCTAAATCTGGTGCAGACATATTTTTAATGAAACTGCACATTGACCTAATAAACTAAACTGAAACTGAAATGCAAAATTTCGAATGATTCACTTCATTGTGGTGTTGTCTGTGGCCCTCTGCGCCGTATAAGTTTCAAAATGTGGCCCTCAGTGAAAAAAGTTTGGACATCCCTGCAGTATGTATGTAGTATGTATTTTTACTTAAAGTAGCATTACTACAAGTATGATCTACAAATATTTCATTTACTTACGAAGTTAGCAGCAGACATGTTTCATGCTCTAAAGCTGTATGTGGAATTTAAAATGTGTGACAAGCACAATGCAGTGTGGGGTTAAATAATTAAGAATCTAATATTCTGAAAAGGCATGAGAGTGGGCTAAACTTGTATTAAAAGGCTGCTTTAGTCCAGGTGCTCTCTTTCATGTTTCTTCTTCCTGTTTGTTCAGTGACTGATGGACCACTTCACATAGTAGCCATGTTTTCTTTTAGGGTGGACCTTGAATGAAATTAGACTTTTCTAAAGTGTAAATTTCCTCTCCAGACAGAGCTGATTAACTCGCCCCCAGATATGATATGTCTGACAATCTGACTGTGCTGTTTTTGTTGCTGGGAATGGCCCGGCAAATTGACAGTTCCCATGAGTGGAGTGTTTGCACTGGACTCAGTCATCAACAGGCTTAAGAGGCTCGTCACTGGGCCCAGAAGACACTTGACTTAACTGTGTTTAATATATGAGCTTAGAGCTCACCACTAAATGACTCTATTAGAGCAGGTGGAAAGAAAGTACACCACTGGCACCACTTTATCCTCAACACCTAATGTGCAGCTCATGCAGAATAAACAGCAAACAGACAGTTCATTCGTGATGTAGTTTTATTGATTCACAGTAATGATAAATGAATGTGATTTATTTGTTCTTGAACTGGAGTTTTCCACTGACTCAGCCAGTGTCTATTCACAACTTTTCGCAAGGAAAAATGTATCACTAGACATACTATATCTCATAGATGTATAGATCCATTTATGTTTAGACCGCAGCTGAAAGCAACCTAACTCACATCACATGTTCAACTCTTGATGAGGTCAAAAGTCCCTGAGAGCACCACTGTCTGTGAAAGAAGCACCAATTAGCTCACACTGTCAGTACCTTGGAAAATAAAAGAAACTGGCCATAGAAGTAATTTTGCTATGCAATGTTAGGTATGGTCAACAAACAGTAACAGAAGGACTGTAGTAAGTACAAACGTTAAGTAACGTTAAGAACGATATAAAATATTAAATAGCATAGAAAAGACATT
This sequence comes from Chaenogobius annularis, assembly GCA_015082035.1. Taxonomy (NCBI): domain Eukaryota; kingdom Metazoa; phylum Chordata; class Actinopteri; order Gobiiformes; family Gobiidae; genus Chaenogobius; species Chaenogobius annularis. Next base: position 393,492 of record BJKM01000051.1, read on the forward strand.
GGCACTACACAGTCATACAAAATCACAAAACATGAATGCATCAATACTAAACCTTAAAAAGCTACATGGTTCATACAGTTCAAATAAACGCTGGAGAATTCAAACGAAAAAAAATCTGCTGAAGGAATTACACTCATCTTTACGAGTGACCCGTCTCTCACCAATTGTGTCCTAAAAACTGTCCATCAGTACATTTAACAGGGCTAGCCCAGAATGACAGGATGGGAAACACATCAAACAGTTAATGAGTAGAAAACAACACAAGTTCCATTTTGAAAAGCAAATAAACTGGACCAGTGTTTGGGGAAAAGCTTAGAGACACTTATTCTGCTGGTCATGGGAGATAGACATGTTTGTTTTACTTGTCCAGACAAACATGTTGTTTTCTTTTGGGAGCTGAAGAAGCCTGTGCTTCTGTGGTTTGTGCACGTCTCATAACACCGCTCTGGTGTAAAGGAAAAAAGTATTGTAATAATTGTGCATCTGCAAACATCGCCACATCAGCTGTTTTACTTCTAAACTATCATTGTTGTGTGGTCCCAGAATCTCCTGGGCTTATCCATAGACTGCCTTTACACCTCTGTAGTGTTCTTTTTAAAGCCCATTCTATATCCTAATCTTAACCATAACCTTAGGTCTAACCAAAAAGATGTAATTAAAAGGCTTTATATGCTCTGGGAGAACAGCCCGCCTCCAGACCACAATACTGTGGTTTTGTCCAAAGGCTTTTCTCTCCATCAGTAAAGACAGAATAGAGCAACTCTCAGTTTAATATGTAAAATAAAATACAAACTTCAAAAATTCATAGGCAACATTGGAAAGTTATTACAGCATTTAACCGTGAGAAGTGTTTTCTGTCGTAGCTTTAAAAAAAAAAAAAGTCTTGAAATGAGACACTAGTTAATAAAATCTTATTGAGATGCTGTGTACTTTGTATGTGAAGAATACGAATAAATAGTTACTCTATAAATAGAACATTGCAAATGAAACCTTTTTACTAAAGTGAAAACATGTAAAATATCCTAATACCTCAACACCAATCTGTATTGTTAAGACTAAAACATATTGGGACAAATTTCAAATACTGACTTGATAAAGTGCTTTTCTTCATAAACATTACTTGACTAAAGGATAAAATAGATCAAGAGTTTAGCACTAATTAAAAAGAAAAACTATAATTCTGAGTAAACCAAAATAAAACAATGGTATTCACCTCAAACACATTTAGATTTGCAGTATTGACAAAGAGCACCAGTATAAATTGAAGTTTGAATAATACAGTTAAAAACTGTTTTTTTTTTTTTTTAGATTACAGTTACAATATTATCGCTATCACCATGTACGAATGAGATCAGCTCTGCACCCTGATACATGGCAGATTTGTGTTTTTTGGTGAACTTTGTGATCACTATCCCACTACAGTCTTATTCATCATCTTAATCTTATTCAGTTCATTGTCCTTTGAATCCCCAGTGGTCCGCATTCACCCCACTTTCAGTCCTTTCACCGAAACAAAAATGTAAAAAGCAAATGCACCTGTTCTTTCCTCGTCAGTGCGATTCACCTCAAATTGTCCTTTCTTCGTCTGATTTATGTTACTTTTAATCCACCTCTGCGAAGAACATACGCTGCGGACAGACAGTTTATATGCTGCCTGTGCTTCCTCATCCCCAGCCCCCGTGAGTGTTTCCAGCCCCTTTTCAATGCCACCGAACTCAACTGTAGTGCAGGATGTCCTACACAAAGTTATTGTTGATTTGTCTCTGATGCTCGAACAGATCCTCAGTTTCTGCACTGTATGCGTCCCCTGTACAGTAAACGACAACATTAGATACAGATAATAGCATTCAGACCTTGTTGTAGTGAATATTGCATATGTTCTTACCAACATGGCAGCCGTACATGTAAACTCTCTGTCCGTCATATCTGCAGCGACATCTCATGACATTGTTCATGAAATCAGACTCTGCCATGTCCATTGAGGGGTTGACCTCCACCTGCGATGAAAGGAGACAGAGTAATTTTATTATTGAATGAATTTACTGTCATTTAGATAGTTCTGTAATAGTAGTAGTATTGTAGGATTGTTTTGTTTTGTTTTTTGCCAGACACACGGAAATAACACATATAACTCAACACAATAAAACATTGCTTCCAGTTGCAAATGTAAAAAGTGTAAACTCCAAGGGACACATGAGATAACGACCCAAATTATGATTATAAATTATTATTTATAGAATCAGTTTTTTGGTGATTTGAGTTTTAAGTTCTTAAATTAATAATCGCCTCTTCCCTGTCCCTTCTTCTTCTGTTCTAAGTCTAAAAAGTCATGAAAAAGCAGTCTAAAAAGTCATGAAAAAGCAGTGTGATAGATCCAGTAATGCCCAGACTGTTGTTGTTAGTTGGCAAAATATTTCATTATTTCTATTATTATCATCAATATAGTGCCACAAACCTAAACGTCTGCTTTTCATTTCTGGCTGGGTTTGAAGATAAAGCCTCAGTACATACATTTTTAGCCATGTTTTGTTTATTTTTGCATGTTATTATTCCACTGAAAAACATAGGAAACCTGTGCCCTTATTGTTAGTAGGATTGTATCTCCTACCGGTACTTGCTTGTCTCCATGGAAATGTTTCTTTGGTTATAATATTCCACAGTACGGCTTATAACGCATCTATCTCCATATCCAAGGTTCCGAAATTTAATTTTTTATTTTCATGGAATTATTGCAGCTGATGTACCATCTCCAGAAAGTTACATACTGTTGCTTTTAAATAAACATATATTATATATGTGTTAGTTATTTGTTGTTAATGGGATATAAAACAAAGATCACTATCGCTGCACTGTGGACGCCAGCTGTAAAATAACATTCTTTCTATAATAATAATAATAATAATAACATTCTATAATAATAATAATAATAATAATAATAATAATAATAATAATAATAATAATAATAATAATAATAATAATAATAATAATAATATATACATACATACATACATTTGATATAGCACTTTCACCAAATTCAAGGATGCTTTACATAACAAGGAAACTTCTATGTATTCTACACAGATTGTAAGAATAATTTGCATTTAGGGGCCATATTTTGCAGACATGGAGTTTGCTAAATTAGTTTGCAGTAAGAAAATTAAGCAATACGCTCGTTATACATAATGTTGTTGTGAGTTCTGGCATTGCCTGGACTAATAATGTGTTTTTGCAGTGTTGCTGCATAACTGCTGATACAACCATTCTCATAATCTGTCCAAGTGATAACACAGAGAAGCTTTTCACTCTAATAGGTGCTCTGTAAACTGCTACACCCACTTTAAGTACAGGTTACAAACAGAAACAGGGCAAAGAAAGGCAACCTGTGCTAAAACGAGAGCAAACCTTAAAACATTGTAAATGCGCAAAAAACTCTCTTAATTTTTCAACCTAAATTACAGCGTTGGAGCAGAGCGCATGAGGTCTCTGGAGGGGCTTGGTTCAGCAGGGGCCTCTGTGACTATGCCCAGTGAGAAACGGGCAGTAAAAATAAAGACAGACCCGGGAGAATTCCTTAGTGGCAAATTAACTGTTCCTAACGGAGAGGTGCTAGGTGGTGCTGCAATCCAGAGAGGCACTGCTTAATTTAGGTAATTAGTGCGTTTCATTAGTGCTGGGTGGTTCAAAAAGAAGACTTGTGGAATCTGTCTGCAGTGAGGAGGATTAGAGCAGTCAGTCATCATGTGCACTTTACTAGATAAGTGAAATAACAGCCGAGCGAGCTGGAGACTCTTGTAAAAGCTTTTTGTAGTTTTCCAATTTTGTAGCCTTGATGAATGACTGTCGCTTCTTGCTTTTTCATTTAGTTTCTATCTTGGCTAGATCCACTGGGTCCTCGGATGACCTGACCCTTCAACCTTGAGTAGTTTCTACTTCTGTGCTTCGTATTCTTCATTTTTTTTAATCGGCCTACAAAATAAGCACAAGTCCGCAATGTTCTACTTTATAATTACATACAACCAGACCTAACTATAAAATGATCAGTGAGTAAGGGAATTTATATGTGTCTTCCAAATCTATTATGAGTCAATTGAATACATTTTTATATGAGTATAGTGTGCAAGTCCTGGGTAATTACAGAACTAAATGGAGGGCACCCGCTCAGACACACTGTGCAAGCCGCTGTTACACAAGTCGTCTCCCACAGCCACAGGGAGGTAATTGGCAGTGTGCTAAGATTGAAGGACTGCCTCATGCCATGGGGATCAGTAGTCTCAACTGGAGATGGGCATAATAGGAGGTGGTCTCATTGATGTGTTTAACTCGAGTTGCCACAATGACTCGACTGATTGAGCAGGGTCAACATAATGACAGGCCAATGGGTGGTTGTGGCTTGTGATGGCTTTGGGAAGGTCAGAACCATTTACAGAAAGGAGAGATGTCCTTTTATATTGAAACACATAGTAAATTATGTTATAATGTCATTTGGAATTGGTTAATAATAAAGAGATAAAGAATAGTGACCTGGAAAATGTAGTCCCCTGGGCGTACGTCGGTCACGTCAACCCACTGACAGTCGATGTCATGACGATATGTGTCCCAGCAGCCCACCGAGATGCCCTGGTCGCCCATGTTGTAACAAGAAAACCGTTTCTGAACACCTACCAGACACATAAAGTACATTACAGAACATTTTTACTTTTTTCAAACACATGAATCCGTCTAAAGTTAAAGGTTTGATGAAGATTTGTGATCGGTTATGAACATAAAGGAACATACCATCAGGGCAGTAAGTGTCTTCTAGACAGAAACTGGCCTTGTGTCCCTCTGCAACCCTGGAGCCATTGAGCGTGAGGAGGTCGTAGTGCGTGAACACCTCGATGCTGTGGTAGTGCCTGAGAGGGAAACTCCAGGTGAGAGCCTGCATATTTCTGTCTGTTACTGTGTGCATTTGAGCTTCATGAACACTGGCTCCCTATGGCTAATAGCCTAATGACCTCACTGCTAGAGCACGAGCATGGGTGTCACCGTAACACCTCTTACAGAAGCTTGTTTAAGCACAGACTTGGCCGAGCTGTTTACCTTTTTCACGTGAAAGGAAGCCTTTGAATTACATCCACAGATCCTATGTGTTTTTGTTACAAATGTTTGCGTGACCGGACCAAGTATGGTCTGCCCTGTATGTTGTTAAATGTGACTTGCTCAAACCGGATTGGTCTAGACTTTATTTCCACACTCTTGCTGCCACCACACATCGTCTAATGAATGATGACAGGACTGTTTAAGGCCACCCATAATTCAATAAAACAATAAAAAGTTGGTTGTTCACATGGATACCTCTCTCATAGGAAACTCTGTCTAAAGAACCCTCAGTCAATCTAATTACAGAATCATACTCTAAATACACACTTAAATATTCCAGTTAGAGCAGGGTGACTAACAAGGCTCTATTGTGCTATGTCGGTATTGGATATTGCGTACAAAATCCTCAAATTATTTTGAGAACATCCCCCTGGAACGGCAACTCCTACAACCTGTTTACTTTTTCTTCTGACAAGAATTACTTGAGTGTTATTAATAACCTCTGTCTGCACGTAGAGTAATCATCTAAGATGGAACAGGTGCAAGTGAAAATATTTTAGCTGTGTTGCGCAACTTCTCCAAACCACAACTGGATCTGTTTTTGGTCTAATCTAATGCTGTTTCCCCCAAAGTGTCTCACATTATTTACCTACTTAAAATAAGCATCTTTCAACAGCTATGTTACTTCACACTTGCAGGTTGTTGTACCTGTGACACTGATGCCAAGTCCAGCTCTCCTTTGAGGCTTTGGGCCTGAAGTCGGAGCGGCCCAGGTTCATGATGCGTGAGGAGAAGCGCAGCAGTCGGCGGTGTCCGTAGGGCCAGTTCATCCGAGCGGCAGAGGAGGACAGACAGTTCTCCTCGTTGGCACATGTGAGCAAGTGCAGCGGTCGGTCCTCCAGGTAAGTGGTCTCCTGAACAAGCTGAGCATCCACCACCAGGTCAGGAGCAGCTGAGGAGGACAGAGATGTGAGCTATAGAAACAGCTGTGCTCTGACTTTGAGGAGCTGGCTTACTGTCCGAGCAGGTGACTCCGGCTGCCTTTGTTCCGCCTCCTCTGGGACAATGCATGTGGTTGTTACGGCGACACTGCTGAATGGAAAGCTCGGTGCCCACACAGTGAGTGCCACTGAGAATCACCTCTGCTGCACTCGGGTCGCCGGGCCAATACCATGTCTCCTGCCGGGAAAGGAACACACAGACAGATTTTAGTGGACAATGTCGGAACTGAATCACAAAAGATGAATACGGCCTTTTGTGTACTTTAAAAGTCTCTTCCATTTTTACCTGTGTTTCTGTTTCTGAATGTTTTTCACTCATTTGAAGATATTATAGATAACTGTTTTTTGTCTGGTTGGCCACCTTGAATGTCAAAGCTTTTTTCAGTTTTATAGTTATAATCTATGACACCCGTAGATCATTCTTTTCAAAATGCAATCTATAGAAACAAAGTTCACTGACTGAGAACGCACGCCTGTTTACGGTTTGTCACTGTAAATGTCACCGCCTACTATTTAATGCAGTTCACGTTAGAAAGCCGAGGATTTTGTTTTCATTTGTGCAAAAATCGCTATGCAACAACATTTCAGAAAAATATATGAAGTAAGTAGTGGCCGTGTATCGGGGGCAGAGGACATTTTCTGAGCAATGGTGTCTTGAATGCAGGATAATAAAAATCTCTCAGGCATACATGAATCACTCACAAATACAACTTTGAGTGGTTAAATGAGAAGGGAAAACAATTATAACATGGTTAAAAGCTCTTAAAAGGAGATTTTGTATAATATATCTATTTTAATTTAATGCTAGACCAAGCCTTAAAATCTCATTGACTTTAACATTATAATATACCACGAGATAAAGACAACAGAATCTGCAAACTGGTGTAAATGGTGGTGTGAAGTGCTACCTCATGTGCACTGGCAGCAAAGCCCAGTCCGAGCTGACGACACACCACCATGGCCTCGTTGATGCCCCAGTTCTCACTGCATACAGAGCCCCAGCGCTTTCTCCCGCCGACGTCCATCAGAACCTCAACCCGACCTTCAGATGGGACTCTGCCACCTGTCAGCCGCACCTGGAGTCCACAAATGACAGCTGTGACATACATTTCCTTTTCCCTGGAAATTCAAAAGGGTGTGTGTTGCGCTGATGTCATTTTGTACCATATTTTCGTTGCCGGTCTTTGGTACATTACACCGTACTGAGGCGTCCTGGCTGTGTTTGAAGGTCCACGGCTGCACTTCCTGGAAGAAGCAGTCGAGAATAGATCGCTCGTTCCCCATGCATTGGACGTTGTTCATATGGATCGGTCCAGTACCTGCAAAGCACAAGATTAAGGGTCAAGCAATTACTAAATAATTACATTACATTCACATTTTTTTCATAAAATGTTTTTCTGTATAAAACTAAAGAATGATCGCAAGGTTTTTTTCTTCATACTGATTAATCAAGATTTTTTTTTCTTTTTTTAGAAAATGAAGATGACTTTTAATCTAAATGTCATGAACATAAAGACACACTTTTAATCAGGGTCAATTACAGTAAAAATAGTACTTCAAAGTCTGAACTATGCTTGCTTTTACTGGAATTTTGTCTGTGGATCTCGCTATTAAAATGACCTAAACTGGTCATTTGAAATTATCTAAATGATTTATTGTTTTTCATTGCATTTTATTAATCATATTCATATTCTGCTTATCTTAAATCTGTAGTCATCATAGTGGTAGAATGTGTCTGTAAAAAGGTTTTTTTCACTGTTCCATAATTTTGGTACAAGAACAGCATGTGTGAATGAAGAATGATTGTGGCACTATAATCACAGTGTTCACAAACAAACAGCAAACAAAGGCTTGACTGTTTTCTTAAAACAAAAGACAAAAACTGAGAAAGTGGAAATGAGCTGCAGTTGAAATCAACATCAACAAAACCACAGAGACCAGAAGGAAAAGAGTTGGCTAAGGAAGGGCTGAGTTTAGGACAGGTTCAGTGTTGGGGACAAAATTGCAGCCTAACCCAACATTTTTCTGTTGGCTTTGCTAGATTGCAGGCCTGGTTCCATACTGGTCTCCGAGCGTGGGTTTACAGAGATAAAAAAGACATATCTCGACCACTTCCTCTTCTATCAGCTCAGCTTAGGCCGCAAGCTCCGCTCCCAATCCACGCAAACTGATGAGATCTTCACAACGAGCACTGACATACGCTACTTTAACTGTAGTTAGGGAAATCTATGAAAACCCAAATTAGCATGGCCATACAAGCATCCAGTGTGTTTAGCCCCTTCTGTGTGGAGGCACTGTATTCTGTATCTATATGTAACTCCCGGGTGAAATTACACAGTAAAATAACAAAGTTGGTTGAGAAAGGAAATAGAAACGCTTTCCCTGTAATTTGGCTCACATGATGAATGCAATGATGATGGGAGTTAAGAAAGTTGGCACATGTCCTTAGAGTTTAGTTTTTCTTTACTTTCAACGGTTGACATCAATTCTGTAATGCTATAACTGTGCAAGGAAAAATCCTCCCTAAATTTTGACTTTGCTGTCAAATAGTTTCTCAAAATACTTATAGTTTGGCCGATGTGGGTAACATACTCGCTGTGCAATCAGAAGGGCTGGGTTGAGACGCAAAGTAAGAATGCAGTAGAAGTGCGTGAGTAATCCTTTTTTAAAATCTGAATCTGACTTACACTTCTCATTATCTGATGTAAGGTTAAACTTGTAGTGCATTTGTGCGTAGTCAAATCTGTATTTCTTCAAATCTGATGGAGACTCTATTCAAAACCACGGTGAGATTTTTGGTCGACCGCAAATATTGTTATCACACTTGCTCTCATGCGCAGCCTCCTTGTCGCGAGCCAAAACATCAGATACGATGAATTCCACTTCCCTTCTTCGACTGAAATCTCCTACAACATGAACCTAGATCTGCACATTTTGAAGCAACTCACTCTTTCACCACGAGTTTGTTCCTCAAAGACTTTAATTTCAACTGTTTCCAACAACATATAGACCTATGTTTATGTGGTCGTCCAGCAGATGGAAAATTATATGTCAGTAAAATGTCTAACGGCTACCATGTTATAGAAGGGAAGTTGTAGGTCGACTTTGAAGTTAGATGCTGCACTGTTAGCACATGCAAAGGATAGAAACCAAAAAGTAATGTTAATGTGAGAGGTGAGACAGCAGAAAAGATGTTTTTTTTATGTTTGTTGTGGCAAAGTAGACAATCTTAACGAGAGCCAGTGTGTTTCGTAGTGTTAGATGTCCAGTTTTATCACTGTATTTGTATGCCCACTCTTGATAATTAAACACCTCTACATGAGATGGCGACAATCACTTTCTAATTACAGGTGCAAAAAAAAAAACATCTAAGTAAAGCCAAAGCTAGCTCTTTCATTTGAATTAACTCAAATGAAACACCAATGCTTAAAACTCCCTGTTGAGAGGTTAAACAGTAAATGGGGCTGAACCTAAATATTCAGCAGTATATATATGATCAAATGAGAGCCAAGCCAGCAGACAGTCTTCCTGTATTTCATCCTGATCAGCATGATTAAAGACTACGCCCATGAACAAGCCATCGGGAATCTGTTCTCACGTTTGAGGGTGGGAACGCCACCGGCCCAGCTGGATTTGTACCGAAAGTCTCCGACCTCAGTGAGATGAAATGAAGAAGGCAGCCCGCAGCTCTTGAAAATGTTTGCTCAGTTCCAATAAGGCTACATGTATGACTTAGTGTAAGGATGCCAAAGATAACCACCGTGGCTTCTGGGATGACAGATAGAGTGTGTGGCACCAATCGCAGCAGGCAGTAAAACACTTACACAACACACAAAGAGTTGAAGAGTTATCAGATTTGTAATGGCGCATGCAGAGGCTTGGGAGGAAAAAAAAATCTGTCAAGGAATCTACTTGACATCACCAAGATAGTATTTGAGATTAGACACGTCGAGGCAACCACTGTTGTGATTTTGGCCGTTACAATAATACATTGAATTGAATTGATTGGTTGGACCAAGTTTAATTGGTCAATTGAATAAATGGGATAATTAAAAACATTAAAAAGTGTAATAATTAAGATAATTATAGTAGTTAGTCATTTCAATTCATACTCCAACTTAAATTATATGCTTATTTCACATCTAGACCAAAGAAATGGTGGCGTGTAATTTCAAATGAATAAAAGATTTCAGGGTTGTTTGATCAATGTTCATAAATAATCATCAAATTGTGACATTTACTCTCACAATAATAATTGTAATACCCGAACACTGTGCAGAAAATAGTATTGCTTCCGTATGCCAGCCAATCACTGCCAGTTCACAGGCCTACTTCATCAGAGGTACATTACCCCCGACAACGGACGCGTAGCCAAACTGGACGGGAATAGACTGGAATGCTCACACAATTGCAATGTCTAAGGGTTCATGTCTCCGGGTCCCGTATTGATGGAAACGAACTTTTCCCGCGTTAGAACTCCCGCCTCATCTCTCGTCTTTCAAAACCATCGGGCTACTTCAATTTATTCTACAACAATGTGTTCTTACCTTGTCCCATAAAAGCTCCATGAAGTGCGTCTTTAGCAGCTCCAAATCCCAGCTCTCGACAGACCACACTAGCTGCTGTTCTGTCCCACATGTGATCCACAATTGTCCCCCATTTTCCATCTCGGAGCACCTCCACACGTCCCTCACCCAGTCTGGGCCCAGCCTTCAGACGCACCGGCTGCAAAACAAATGGGAGATTAAATCCAAAACGATGAAAATTGATGAACGAGCTTGAACTGATGTGACTTTACCACAACTGGATAAGGGGCCTGCGGTCTTCCTGATGATATCCGGGCAAACTGGGGTCCCGGGACACACTTGACCACCGCGTGTCGTCCTTTGTTGCATGGGGCGGGACTACGTGGGATGGAGAGCTGAGCGCGACATTCTGACAAGCTGTTCTCTGTGCCCAAACAGTGAACTTTCTCCACCCAGAAACCCTTCTTCTTTGCCATCATGCTCAGTCTGCGAGGAGGGGTAAAATATTAGACAATGGAGGAAAATGCAATGCTGTTTCATGAACGTAATACACATTTTAAAAAGTAAAAATACCTTGTTGTGGGATCTGTAACCTTCGTATCCCATATTTTCCTGTAAAAGAAGCAAAAGCATAGTTGTTGACTGCACTGTATTTCATTGCAGACACATTTCTTTCAGTATCTGCTGCTGTTTTATATAAGTTTATATAAGTTACACTGTTGTTATTACTAGATTGATGGTTGAAACTTAAGATGCCCTAGAATAGTCTGTATTGAACAACATATGTAAGTTTTCAATGTGTCCAGTTTAACAATGATGTGGTTTTCTGGTGGATCCATTGATAGCACTAGCTGGAACCGTCCAAGGAAAATGTGCCTCCACTTATATCAAGCTGAGTCTCCATGTCTTTTTGTCCTTTATGGGTTTCAGTAGCATATATTACCATCTGGAATGTGGCGTGTTTGCCGTCCACAGTGTTTACTGTGCTCAGATTAAATGGGCAGTGAATCATAAGCCTCCGCAGTTAAAGACAACAGAGCTTTCTGTCTGGCCAAGATAAGGAGAAGTATTCCCGAGGATTGTGGGGTTAAGTAATTTGGCTCAAAATACCCAGCTGGTGGATATTATTTATAAGCATTGTCTTCCTATACATTGCTCTGTGACACAATAACGATTTGTATTTAAAGACAAGATGTAAAATACTATAAAAAGACGGAAAAACAGTGGCTATTTTTGAAATGCGTTTTTAACCTCCAAAGCCACAGTAAGTCTAAAAAAATGCACTTCAGTGATCCACTGGTTCCGTTTCTGGGAAAACAAGGTTTAACCAAGCACAATATCCAAACAAAAAACACTGGCACATGTGAGAGGGGAACACACCAAACACAGTGTTATGCACCGAGGCTCACTCACAGGACACACAAGCAACAAAGACATGCCAGGGCATCCGACCAAAATACGTCAATTACTCCAGTACTCGCACTTGACTTGACTGTATACCACATGCTTTTTTTCATTGCATTGTATCGTTATTATTTGTTATTTGTTTTGAGCTATACGAGTACAATGAAGAGGTTTTGACAACAAATCCCACAAATAACTTACTTTGCCACTCCTCTGGCTGCTGGCAATGTTAGATAATTTTGTAAACACAGAAGCTGCATTTGTGTTTAAAGAAACACATGTCCAAGTAAAACCAAATCAACAAATATTTGTGTCATAAAAAGGCCGACATTCCTGTAAAGCACAGCACAAGAATTCAAAGCAAACAAATTTCCTAAGAAACTAATGTGGATGTTCCCTGAAGTCAGGAGCAAAACAACCCTTTCAGTGCCTGTACACTCTGATACTAGACCAGCAAGTATTACTATAAGGCTTTTAAAGTGACATTCAGGTGAATTATTTGTAATTTTATGTCTTTGGAAAGTGGTATTTCTGATTAGTGGATCCAATATGTTCTCCGGGATAATATATTTACTGAAAGAAAGATTCATAGACACCATTATAAACACGCGCGTGCTGTGATTGAAGCTTAGACTGACACATTGTGTTGTTGTGTTGCTCTTTATAGAGCCTTAAATCAGACTTGTAAATGTAGTAGATGTGTCTGCCATGTGGCTCTGCAGTAGCTGAACGTAATCCACACACTTTCCACATGAGGCAAACATGTCTGACTTGTGTGGGAATTCTGTATACTTATAGCACTGCTTATCATCATAAAGTAATGAACAGCAAAGCACAATATGATTTCAAGTTCCTATTTCGTAGCAAAGGCGAATGACTATTATGTGTATTTGTACAAAAGATTTGACTGATTGATTTGATTGAAACTTGGTTAACTAGAACAAGCATTTACACTTGATGAGTTTGTTTAACAACCCACGGCTACATTCTAAATTAAGCAGCATAAAATTACTTTAAGCGAGTTTTCCAAGCCACAAAAGAGGTTGCAGAAAAATTAAAAGAAGGGAAAATAAATGAAAGAGAAGGTCATTGAGAGAAATCACACAGACGTCAGACACAGACAGCAGACTGGGTCACGTAGAGATCTGTAAATGATAGCACCATCCAAGTAAAGTTCAGCCGAGGCCTAATTAAACATAAAGCACCATTTTGGCTGTGAAATGACTACAGTGACAGAGGGAAATAGACAGCTGCTGACACAGCGGCTCTGCCCTGCGCTGCTACTGTAATTGGACATATTTCACATGAGCCGCCCGGTGAGACTTTGGCTTGTCTGACTCTTGTTCTGAGTCTGCAGGTCGCTCTTGTAACGCTCGTCCGCCGGCTGCTGCACAGTCTGCTCTCTTGCTCACACAGCTGTAATTGAGAGAGTATTTTCTCTCTCAGCAAAACCCTGGAGAGCCTCAGTCCTGACCAACGTGTAATTACAGCATCCTCAGAGGCTCATCTAAGAGACATATCAGGCGGATTTCTAAGAATGGACACCGAGTAAAGGTGGAGGGACATGTGGGGGAGTAGCACCAGGGTAAGGAGTCAAACATGTCCTGGGAACTGTACATGTTCAGAGACTGTATGGTCTGAGACGGCTCATATTCAGTTATTACACAAATACTAAATTACTACAAAGTGCAAGTAAAATGATGTCCATTTAGTTCTGCAAGGACTCACAAGGCAGTTTATCTTTTTTGGATGAATGTACCAAGTGTGGATGAATAAAACAAATGTGCGATCGTTGCAAGCTAGGTTGTAAAATTTGAGAGTTACTCATTTTGAGCTTGATTACATAAACCTAAATGAGACGGTTCTGAAAAGATGCTGTTGTTTCCAGGTTGCAAAACAACAAATGCACCGCCTTTGAAATACAAAACAGGTACAGTTTTGGAAGCAAACAAATCATCATGGTTTTCGACCAGTATAGCTCCTGAGGCCACAGCAAAACATCAGGTCACCGTCAGCACAGCAGCCCAGATGTATCAAGCCACCGCCACTCCAACCGTATCATTTACACATGATACAGACACACTGCGCTCCGACTATAGCACTTGATATCATATCCGTAAACAATACAAACGAGGGGTTCTGATGTGGTAAAAGCCATAGTTGCTTTTTTCTTGACTTTGTTAAAACATTTAAAATACCCACTGACAAAAGCACCAGTGTAGCCCTCCAGCCGCTACAGAGCCCTGCCCTTTGCATTTTGTGAGCGTCCTAAGAAGAATCACAAAGAGGCACCGAGCCAGCACAGCAAAAAGTAATGTAGTGATAAATGATCCAGTTCACGTGACGTTCTGGCCGAGAGTAAGGTGCTTGTACTTTTATGGTCTAAAATATGGCTTCTGGTGATGCCCTTCTTGTACAGTTGAATCCAGTTAAAGCATTGCTGTGTTCCCAGTCCACCGGTGACAACTCTATTCAAGGGCAAAGCTATGAGTGATTGGGAACTTCAATATGGCCTCTGTATACAGTCTATAAAAAGTTAGAAAAGTCTATAAAACAAATATGCTATATAGACCATCAACAGTTACAGCCTTCCAGCACCAAGAAGAATCTCGCACTCCAAGAACAGAGCTCGTGTTGTGGTTTGTCAGTAGTTGAGTCACATTAGCAGAGCCAGCTGAGAGAGGGAATAACTGCACTGTGAATCACCTACAGCCAGGCACAGCTCCAGGACAGGCTTCAGCTGGGACGGCCTTCACGAGCGGGGGCAAACGGTCACACAGGAGTTGGGTAACGACTCTGGAGTAACTCTGTGCTAATGTGTGGTCCTAATGTGGTTGAGGAGTAGAACCTTCCCAAAACCGCGCTTTCTTTTTCAGCAGGAGGAGTGGAAGTAAAGGCATGTGTCGGGCAAATAGACAGGCAATTACGTTACTGCTCCCTCGAGGTACAGCCAGTGTTTTCAAGGAACGGAAAAAGACTTGGTACTACTCTTAAGATTATGCAAATGTATACAGAATTTGAACCGCGCTTGGAAAATAGAACATTTCTCAAATCTTGAAAATTATGATCGTCCTGAGCAGTGATTTGGGAAGAATTTTTCGTTGCTTGATGCAATCCTCCCAATTAATTCGGGCTTGGGACCAGCACAGAGAATACACAGGACTGTGACTCATTGTGACTAGAATTTCTAGTTATTTTCAATCATGGAATATATTAAAAAATGGAAGTTTTTTTTTGCAAGTTTCAACAGTGAAAATCCCCAGGAAAAGATGCCAACATGGGGATATAATACTGTTGTTATGTTCAAGTGAGAATACATAGTATGTATGCAAGTTAATAAATCTGACATTTCAGCAACTTGGAGACAAATACTCATGGTATCCAACGGCACAATTATAAGTAGCTTTTTCAGCATGGTTTTTTGGATGTTAAAGTGAAGCTGTTAGTTGAGCAGTAAGCGTGAGATACAATCTCTAAGGACACAGCGCAAAGGAGTCAGAGGGAAGCAATGAGGTGAGCAGAGGTGATATGACTTCAGAGAGCTTTATAGAGAGGCCAGTGCTGAGTGGACAGTGATTCCTTTATCATCCTCTGGAGCTGAGAGGGACCTGGGGCTAAAGGGGCAGGAGAGAGGTGGCTGCAGTGAAAAGATAAGCCCCACAAACTGCATTTACACACAGCAGCTCTTAATAGGATGCTACTGTAGATTCTAACCTCTTATGATATGTTTTAGCACTGAGCCACAGTCAGCACACTGACTTGGTGTGTTAATTAAGGTCAATTATATTCATTCTAAGTAGAGACAGCGCTTAAACTTAGACTTGTACTTACTTGTATGTTTTGACGTTGTGCTGCATAGCCTCTGGAAAGCCAAGCATCCCACATACAACTCTGCTGCTGTTCAGACTCCAGCCCAAAT
This sequence comes from Chaenogobius annularis, assembly GCA_015082035.1. Lineage (NCBI taxonomy): Eukaryota > Metazoa > Chordata > Actinopteri > Gobiiformes > Gobiidae > Chaenogobius > Chaenogobius annularis. The sequence goes on from BJKM01000051.1 coordinate 409,421, forward strand.
CACACACCTGCCTCCATCTCCCAGCATGCTTCACTTCAACCACGCCTTCTGTGACCAAGCTCTTTCGCTTTGTGGCCATGAGAATGGGACGCAGGCGCACCTCCTCAATGCGGACCTTACCATGACCCTGGAATGGAAAAGCCAAAATGTCTTTGACGCGTTCAATAAATAAATCTTTTTTACAACTATACCTCATAATGATGGGGTCTGTTGAGCCTTGGTACTTCATAAGGATGTCCATTTCCATAGTAGCCATAACCAGGATGCCTTCTGGTGGAGACAAGGCCCTGCCACTGAGGTGCAGGGTTCAGATTGGTCCTCAGAGAAGTGTGTCCCGTACTGGCTGTTTGGTCCAACCTGCGCTCAGGGGCGCAAACCACACCCAAATCTTCTGAGTGCTTACAATCATTCACTCCCCAACCATTGTGCTTGCAGTCCTTCAGGGATTTCTCAGAGCCATCACAGCGCACATTGTCCATCCATATGGGACCTTAAAGAAAAATAGGACCTTTTTCAACGAAAACATTTAAATCAAGGCTCCAAACTGTAGATTCACATTTTCCGAGTGATAAGAACTTAACATAGATGTTGTAACTAGTGCTTGTCCCATCCATTTACTCTTGTCTTTAATTTAAATTTTAAAAGCAGCAGTAAAGATCGTCTGTAAACCACAGCAAGTGTTGCACAACTCTGGGGCGGGCAAATGCTGTCATTATTCTCAAACAAAACCCATATAGTTGCTATACAAGGCCCGGGCTGCCTGGCTGCCTTAATGAGATGTATGCTACAATTAAAAGCCAAGATATCTTTGTCACTTTACAGGCTTGGTAGCATACTTATTTTAAGAATCTTAATTGGCGGGGTTTTCATAACAAGATCACACTTAGGTTATAGGGTTAGGGAGTTCTCTAAGTTCAGCAGAGAAAAATGTCGGTTAGCTGTTCCTGAACATAGCACATGAACTTGCACACTAAAAAGGACAACATGTACTACATTCTAACCAAGACTTTGATGAACTTGTTGCTCTCACTCACCCTCTCCTTCTCCGTACTTGGCGCTGTGCGCCCAGGTGATGGCGCTGTGGAAGCCCAGCTCTTTGCACACCACATTGGCCAGTTTGATGTCCACCTCATCGTCGCACACGGTCCCCCAGGTGGTGTTGTGCAGGACCTCGACACGGCCCTCATTCGGACCACGTGGAAAATGCCCCGCAAGTCTCACTTTGGCTACTGGCGCACGAGGGGATCTGCCCTGCGCTGACGTCGTCCTGCGTGGTTCAGCACGAGTGGAAGTGGACAGGGACAGGAGCAGGAGGACCAGGCGGACCAAGGGCAGGCTCATTCTGACAGGATGGCTTCTGGCACAGCTGGTCAGTACAGAGCACAATATTTAATGTATCAGCATGGTTTAGTGTTCAGAATAAAATCTAATGAAAAACAAGACCTTTAATTTAGCTGTTCAAAAGGAAAATATAGAAAAACCTTGACCCCAAATTCCTAAATATCTCATAACTTTGCTTGTCTCACTTGTCAAATAATTCCACGTGAAATTATCTGCACAAATGTAGAAAGACATGTTACCAGTCTTGTTAAATGTTGTGGATGCCAAAAACACAGTTATAATTGAGGCTTGTGTTCAACGGCATATAATTAAACTTCAAGAAATTCACTTTAGTATCGCAATTTAAGAAAATAAACACTCCTTGAGGCTAACAAACCAGACAGAGACATGTTGCATGCTGCAACTCTTGGAAAAACACATTGAAACAATAAATCTCCACAGGCCACAATGGTTTACATGCTTGTATACTGAGGGTTCTTTAAGTCAGAGTCTGGGCATTTCAGACCTCAGATAAATATATCAACTGTATCTCATCACCAAGCCAAAAGCCATAAAGGACAAATGATATCAATGCCCAGATGCACCTGTTACACTTCCAGGAAGATGTGCAGGAAGACATTAGAACATTCACATTGTTAAATATATGCAAAAGTGGATATACCTGACAGAGGCAGTGTGGCACTCCTGATGTCACCGGCTGAAGCTGGGAGAGAGTCACTGACTGGAGGACTGTGGTCGCCAAAAGCTCTCCTTTCTCAGTCCACCCTTTTCCCTCCTTCTCCATATAACCCTCCCAGCATCCCTCTCTCACTCCCTCCTGCTGAGCTCAACTCCTACTAGTATTGATGCTTATACAAAAAAGTAATTGTAGAATATAGGCTGATTCGCAAATCTTGTTCATCAGTGTTCCCATTAGTAGAGTCCAATCTCTCACTTGTGCAATACATTTTAATTTAACAGTACACAGATATGCGTAACAAATCAGATGTCTGGAAGGGGACGTTTTGTGAATCATACCTGCTACTAACTGGCCAATGTTATGAGTGAGTACAAGTCGAAACCATAATGAGCAGAAGAAAATTAAAGTACGAACGAATACTAAAACGATCACATAAGCAGCATAGGATTTAATTTGGTGATCCCGAAAGCCAAACGCACCCACTCATATCTTATACTATGTCTTTTAGGGTTACTTAATTGTACACTGCGTGACTTTTCTTTTGGACAGGCCGCCCTGCTCGTCTCCCTGGAGATGTTATTGCCCGGCCTGGAATGTTCCACAGCATCACATTAAACATACCTATCTTAAATTTATACAATTAGTTTAGTGTATATTGCGAAAAGAAAAACTTGAAAAACATTAATTCTTACTGTGAGCTAAGGTTGACAAAAGTATAAAAAATCAGAGACTAATCGATGCTAAATCTAGTTTTGATACTAGTTTTAGTGAGTATCAGTCCTAAAAGCACAAATTGAAGCCTTTCCTGAACAGATTCAGGATGATCTTGAGCTTGATCTGAACTAGTGTAAGACAAAACAATATTATTATTTAGAATTGAAATTACATTTAATTGTCAAAAAACATTTTTTTTTTTGTATTATCATTGTGGTACTGAAATCAAGTATCAAGCTTTTTTTATAGTATTGAAATCAAATTTGGAATTTTAGTATCGTGACTACTGTGAGCTGGCCTGCTTCTCCGCCGCTCTGACCTGTAATTTGGACTGGTTGCATCCTGTTTGTCTCCATGGGTGTAGATATCACACACCTTTAACATAAAGCTGTGTGAATGTAGCCTACAGGAAAAACCCCAGAATAGTCTCAAACATTATGTCCTAAAGAAGCTCCCTATACCACAGGGCAGATATTTCCTTGTTCATAAGGCCACAAACCACCGGCTCTAAAATTAGCCAGCCTCACTGTAGCCATGGTAAACGTGACTGATGAGAATGGGCCATACCACCCAGGCCAAGAGGTATGTTACTACAGTAAAACTTGATGGCACAGGAAACATGCAGATACAAGTTAGTCTTCTGCCGAGACAAGAGACTTGGTGGGTCTGCTCAGGACGCGATCCACATTAGAATCATATGAAAGATGCTTACTGTATTTGTTTTCTGGAAAAGTTTGAGTCAGATTTAGAGAGTGTTGATGGTGTATTTCAGTTTTGTAAACCTCAGTGTCTTTTTAGCACGCAGGCTATTCATAGACATAAAAATGGATGATGTGACGGAAAAAGAAACTTACAAACACTGTATTTCCTCATGAGTTCAAACTGAGTTAAAAGGGAAGGATATAGTGCTTTAAGTGTAAATATTTGTGCACTATTTGTGACGTTTGAAGCTGTAATTATAATGTTTGTGCATACTTATGATGGGATTTGTGGGCAATACAGTGTACTTCACAATTTACTGTCCACAGCAGGAAAAGTAGACCTATTTTTAAGACCTCTTCTAAGTCAGTGTTTATGAAAAAAGCTGCATGTAAAGTTTGTAAATATTGCTTTGTATTTCAGCTGGTTATATCATCCTAATTGGACTCGACTAGACAGGTGTAATGGCCTGTGTGCCAACACTTAACAGCTCTGTGTGAATAGTGAGAGTGGGCCTGAAGATCAGCTGCCCTCTCCTACTCTCTAATTACACCCAGCGAGCCAGATCTGCCCTCTGCCATCATCGGGGGAGGCATGAAATAGATAAACAAGAGCCTGTTGAATTCAGCTCCTCAGGCGTAGCCCAGCAGTCCTCTCTCTGGGCATCCAAAATGCAGCTACTTTTACATTACACTAAAGCAGCAAACACAGGTGCCCTGATCGATAAAGACTTGAGCAAGTCTCTACCAGATGGTTTGACTTCATTTGTCTCTGGTTTGGCATGTATACTGCATTTTTGTCCTGTGCTCACTTCAGCTTGTGTCTTCTTCTATCTCTTACCCGTTTGCAAGTGTTTTCTGTTTGCCAAACCTGATTTTATAATGGCCCAAGTGCTTTAATGTACAAGACTGCCATCATGTGGCCAACGCGATAACCACACTCACTGTTAGAAATTCATAAAAACAAAGCATACAATTTTTTTTTTTAAATTGTTGGAGCGCCTTTAGCTTCAATTACAGCATGCATTCTCTGCGGCATTGTTTCAGTGAGCTTCTGCAATGTCAAAAGATTAAATCCCACCCAATGTTGTACACTTTATTCATCAAGATCTCGTATTGATGATGGGAGAGAGTGACCACTGCACAAAACCTTTTCCAGTTCATCACAAAGACTCTCAATGGGGTTCAGATCTGTTGTAGATTACGGTAGTTTCTGCAATCTCCTTCTCAAATTTACGGACTTTTCAAGACACAGGATTTGTCTTCATCAGTTGGGTTGAAATACTGTGTTGCAGCTAGAAGACAATCATCATCCAAAAAATGAATAGTAAATACAGCCAGCCAATTTCAAAGATGTTTTCCAGATATACATTTATTAGATATAAAAAGACTTGTTTGCAGTGGAGTAACACAAAATAATTGGAAGTGTGCAGTGTTAATTACAATTTCTGAAGGGACATTGAAATGTAAAAAAAAAAAAAAACACAATTTAAAATGTTTAAATATAAAACAGCCACTATGATTGTATCCTAGTAACAGGAACACAGTGAGAAGAAAATGTAAGCAAGTTAAGAGTAATGCATAAGAGTAGTTTGCTGATCAATTCCTTTTTGAGGTCTTGGCCAAAAGATGAACTAAGAAAATGCAGAAGTGCATCATGCAATGTATTTGTACCAAATACTTAAAACTACAAAAACAACTGTCTGAGCGCTAGAGTGGGACAGGATTATTAGACATATAACAGTACATCAGGCAGAAGACGCCTCAAGTTACATTGTTATAAAAAACTAAAAAGGTATAAATAAAAATAAATACTTACTCTATGCAGGGCATAGTTTACTAGTGAACGTAGTGTGGATTTAAACCAGATTAATGCACTGTTTAGTGTTCACATGCATCAGACAAGGGGGTTTCAGTGCAGAGCCATTAGAAGCCACATTCCATGGTGTTAACTGAAATACTGAAACTGAGGCTTAAGGGTCACAACACTGAAAACTCAAAAGTGGATCAGAGTAGACAACACTGTCCAGCAAGTTAGGAAGGCACAAGGCTAGGTTTGAAGAACCTGATCAGCAAAGTGTGTTGGAGAAAGGACAAATTGTTTATGTACAGGAGGATTTAGTTGCATTTGCATTTCTCTCACAACAGTTGAGAACCAAACTGCTAAACCGTGGGATGAGTGATAGATTTTGTCTTGGTTGAGAAAACTATTCGATCATAAATAAAATATCTACCGGTAACCGAGAATACATAAGATTTGTGGGTGCTTAAAAAAGGTACCAAATGTAAAAACAGATGAAAACATTTACAAATACTTTTGAGGAGTTTGGCACAAGGTGGAAATAAACTAAGGATCTCCCAAAAAATATAGTTTGTGTACATTTTACATACATATACATGTTTTTGAACTGTATTAAGTACAATCGGGAAAAAAATAAGTCAATGAAGTTTTGTCGGGATTTGACACTTATCCAGGGATAAATGTCCTAAAATGCTTTTACTGCCGAGATACTAAACAGTCATGGGACCTAACGAGCAGGCCCAAGGCCACTCACTTTCTCTACACTAGTCCTGTACGGTCTGAAGAGGAACCCAGGTTGAATTACTTTAGACAATGATTTGATTTTCCCACTTACCTTGAGCCATATCATTTATAATTTAATTTGGTTAAGGCAAATGTTGCAGTCAGACTGAGTAAAAGCAAGTCTTCATTTGAGTTGTGCAGGAAACACTTGAGATCCTTTGATTAATTGAGTCCACTCTGGCCGTCAACTGGTACCAGCGTTTTAGTTGCGTCTATACGTCCTCCGAGATATAAAAACAAACCGTGTTCAAGGTTGCCATGGCTTCCTGTCTTTGCCTTTCTGATCTGGAATGTGTTTATAGCGACATTTATCCCCAAAATGGCAGCCGGTGGTTCTCCAGAAGTAACACTCGTCTCCATTCACTGGGCCACGCCGTCTCGCTCTAGGAAGCAGTGGCAGTTATATCATTAATACATTCTTTCAAACACTATATTTTTAGTGTGTCCATCTTACCCAGCAGACATCCCAGCTTGTGAAAGTGAAAGACAGGTCTTAAGTGCCATAGGAATGGTTCTTGGAGTGCGGCGGTCAGGATAGCGCACAACTAATCGAGTGTTCTCAATACAATAACCCTAAAAGCACAAATATTAGGTCAGCATTAATAATGAAAAATATTATATCATATTATTTTGGACAATACTCACATTCAGTTTCTCCATGGCTCGGGCTGCCATGTTTGTATCTTTAAAATTAACAAAAGCACAGAATCTTTCATGTAGAACACGAATACTTTCAATTTCACCACAACTACAAAACAAAACAAAAAGTAAACCAACAGCCAAAATCATGAATATCATAAAAAATATAAAACCTGTGTATACATATATATTTACGTTTTAAAGAGATCCAAAATGTGTTTTTCTGTTAGCTCAGTTGTCACATTGCCAACCCAGAGTGAAGGACAAGGGCTGTTGTTAGACAGAAATACAGCATATGAATTATAATTTATAGAAACATCTAAATCATAATAATTCATGCCAGACTTTCACATACCCCGTTTGTAATGCAAATGGATCTTGTGCAGTGCCTATGAAATAATATCAATACAGATTAAAACACAACCAAAAGGCAGCGGTGTAATCATTTCAAATAAATATATCAAGTATCTGTGGGAGCATATGTGACAGAATACTGCAAACCAAACAAAAGGGGTTATCAAATTCAAGGTCACAGAGTGACGTCACGTGTTAAAAACATGTTTATGTCACTGTGCATTTGATCTTTCTGCAGTTCTACTGTAAAAATACAAAGCAGCTTGAAATTACCTGAACAAACAAAACTCATATAATCTGTTTTACCTTTTACAGCATCTGAACAAGATGATAAAACAGCTTGAACCGTTGTAAACTTCTCCAGTAGATATACACTTTGCATTTCATCAAAACCGTGTTCCTAAAGACAATAACCCATGAATATACAGTACTTCATCACCCTCAAAACAAAAGCAAAACCTAAGCTTTAAGTGCTTTACCATTAATTGTAGTACTTTGCAGTTAAAGAGGTCCGTGACAGCCTCCTCACAGTCTTTGTCCAGTTTTAGCACCTTCTCCATTGCCTTTTCAGCTTCACTGTACCTCTAAAAACTCATTTTATGAGTTCACTTACAGGACATTCTTCTATTGCTCCCATAATGATCTTACATTTTCAGCACTCACCTTCATGTTCATAAGCGCTATACCTTTGCGAAAGTAGCCCTTTGGCCAATCAGGTGCCAGCTGAATGGAGCGTTCAGCATCGGCCAGGGCCTGGGGAAACTGCTCTAAGCAGCTGTAGCAGTAAGATCGATTCCCAAAGAACCTACAAAGGCAAACATTGATCATATATTTATGTACAACAGCCAAGAGTTAGTGCTAATGATTGATTTACCGGTAATCATTCGGATCACACTTAATAGCTTCTGTAAACATTATGACCGCTTGTGCATACTGGCCCTCTTGCACAAGTTTAATCCCTTTTTCTAATAAAATATATATATATATTAATCAAATAGAAATAATGCTAAATACAAGAAACAGTATATAGATATGTACCTGTTAACGATGCACTTTTCTTACTCATCATGTCAGTGTGTCCATTTGTCTGCAAGGAATCAAATGGGTTTGTAGACTTTAATTTAAAGTAAGCAAGTGTTAATTACCATGAATACTGGAGCACCATTTGGCTATTAGTTGTAAACTAATTTCACAATAAGACCAGGCTTAATTCACAAACAAAAAAATGACATTATCACCCATGAAATGCAGCAGGTATTTGCCCACCTCTTTCTTAGTTTCATTTTCCTTGTTGTCCCTTGACTTGCGACTTGTAACTTTGGGTCTGATATGACTAGCAGCATTGGCAAAGAAGGCACTGCTTACATCCCATTCAGGTTCCTTGGTGAAGAGTCAAAAGTAAAAAATGACTTTCGTGTTGTTTAACAGTGTTGTTTAAGAGAGAGGTAATTTCCTCATACCTCCTCTGCAGATTTGGCTTGGCTTTGGTTTTTCTGTTGTGCTTTTATTCCTGGAGATGTGGTTACTGTAGTGGTTGCTGGCTTGTTTAAGGCAACAGGTTTTTCTTCCTTCTGCAAATCTTTCACATCTTCAGCCTCAGATTCACTGTCATCCAGCTCAGATTCTCCACCGGCCTCTTCCTCCTCGTCGCCCTAAATCACAGGCGCCAATGTTTAAAGGATCACATTTTTTTATACGGTTTTTCTTTTCTTTTTTTTTAAGGTTACCTGGTCATTTTGCTTTATTTGCTCCTGCTTCTTTTTTTTCCTGCGACGCTAAAAAAACAAAAAGGCATGATGACAACTTTGTATCAAACAACCAATACTTGCTAAATGTGTGTAACAACTTTTCTTTTCGCTCTGCGCCGCTCTGCCCTTCTCCTGACCTTCTCCTCCTCACTAAGGTCTTCCTCTCCGTTTACGCCATCCTGAACATAGCAAAGTGGTGTATGAACTTTGAACTTCACAGTACTACTGCCCTGTCAAACTGACACCATTTATTTACCTGTGACAAATCTACATCGTCGCCGAGGTCAGAGGCAGTGGGACCACAGTCCATGTGCTCCTCCTGGACAGGGGGGCCTATTAAAACACACACACATCAGAGAACTGGTCACTGCAGTCTACTGTAGATCGCAACAAAGCGTACGTTTGCATAAATGTGTAATCTTTTTGACAAACCACTGCACTTTAGTGGTTACTATCGATGTATCTGACAGACTCCTTATATAATAAAATATTTAACAGATATTGAGGTTTTTTTGTTGTTACTTTTAAAAATAGACATTGCAAAGGTTCTAACAGTACATATCACTGAGCTCTCAGTTACAGCCGGTTACAAACATCTAGTCTTCAATATGTAAACAAAAGCCTCCTCTCATTGGAAGATCTGACCACAATTAGATTTAAGAGGTAGCACCAGTCCTTAGTCGGTCGATGGCGTCTTAATCGACCATTTATTTCATTGGGATCATAAGGATTTATATTTATAATAGTCACAGCAGTAAGGCTAAGGCATGCAGTGCCTGTCACTTGAATGTCTTTTTACTTAAGAGGCTGTTCACCATTACATCTGTGTGTCATAGTTTTTAAATGAGATCACAATCATTTAGTGAGCTTTTGTCAGTGTCCCTCTTGAAGTCCATGAATTGACTACTGAGAACTTATGCTAATTAATTAATTAATTAATTAATAGTAGCAAAAAGATTTTAGCCTTGTAGGATTGGTCTCATCAAGTTTCTATGTGTTCAGCTACAATTTCCAGAGTGGTGACAAATTCATAGTTGATCTGTGACTCATGTTAGGACTCCTGGATGCTTAGAAGACAAACTTCGTCTTAAAGTGCTTTTGAAACGGTTGTGTAGCAGTTTATAGGCATTTTGTTTGAAGTGTTATGTACTGTAATATCAAACCAGCTTCATATACAACTAGTAGTTTTTCTTAGGTCCCCCTTATACCAGCCGTCTGTAAATAAACTTGTAGGTGTCCCAGCCTCTACACATAAAACGCAGAAAGAATTTCAGCTGTCTGCGTTGGCTCGCTTCTCAAATGTCAAGGCAGCGCTCTTCTGCAAGACCAAGCTCTGTCCCTATAGCAAATGTTTTTGTCAAATCTTTACCATACAAGACTGCTCTGCAGCCAAACACATGGTCCCAAACCCAAACAAAAGTTTCAATGTTTTCCTTCTTGAAGAAGACTGTCTAATGGTGCAGGGCTGAAAGGTGAGCTCTTTCCACAGGAATGCAAAATACAACAAGGTTATCATCATGGATTGTGAAAGTAACCAGGAAATAGGCAATAGTTAGAGACATGTCTTCAGTCAGCGTTGCTTGAGCTGCTGTAAAACAGTAGTGACAACATCATACGGGATACGTAAATGCAATTAAGAAGTTAAAGGGTTCAGAATCATGTTAATAGCAAGAATGGAGCCAACTTGTTGCTGTGTGACGATAGGCATAGGCCGATGCCATTTCAGAGATTTACTTGGATTAACATATTGCAGCAATGTATACAATAGGAAAACTTCATAAGTAATGTGCCACATCTGCTGTGGGCACGATCTGCGGCAGCAAACACAGGCGTGAGCGAGAGCCAGGGTGGAACTGCCAATGGGGCAACTTTTCATTGTTTGACCAAGAAGACATATGAATCATTGGTCGGAAATGTAATTATACAGTTGTAAACTACTCAAATACATTGTGACTAGCGTGGGGAAAGCTCCCAAAATAACAGGCCCCAAACTTAAGCTAACGTATTGGGGTTGGTTGTACTTGCGGTTAAAGTTTGTAAAGTTATGAACCGTGCTTCGTCTCTTACCGCTCCCGAGTCCCAAGAGCCAGCAAATATCTCTGGTGAATTTCATGAGCGCAACCATCCAGCATTATCGTCTCGAATCCCAAAAGTTTTCAGACGGGCGTTTAGTGTAGCACGGCTTTATTTGTCATTGTTGGGGGAAAATCAAGTATCGAATCTGCGGGAATCTGTGGTTAAGTCAACTTCCTCAGCGTCAGAGTCCAGTCTGCGCTGCGTTGCGTCTTAAAGGCACAGTACATTCTCGTCATCTTTGCGGCAGTAAACATTACAGTCAGATTACTGTCTATGGCCAATTACAATCTGGGTATTATTAGTTGAGTTAATCAAACTTGATACATTAAATGTAACATTGGAAAAGGGAACAATAAAAAAGATGATACTAAAGCCCCACTGTCTAAGATTTCAGCCAAAACATAGACATTTGCTTTATTTTAGGTGTTTTTATTGCTGTAAAATGTTGGGATGGGGGTGCCCACCACCATTTTAGTGCTATGAATTTAATAAATCAGCATTATATCCATTTGGAGTTTGCTGATTAGTCAACCAGAACCAGAATAGCAAAGTAGGCATAAAAAATGTATTGGTTACAATTGTTACAACATCAACGTTTTTATGCAACAGTTTTTCATGCTCATTCAAAGTAATAGTTAATGTTTACATTTTTTTTTTTTTTTAATTGTCTTGGGCACACAATATATTAAATATGTAGTGCGTGTACAGTATAGCATTGTCTTTGGTTCCTAGTAAATTTTAGTGGGAAGTAAGCCTGATTAAAGAAGGTGAGTTCAGAGTTTGAAACGTAAATTCCGGTTAAACCAATCATACTGTCACACTTATACCTCCAGACTCCGCCCCTCCCCCCGTCACTCTCTCATTTAGTCCTGCAGGCACTGCCCAGTTTAGCAGCTCTATTTAAAATGCGGCTGTGGGCAGAGTTTAGTTGTTTAGACCTTCTTTAACCATAGGTCAGGGGCCAGTATGAATGGGCCCCAGATGACTCTATTCTGAAAAAGTTGGGCCTCAAAGTTAAAAAGGTTAATTCTAATTTATTAAGTTTTGAAAGCTTCAGTAATTTTTGTTTTCTCAAATTATGTTTCAAATATGTTTTGGCCCCTGAACCACTCACTACATTTATACAGAGACTAAACAGCAGCAGAGTGACAAGAGGCTCCTCAAACCAAAACTGTAAAATCCCACAGTGCAGGACGTCTTTTGGACAATCAACCTTTTCCTATAAGAGCTGTAAACTGTGGAATTCACTACACACTGAAATCAAGTGCATTTCTGAAGTAAAAATGTATACCTCTAGATTTAAGTGCTGGCTGAAAGAAAATCCAAACCACCAGTAAGTGGCATGAAGGTGGATGAGTGAGTGTGAAATAATTAGCTGTGTAGATGTGTAAATTTGCACTGATGTATTTATAAAATGGAAGTGTGTTTTAATGTCTTTTGTATTTGACTGTAGAAAGTGTAGAAAAGCCCAACCAGGGACGGGAGTTGAAAATGAGCACTTGCTATAAAATTTTTATGCAAAACAAGCTTTGTTTTGTAACTCCTTGTCTGGACAGCAAACAAGACACACTCCAATACTAATGTCCCCAATAAGGACAAATATGGCTGATTATGAGGGGGAAAAAACAGGGGGAAAATAATTTCAAAGGAAACTGGAAAATATTGACAATTTATGCAGAATCAATGCGCGAAGCACAAAACGTTGTTAATCTGAGGTGAGAGAAGTTTGACTTTGCTCTAAATGATCAGATGACCAATGAGCTCCTCTGCATTTAATATAATTTATTTGTAGATATAGTGTAATCAGACGTTTACATTCATTTTACATATCAAATCAGTCCATTTGAATGATCATTTTTGTCTTTTTAAGTCACCCATGGCAGTGAGTGCTGCATTGCAACCTGCAGATCCCATCACACCACCTCCTAAAAAATAACATTCAACATGAGAGCATATTAGTCATACTTAGTGTTACCATTTTGTGGGCATAACAACTATAGATTTCGTTTGGGCTTTAGGTAGCTAAAGCACCTGAGAGTAGATATAAAAACTGTACTGACCAGGGTGGGCACCACTGCCACAAAGATAAAGCCCTTTAATAGGTGAGCGGTAGTCTGACAGATAGGGCAGTGGTCGTGCTAGGTAGAGTTGGTCAAGTGACATTGAGCCATGGAAAATGTTCTGTTGCAAAGGAGACAGTGTTTAGTTCAATGTACTTCTTGGATTGAATCATTATGGCATTGCTAATGCATAGACGACAAACTGTACATGTTTGTGCTACTACTCATGTGAACTTTGAGTCTGACAACGGGTTGTGGTGCAAGGGTCAGTAAAGATTAACCATTTTTTACTGCTGAACTGGCAGAAGTTCAGTGACAGAAGACAGAAGAACCACACAAAATCCATGTACTTACACACTCAAATAAGCTACATTCAAATGAACACACAGTTGGACTGTTCTCGTAATACATTACCCCGCCTGTTAACCCAAAGATCCTCTCTAGATCAGGTGGAGTGAGGATGTCTCTTCCCACAACTGAGCTTTTGAATCCTGGGGCATATTGTTCAATCCAATCAAAAGCTAAACAAAAATAAAGAAATAAAGTCATTTATCAAGATGTTAAATGCTTATTTTTTCCTGCAAAAATTTGTTCTTACTGTACCAGTGTCTGCAAAGGCCTCTTTTTCTTGGTTTGTCCACTCCCGGCCCTCAACATAATATGGAGTGTACTGGGTGAATAATGACACCACATGGCAGCCAGGGGGAGCCAGTGTATGATCCAACACAGAAGGAATAGTCATCTCTATCATTGGTCTGGGAAAACGTACAGTGAGAGATAAACAAACATTATGTATTTAGATTATGCTCTATATAGACTCATGCATGAATGTTTCATGTTAAAATCTTAAACCTTGATGATGGCCGACTGTTCATGGCCTCTTTATAAGCAGTCTCCAGCACTTCCACACTTTCACAGTTTAGGTGAATGGAGCACTGATGGTGGGGTCCAGGTTTATTGTCTGGTGTGGGTGCAGCCAGGAAGTTTGGTAGCTTGTCCACAGCCACTGTAATAGGCCAAAAATACATCAACTGCAGTTACGATTCAGTCAATAATTGTAGTAATTAAAATGGAAAATATTGACAACTGGTATTTATAAGACTGTTGTTATACAGTAATATTTCACTTAATGCACTTATAGGCTACAACTATGATATGATATGAACCTGCATGTCATACAAATCACGATACATACCTTTTGAACATATTGCACACAATGCCTGGTTTGAAAAGGAGGTGGATCAAGCAAAGCTTTTTAAATTTCCACACCCCTTCACACCATCATTCATCAAAACATCATTACAATGCGAACATAGTATATCATACCATATACTAACATATAGTATAGCTAACATATATGACATAAACACATGCATCCACATTCAGAACAACACAAACAAAATACAAGCCCGGGCAAACTCTGAAATTTCGTCCCTCTCCCCCATCATCATAAGGAGTTACTCACTCGCTTCCAGATACTTTCTCATCACTTCTCTTTTATACATTTATTTCATATAAACCAGGTCGGAAACCAAGACTAACCCAGAATCAAACCAAGTCTAAACCAGGTCCAAACCAGGTCTAAAGCAGAATTACATAAGGACTAAGCCAGAAAAAACTGGTTTAAACTTGTATTGAATTTGTCACACTGGAAAGATAACTTGCAGATATATGTGAATGGTTTGACAATTTCATCAGTTACATTCTGTTCTCATGTCTATCTCATAAATATCTTATTATTGCATTTTGTGACAATAGCTATTACTTCTTCATCATTGGCAGGTGTAAGAAACATTGAATTGGGGTTTAACTCTATTAAGTTATCAAGTGGTTCACTGTTGGTTGGAATCTCTTTAGCAAGTTCAGGTCCGACTGTTTAGTAGTTCAGTGCAGTATTCCTTTCTCAGAATGCTAGTTAATTTATGTTTGAATTTTTTGTACTTTAGTTCAGCCTCATTTGTTCTGAGTTTAAGAAATACATAAATATGTTTTCTTTTAGCATGAGTTCAAGTCTTTTGTTGATTTGTTTTGATGACAATTCTTATCATAGGGGATAATAAATATATCCAGAAAGGAGTTGAAAGCTGTGTTTACTTCTGTTTTTTCACAGACTGTTTGCCATTTCTGAGCAGCCAAGTCATTCTTATTATAACTCTGTTATAATAATTGTTGTTACTAATGTTTTTTGTTGTAAAGCAGATAAAGACTTATGCCACGAAGACGGGCAAATGATCACTGGTATCATTTAGTAATATGCTAAATTATGTTGTCAATGAATGTTGCGCTATGTGTCGTTATTCTTGTGGGTTTTGTGATCACTTGACACATATTCATGCTAAACATTAGGTCTCTAAATTCTTCTGTGGCTTTGTGTTTTTTTGAGCATTTAGTAGATCTATGTTATATTATGACTTTTACTGTTAAATAACCTTTCCATCCAATCTTTAAATAAGTGAATGTCTGGTGTCCTGTAAACACAGCTTATAATAATATTTATGCTTTCATGTGGTGTCATTTCCACAGTTATACATTAAAAGGTTTTATCAATATACAAGGCCAGACCTCCTCCTTTCTTGTGCTTTCTATTGGTACAGAACATATTTTGGCAACTCACATTAAACTCAGTACCTTTATCCACATTTAACCATGTTTCTGAGATTGCTACTATGTTAAAAGGATATATTAATTGATTCAGATAATCTTTGATAGATTCAAAACTGGAGGATAAACTTCTGCTGTTGAAATGGATCAACGCTATTTTATTATCCAGTGGAATTTTCAATATATTTTCAATAATTTTGATACCACAATGCTGCCGCTGACATGTAATCCCACCGTCTCCACTGTAGGCTACGTCACGGGGTGAGCAGGGAACGCAAGTGTTGTGCAACGCCCATAAATGTGGGTGTTGCACAACACTTATTACTATCAACTATGCCCTTAGGGTAGACTATGAAACGGGAAAACTCGCATCATATGGGATAATTAGTGGTTGATGCAATGGGCAGATTCACTTTAATGATTAGATATGACAGCATACCATTGATCTTAGTGACAGGTGAGGTGTAGTCTATTTGATCCACAGCTTTAATAAACTCTGGAGGGAGAGCATTCTGGAAAGAACAAAAGAAAAAGTCATTTGCCAAAATGTGTACATTTTCCCTAAGTTGTTTTTATTACCTGTGGAGTGAGATTCTTGAACGTTACATAAGGAGTAGCATTTGATAAAACAACTTTACTATAAATCTCTGTGCCATCTTTTAGCACAACTCCTTTGGCAGCACCATTTGAATCAATTAGGATTTGCTCCACCTCCTGCCAATGTCAACAGAAATAATAAGATTAAAATGTAAAATAATATTACAGTTAATTTTACCTTTTCAGTAAAAATATCCACGCCATGAGAAGTAGCTGCATTAGCAACAGCTTTTGACAATCCCCCCATGCCTCCTTCAACATAACCCCAAGCACCTTTCTCGTCTTCCAACTCTCCCATGACGTGATGCAAAAGTACATATCTAAGAATTCAAGGAGCGTTAATGAGGATCGTTACAGTTACAGTGTGTATTTGTCTGTGGTACTCACCCACTGCCAGGATTACTAGGACTAGTCATAGCTCCGATAACAGCATCTGTGGCCAAAGTTGCTTTTAGTGGTTCAGAATCAAACCACTGATTGAGTATCTAAAAAGTAAATTATCAATTGTGTATTGTTTCATAACGAATAAATAAGTCCATCAAATATTTGTGCAAGGAACCTTAAGTGCAGGTGCTGTTACAATGCTATAAAAATCTGGAAGGCTTCGACCCAGCTTTAATCCTGTTCAAACAAAATCTTTAAATCATACATCGGTCAAGAATATACAAATATTGCGGTTTAGACAAACCAACCACATTTGATCACAGGCAGCAGCGTTTTAGCGGCTGAAAGCCTCTTCTGCAGTGAGCCCGTAGTGAGACCTGGAAGGTTAACAGGAGGTGCATCAAGAAGAGGTTGAATGGAGTCCGCGAGCCTCTCCAAGTGTTTTATAAAATCTTTATACACCTGGTAGGAAAAATGTATCATTAGATGATTATAAAAATGACTAAAGCTAGAGATTAAGAGCTTTTTTTTACCCTTGCATCCTTCTGGGAGAATTTACTGATTTCCTCTTGGTTCTTAGTCAGATCAGATCCCAGGGTCAAGGACCTTGGTGGAGCCCCTTGAGCTCCTTCCTCCAACATGGGGGTGAAAGCATGCGGGTCCCTTATGTATACTTTCAAGCCATGTTTCTAACACATTGATAAAGAGATAATAAGATTGTGTGTGTATTTGTTTGTTGGTGTGTTTGCTCATAATCTTTACTTTGAGCTCCAGGTCTTTATAGATGTGTGGTCGTAATAGGCTTAGCAAATATGAGCATCTTGAAAAGCAGAAGCCTGCACAAAAAACTCTTATTGTAGATGGTTTAAACTGTAAAAGTTAGGCCTAGTTCCTACATTCCTACCCGGGAAGATTTCCTCCGACACTGCCGCACCACCGAGCACATGCCTGCGTTCCAGAACAGCTGTCTTCACGCCTCCTTTTTGGAGGTATGCAGCCTGCACATCAAATGCACAGAGCAAGTTGTTTTAAGCCCTTGAATATTATCAGCTGCATAGGCCAACTCAGACTCACCGCCACCAGTCCATTGTGACCTGCACATAAAAGAAAGGGTCACTGAGCACAACGTGCAATCATTGCGCTGCAACGCATGCCTGTGCTGTGTGCGCTAAACACTCCATTGTTATGAGAGGTACTTTACCTCCGCCGATGACGAGTGCATCATACTGCGACTTCAAAGCATTATGGCTGTAATTGGAGCACGCTCGGGTCAGGGATCTCATAGCCCATCTCCCCTTGTGGCACGCCGCTGCCGCCATGGCATCAGCAGAAAGTGGATCAGAGTTGTGCAGGCCGGTTACTTCGATAGACTTTGATCGCGCAAACTTGACGAAAAGTCCAAGTCAAGTTTCAAAAGCGGGTTAAAAAGCTGGACTTTGGTCTGAAGATTAAACAGGCTGTATGTCTCAAAGACTCAAGCGAGTTAACTTCCACTGTAAAGAAAAAAAGAAAAAAAAGAAAGAAAAAGTAAGCAAAGAAATGAGCTCGCCGCCAGGTGACACTGTTGTACTTGTAACAGTGTGTGACACACACATACCTTACGTATGTATTCAAGTAATATTTTGGACTGTGACACATTCTTTTTTATAGTACTTTTGGATATTGGCCTTCATTTTATTTTTATTTTTCTGCGTGTTTGTTCATTATGTTATGAAGTAATTATTCATATTTTTTCTCTCTCTTCATTATTAATTTACCCCATAGTGCCCAGTTTAGCTTACCCTATAGTGACCGATAGTGACCTATCTGCAGTGCTGGGAAGTAACTGAATACATGTACCAAAACAAAGCATTTAGAATACTAATTTCGAGTAACTGCATTCCAGTACACTGTTTCTTTTGGTGGTATTCAGAATACAATTACTTTTCTGAAATTGGAGGATTACATTGGGATATTTGATCATGAAATTTAGGCTTTGAACTGCACTGAATTTGTGACCAAAAAAAAATGCATGTGCAAATTTTCCTTCTCTAATTTGTAATAAAGTTTCTCTTATCTTATAAATAAATGTATGACAAACACTGAAACAAAAACAACAATTATTTTTAACCCTGTCATGTTTTCCCTCTATAATATAATGCAACGCAATGTGAAATTCATATTCAGAATACAGTACTCCTTTTCAAAGCATATAAATGCAGCTATTCTGTATTCTGTAGCTAAATAAATGTTCAAAGTATTCTTCCCAACCCTGCCTATCTGTTGGAAGTTGAAATTGTGGCAATCTATTATCTTCCGCTTATCCAGAACCGGGTCGGGAAGGCCCAGACTTCCCTCTCCACATTCCAAGGGAACTAATTTCCACTGTTTGAATCCGCGATCTTGTCCTTTACATCATTACCCAAAGCTCATGAGAGTAAGCACATAGACTGACTGGTAAATTGAGAGCTTTGTCTTTTGACTCAGCTCCTTCTTCACCACAACAGTCCGATACAGTGACCGCATCACTGCAGACGCTGCACCGATCCGCCTGCCAATCTCACGCGCCATCCTTCCCTCACTCGTAAACAAGACCCCAAGATGCTTGAACTCCTTCACTCGAAGAGTGCAAGTCACCTTTTTCTGGCCGAGAACCATTGTCTTGGATTTAGCGGAGCTCATTTTCTACCCGGCTGAAAACCGTCTCAGGGCATGCTGAAGATCCCAAAAACTGGACTTCTTCTAATCCTTGTCCATGTCCAAGACAATGATCAGAACCGGTGACAAAGGGCAGCCTGGGTGGAGCCAACATGCACTGGGAACAGCTTTGACTTGCTGCTGGCAGTGCAAACACAGCTCCGCCTCTGGTGACTGGACAGCCATAAGTAAACAGCCACAGACCCATTACTCCTGGAGCTCTCTAAGAAAGCTGCGAGGCACACAGTCAAATGCATTTCCAGATCCACAAAGCACATGTGGATCGGCTGAGCAAACTCTGGTGAACCCTCGAGCATCCGATGGAGAGTATAGAGCTGGTCCAATGTTCCACAACCAGGACAAAACCCATACTGCTCCTCCTGAATTTGAGGGTTGACTATCTGTCATATTCTCCTCTCCTGTACCCTGGAATAGACTTTACCAGGGAAACTGAGGAGAGCCCTCTTGCTCTCCTCCAGTGCCCCATTGATTCCAATCTGCCAGTCCAGAGGTACTGTCCCGTAACAGACCTCGATTGCGTACTTTCCATAAATGGGAGACCGTGCAGGGTCATAATGCGCTTAATGCCCAAGGCAACAAAGCTCCCAGGATCATTCAATAAATAGTCTCTAAACTGTCTGGTTGCAAATATAATCATGAACTTTTAATTTCAGAAAGAGTTAAAAGAAAGAAATTAACTGTAGGCTTTAATATAGTCTAATAGCCTGATATACTGTAGCCTACTGTAACTATTCATTTCCTTAATAGCTATATTAAAATATTATTATTTTTAAAGTCAAGTCATGAGAAAGTGTAGGACTAAGAGCATGTCTAAGAGTTTAAGGATGGCCTCTTAAGACAAATGGTACCTTTAGTGCTGTTATTGAAGTTATCATATTGGCATAGTGGTGCTTATAATGCATCAATAACCCAGACAGCTGTGCATCTTGTAGTTTAAACAGTAGTGCAAGAGCAGACAGATGCCAATTAGTGCAAAAAGACAGAAAATACAGATTGGAAAATCTAATTAGTTACCAGTCTCATCCTCTTCATATTTAGTTTGATCTATTTTGCTTAGACAGTGTAAAACAACTCCTCCGGCTGATATGGATTGAGCACTCACGTGGTGAAAGGAATGAAATGCGGTACTATAATGAGCTAGGGTTTCCTTCTAGACTTCTTATGCCACTCCCCTGGTGTATTAGAGAAGCATTAGTTTCAGGGAAGAGAAATGATCCCAATGTAGCGTCTGCTTGGTTTTCCTATTTGGAATGTCTGTGGACAACAGACAATCAACCTTAACTAGATCACAAGTGAGATTTTGTTCTTGTAAGCAGAATTTAACGCTTCATTCCCCTTTGTCGGCAGAAATTCAACACTATAACCACTGAAGGCTCTCCCAGGCATTAAAAGTGGAAAACTCAGTTATGCTTAACAGTGCCTCAGAAAAACACAATTAGAGCTTCCATATTTTCAGGACAAGCTGTGCTTTTGGTGACAAAATCCTCTGGAGAATAAACAGTGTAAACATAGGCTACTGGCAATCAATTTCTAATGAATTAAGTGCAGACATTCACATTAGCAACTGCAATAACAATTAGCAATTTTTGACATAGGCTTGTAAAATTTTCAACGTTGACAACATGGTTGATGTTAAGTCAACTTGGTCACAGTGAATTACAAACCTTTGATTAAGACCAGAGACCAGAGACTTGCCATTATCTCATCATTCATGCTAAGTGCATTTTCAAGTTCCATCTAGGCTAGATAGAAGGGGGAAATTTCCATGATCATATACTATGAAGATTAGATAATGACTTGAGAACCAAAACAATAAACCCTTTTTTTCACTTTTATGATGAGGAAGGACCACAGACGTTGTCCACCATCTGAAAAAAGGGAACTAGCAAGCTCCTGGGCATATGTAGCATAATAAGAACCATATAACGTTATTTCCAGTCAAATCAACCATTCTGGGATGACTCAGGATCATTTTGTACGCCAAACCTGCAAAATATATATATATATATATATATATATATATATATATTATACATATATATATATATACTATATATATATATGCCTGAAATTGTATTGCCCTTTTATAAACTAATAAGATTTTTTGCTTTATTTACAAGTCCTTAAATCTCATTTATATTGATTTCAATGTGGGAATTTTTGAGACAAATGTCCAGTCTAATCAGCTCATTCCTCCAGACAGCAACATTACTCCTCCTTATATTTATCCCAAAAAATCTTTACTGGATTTGTGTGGAACTTTAAAAATTAAAAACACAATTAGGCCAATTGCTTCCCAACTTTTGAAATATATATATTTTAATATATATATATATATATATATATATATTATACTGTATATATATCACAAATTCATATTTTGCATGTCCCCTGGGCTGTTCTTTCAAAGTCCAATCCAGAAATAACCAACATGTACATTTTTGTGTTTAAAAAATAATATTTCAAATAAAATGTTCGTCCAGCTTTACGTCACTCTGTTAGGATGCAATCATCTTTAAAAAAACGCACCTATTTATTTTGTACTTTTGGCGTGCTCATGCACATTTAATATATATATATATATATATATATATATATATATATATATATATATATATATATATATATATATATATATATATATATATATATATATATATATATATATATATATATATGTACATGTACATATGTATATACATACACAGTGTACATACTGTGACACTGTGCCCCAACAGATGATGTGCTCAGTGAATGTCTCAGGCAAAGGGGAACAGAGGATGAGGTGTTGAGGAGGAACCATCATGGGAGGACAAGCCCCTACATGGGATGTACCACCGGAACATAACTGAAGTGGCTGATATCAAGAAATCCTTCCAATGGCTAGAGCGGGCCGGATGGAAGGACAGCATTGAGGCACTCATCATGGCTGCACAGGAACAGGCCCTGAGCACCAGAGCAATAGAGGCCCAGATCTACCACACCAGACAAGACCCAAGGTGTAGGTTGTGCAAAGAGGTCCCTGAGACAATCCAGCACATAACTGCAGGGTGCAAGATGCTGGCAGGGAAAGCTTACATGGCATGCCATAAGTAGCTGGCATAGTGTACAGCAGGGCTATTCAACTTAATTTTCTTGAGGGCCAGGTTTTTGCAGGTTCAAGGCCTCTGGGCAGGAGGTCCACAACTGTAACAACATTTTGGTCGCTCAAAGTATCCCCAACACTATTTCAATAAATTGAGTTAATACAATAAAAATAGATCTAATAGATTAGATGATTGTGAGAAAAAAATAACATAAAAAATGGTTTGCAAAATTGCCTTTCCAGAACTGAACTAGAATTAAACTAGGACTAGACTAGTACCAACCAAGTCTGAACCAGGACTAACCATAAATCAAAACAGGTTTAAAGCAGAATTAAACAGGGACTAAACCAAGACCAAACCAGGTCTAAACTAGTGCTATCCCAGAATTGAACCAGTCAACTAGATTCATTATTATTACTTTTTAATATGTGGAAGACTGGTCGTGGGCCTTATGTTGAATAGCCCTGGTGTACAGGAACATCTGTGCAGAGGATGGACTCGGTCAAAGTGGAAAACACCTCCAAAGGTGCTAGAGAATGGCCGAGCCAAGATCCTGTGGGACTTCCAGATACAGACTGACAGAATGGTAATGGCAAACCAACCAGACATTGTGGTTGTGGATAAACAGCAGAGGAAAGTCGTTGTGGTTGACGTGGCAACACAAAGTGATGGAAACATCA
The DNA here is from genome assembly GCA_015082035.1 of Chaenogobius annularis. Lineage (NCBI taxonomy): Eukaryota > Metazoa > Chordata > Actinopteri > Gobiiformes > Gobiidae > Chaenogobius > Chaenogobius annularis. The sequence goes on from BJKM01000051.1 coordinate 432,359, forward strand.
GGAATAACGAATACGTGAAACTGGAGAAAGGAGCTGGAGAAGTCATGGAAGGTGAAGGAAAAAAGTGGTGCCCGTCGTCAACGGAGCACTCTGGGCAGTGACCCCCAAACTGGAGGAGGGGCTACAACAGATCCCAGGAAAATCATCAGACATCTCAGTCCAGAAAAGTGCAGTGCAGGAACAGCAAAGATTCTGTGCAGAACCCTCAAGCTCCCAGGCCTCTGGTAGAGGACCCAAGCATATACATATATATGCATTGATTTTTTTAGCCACTTGCAAAGCTTCAGAACAGATTTTCAGACAAAAAATTTGAAGCAGCATGCTTTGATTAGGAGTTGAACCTTATTTAACCCCAGCAGCATTAAAGAGAACCCCGAGACCTATTCACTCATTTGACATTGCACAATAAATATATTGAACAGACCAGAGATAGCTACAAGCTCATTTGCATGTGTCGTCTCTGGGCAGAGGCAAAATGACAGCAAGTTAACAGTGTGCAGGTATTACATAAAATGGAATATGCATAATTTAAAATACAGCAAAATAGAGACAAACAAACAAAGACCACACAATGTTACCAAGGCACAAATGGCAAGGGAAGCACTTCGAAGGTATGTATTTACAAAATATTGCCAAAGAAAATGGAAATCAAAATGGTATTTTGGGGGGGGGGTTGAAAATGTCAAAACAATAAAAATGACACGTTATATCAATCGAATCGTTTAACCTACTTAATTCCAACTACCTTTGTCGAAAAGCATTTTATGTTTGTTTCAAGAGCCTATTTTTAATCCCAGTTTATAATAGCCACATGCCACTTTGTCGAATACACCAAAGGACTTGAAACTTTTCATGGCCTGCGAACTTTAGATACATAAGTTTTAAGCGTGTTTCTCTGTCTGAGTGACATATGCGCCGTCCAATCACAGCCTGAAGTTGCAACACTAGAGCCAATCAGATTGTACTTCCTGATCGCGGCCCCCTGCGACAGTTTGCAGATGTTCGAGCGGCTCGGGCCTCTCCTGCTGAGCCGTCAGTGGGAGTAAAAGATTTGAAAACCTGAGAGAAATGTAAGACCTTCATTTCACGACACACTGTCTGACATTGGACCATATCCGCGGGGTTCACATGGAAACTGATGGATTTGTGAGGAAGCGGCGGATGACAGCGGAATCGTCAGACGGTGACCCGGGGGTTGCTGGAGCCTCCGCAGGGGCAGAAGTCCGTTGGATCGGAGGCAGGTTTTGGGGAGTTTCCGAAAGTATTGTTGGGTCTCTGACACCCCGAATCGGTGGGGAGACGGAAACTCAGACTGTTGATACAATCCGTGTTGCGCCAGAACAAACCGTGGACCATGAGCCAGACTATGAGGGGCTGCCACAGGGGGCTTCCACAAGGACTCACATGTTGGCTGGAGCCGTGGCAGGGATCATGGAGCACTGTCTCATGTTTCCTGTTGACTGTGTCAAGGTAACTACATAAAGTGGCTGATATACAGTCTCCAAACTCCTGTGATCATGCAAAGCGTAAAACACTTTCCAAGTGGTGTTAATGCGGCATGTTTATTAGCATAGCATGCTAACTAGCGTGCTAACACGCTGCTGGTAGTGGACAAGGTCAGCTATGCTTACTGCTTAGAAACTCACGAGCATAAGCTGTGGCACCAGTCCGAACCCTTGACAGTTGAATCTAAATCTTACTTTGAAAGTGTTGTTCACTTACGCATCATAAATAAAGGATTATCCGATGGCTGCACACAAAGTGATAAAAGTAGTCTTGTTTTCTGACTCAAACAAAACTGCTTCTATTTTTTTTTTTACGTTAGACAATTCTTATTGTTTATGTATTGTACATTCCATTTAATTTAAGAAAGAAATCAGTCAGTTACTACTAATTATATCCAATATTATTATCATGAACAAAAGGAACAGGAAGAAAATATATCGTATAAACTGCTACAATAATAAAACTATAAATATTTTCACTCTTTCCTTACATATCTTTTATCTAATTACTTTCCTTAGTTAGTCCATTATTTTCGCCCTATCAAATTTTTATTTTTTACATTATAAACATTAGTGCAACATTTTAAAGTCAATAACACATTCCAAAGTTTTACTCCAGAAACAAAGACATACAGCTGTTTTAACGTAAATATTGTCTTCTATGGTCATTGTCTGTCAAAACAAAAGTAAAAATATTTTGCACCACTTCTGGTAAAGTTCTTTGTTTGGCTTTCCACAAAACTTAATACTAGCTTAAACCGAGCTAAGTCTTTGAACTTAAACTGATTCGACTTAACACATTATTTGTATGTTCTCTGAATCTCTCTTTATGGAGTATTTGTATGGCTCTTTTTTTCAAACCAAAACAAAGGTTATGCGGCGCTTGGATAGGACCCCAGATCTCAATGCAGTAACTGAAATACGGGAGAATAATTGGCTGTGGCTATTTAAAGCAGAAGGGTATGGTGGCGTAGATCTTTTTTTTTTTTTTTAAAGAAACAACATACTGCTGCATGTGTAATGGATATTATGTATTCAACTCTTTCATAGACATTTATTTTTAATTACCCTTTTTTATTAGGTAATCAATTGGTTTTTTTATAGGTAATGTAAAAAGTACTGTACTGCGAGGAGTGGCCAATGACTTGGAATTAGTGTGTATGTCTACGTAAATACATCAGAATGACACTTTTTTATAGCTACTACATGAATGACAAATGCAGTTAATTCAAAAATACTGGCTGTCATTTTCTCTATCAAATTTCAACTGTTCACCTTTTAAGAGCCACTCCAAAAATCTGATTTGGACATGTCATCTGCTTGTGCGACATGATCAGCTGCTTTTGTCACCTGTCAGGCTTTTACACTGTCGCTTCATCTGTGTCTTTTACACCTGTAACTTGTTGCAGCAAATATACAAGTCAGTGCAGACTACAGTGAAAAACATGCACGTAAATATTCTTTGTATGCCACATATGAAGTAACTTCCAGAACAATTTTGTATGCGACACATACTATATTGTTAGAACATACATCTGTAAAGGATGTACTTTGCCTGTTTATCTATGACAAAGATTAGAGAAAGGTGTGCTAGTGTCAATAGTTAAATAGGCCTTCAGGACAACTATTTCTGTCCTCGTGTAACCTTGGAGCTTGGGTTAATGCCACACTTCCTTCTATTGAATTATTCATGCACAAACAACACATACAATTTCCAATACCGCATTTTGGCAGTACTGTCTTTTGTTTATCAATTTTGACTCTGCTACATTGTTTCCTGTTTTCAGACACGCATGCAGAGCCTTCAGCCTGAACCAGCTGCTCGATATCGAAATGTGATGGATGCTCTTCGGCGGATTATAGCCACAGAGGGACTGTGGCGGCCAATGAGGGGGCTAAATGCAACAGCTATAGGGGCAGGACCTGCTCATGCTCTATACTTTGCCAGCTATGAGAAACTGAAAAGGACTCTCAGTGATGTCATACACCCAGGAGCTAACAGTCATTTGGCTAATGGTACCGTCAAATGCAGTACATAAATCCATAACATGCATTTTTAAATTTGTATTACAAAATACCCACCTGCACCTTCACTAATCTGCTGCTGCTGAGTTTTTTCTGTTTATAGAGCAGGTATGGCCTGTCCTGTGATGGTTATCAAATCCACTTGGCCGTTTCATGGCCAAGTTGTTGGTGCACTTTAACAAAGTACCAGGCTCAAGTGACAAGTATCTCACATTCAATTCAGCCAGAGACCTTAACTGACCTCAGAAAGGCTTATATTCTCTACCGGTTTGCTTTTTGTCACATTAAAGGAAAGCTGGGCAAGTCCTCTTTCCCACATGAATTACTGGTATTAAAAGGTTTACCCTTACATACTACATAAAATATGTTTGTGTCTGTCTAGTCAATAGAATACTGTAGAATCCATATAGGTTTAACTGTGTTCGTTATGTTTTACCACTCTTTCCCCCCCTCCTCCCCAGGTGCTGCTGGGTGTGTGGCTACACTGCTTCATGACGCAATAATGAATCCTGCTGAAGGTAAAATATAATCTGGTAATAATAATGTATTCTTAGTGTGTTTTTAACTTTGAATGAGGGCTAATGACAAAATTATGAAGAATTGCACTAAAAGTCAATACTCTAAATTGACTGCAGTTTGGCTGTTTTCTACTCATATTAATATACAATAATACTAAATGTTCTTATTTTTCTTCTGAACTACAAGTTTTATATATTCTTAGGCTATGTATTGCCCACTTCTACTTTTAATTCAATAAAGTAAAATAGTTGTCACTAATCAAGATTTTTAGTGCTTGACATTGACCTTTGCAGGTTTGAATGTCAGTCATCTTTTTACTGTAGTTTGGCTGCAAGGTTCTTCCCAATTCAATCAAAATTTCAATTTTTGAAAGGTCACATCTAGATAATCATAGGGCTGCAGTTATTGAGGAAACGTTACATTTTCAGTAAACAGAAATGATCTTGTCCAGTGTATAAATAATAGCTATGGTAACCCTATATAGATTAAACCTCTTTGACATGAAATACATGCAGTTTAGCAGTGTATATTTCTGTGCTCGTAAGTTTTAATGCTTCAGGTCATTTAAAAATGTTTGCCAAGTGCGAACTGCATTTTTATAATGATAAAAACATTTTAAACTTGTATCATGTTGGTGATACACTTGTGGACTAAACCGTGATTTTTAAAATAATTGTTGTTTTTATTTTGGATTACACAGGAATATCACTTGTATAATTTATTTAATTTTTTTGCAGTGGTGAAGCAGCGCATGCAGATGTACAACTCTCCATACCGGGGCGTGTTGGACTGTGTTGGTGCTGTGTGGCAGAAAGAGGGCGCTGCTGCGTTCTATCGCAGTTACACCACTCAGCTCACCATGAATGTGCCCTTCCAGGCTTTCCACTTCATGACATACGAGTACCTCCAGGAGCTGCTCAACCCCCACAGACAGTACAACCCTTCGTCTCACATGTTGTCCGGTGCTCTGGCAGGTGCCATCGCAGCTGCAGTGACCACGCCTCTAGATGTGTGTAAGACCCTGCTCAACACACAGGAGTCCTTGGCCCTCAGCTCCATGTCCGCTGGCCAAGGCTCCGGCCAAGGCCCTGGCCGAGGCCAAGGTGCTCACAGACATATCTCAGGCTTAGCCCATGCTTTCCGGACGGTCTATAGGCTGGGCGGCCTGAAGGGCTTTTTCAGAGGCGTGCAGGCAAGAATCATTTACCAAATGCCCTCAACAGCCATCAGCTGGTCAGTTTATGAGTTCTTCAAGTACGGACTCACTAAACATCAGCATGACAAGAGGAGAACACAGACACATCTGGAGGCAGAGATTTAAAACAATTTCTGTGTGTAATTGTTTAATTACTTCAGCTGTTAAAAATTCAAGTTAAGTTCACATAAACCAGTGTTTAAGGCTATGAAATAGTTGTCACAGTATTGGGTATTTGCTGTTTGTAACCTCTTTTAAACGCTTATATCGCACATTTGTTCAAACTGTGAATAAATGTCTAAAACGCACAAGCTGTAAAGTTGTATATTGTTCCAGCAGAGGGCAGCAGTAGATTATTTTATTGTATTGACTTTGCTGTCAAGTTAAAACATCCCAACATATTTTGGTATAAATGGTAAATTCAAACTTTTACTAATCCAAAATGTAGTATTACTTCACACATCTATTGTAAATTGATTGAAGGATGAATGCGTAAATGCAACATTTGAAAAGGTTTTTCTCTACTAGGAAAGGCTAAAGAATATTTATGCCTTGTTTGGCAGAACCTAGCAGGTTGTCTAATAAAAGTGCTGAGATCCTATTATGAACAACTACTGAATTGTCTGATATTTTGTTTCCTGGAAGTGCTGGCAGAATGTTTAAACTGTCATTCTTTTGATCCATCATTGTTTCTGCAACTGAAGCGCACTGCTAAATAAATTATTTGCAGTCAATTTGTTTTGCATCTAAATCATTTTTAAGCTTCAGTGTGTTGTGCGTCAGAAGTGAGTGCATTGTGTGTGATGCTAAATCTGTACAGTACAGTGTGTGTGAGCTGAATTAGTTTATTTTTAGTTGGGACTCAGATACAGTTGCCTTAATGCAGCGATTAAAAAAAAAATCTATACTATAGTCTATGGATACAATTACTGATTATGTGTAAATTCTTATATTAAGTTTTCACCTTGGCCTAATTGATACTTTGAGGACACTTAAAAATTACGTGTGGGAAATATCAAAGGTGGGACTGCCAAACTATGTTGTGTGAGTCATCATAGACAAAGGCGCTTGCTTTTGCCGTTCTCCATCTGGCAGGCTTTCCAGAAGCTCTTTAACTTCAGCATACCAAATATAAAAAGAACCGGAATAAGCAGACAACATGACAAATGCCTGTTCTGAATCTATTCTCTCTCTCTTATTGTGCTAAATGTTGTAAGGGCATAGAAATGAAATTAAAGCCTTTGTTAACTTTGTTGATGATACCTGCCCTTTTCCTGTCACTCAATACAAAGCCAGCAATTACACTCATTAAGAACTCACACTGACTTGACAATAACTCGTCATGGGAAATAAAAAAAAACGAAATACTCAGACTAGTAGAACTTGATGAAATAATTTGTAACAAAGTAAAACAAATATTGAAAAAGTCTATTTACTAATAAGTGACACTACTAATAAAATGCCTTCACCTGATAATATGACCTCAGCTTCCAATTCTATGAATTTACAACTTACTCGTTCAAGGCTGGAAAAAAATATATTCACCCAAAAATATCTGCTAAATTGTAAAAAACTATTAAAACAATGTACATTTAGATGAGAAGACTATAGGATTATAATTCTACTTTGATCAAAAGCTTCTGTAATACCTTATTCAACACTTGTATACCCTTGCTGTGTATATTATATATTGTAATCCTCTATCACGCATGAAGTCCAAGCACAAAAGCTCTGTAAGGCTCTATTGCACACAAACAGATTACACTGTGGGTACTTAGGAATGTGAGTACTTGAAGGAGTGCTTCATTCACTCCGGTGCTGTTTATGACTGCATTTATGACTCTGTTTAGCTTTTCTTGTCATTCTCTCTTCACATTTTAGACCACGTGTTAATTGCATCGACACGCATTAAATAGTGATTGGTACAAGACTCCCATACACTCTTAAAACAAAATGTTCTATGTTGATATGATATGATGTTCTTATGTGACCAGATAGAACCCTCACACAACTCCACAGCAACAGACAACAACCCTGAAAATAGCATTTTTTAAATAAAATGTCTTTCAATAGCTCTACAATAAGGAATCACGCACCTAGTCACACACCAGTGTGTGCAGACACTGGGGCGAGGCGGGCTAAGTGTCTTGCCTAAGGACACATTCACCTGAGGCAGCTGTGATCCCACTGCCAACCTATGGGCCAGTGGATCTGAGAACTGGACCTTTGGATCAGAACACAAGCACTCTGCCACTGAGCTTCTGCCACGCAGTCAACTAATTTTTGGGGGAGAATAATTTGAACTATTTTACTGTATTTATAATAAATGTGAGTTGTCAGCTGTATATATTTTGAATTTTTCACCACAAATGTGCATTAGCCAACACTATTCATGAAAGGCCTAACAGTTAACAGTTAGAGTTCAATTGAAATCTTTTCTCTTTAACAGATATTCATCAAGAAGGTTAAGACACATGAAGTTGTGATATGTGCTTCATGTAAAAGATTCAAATTCAAACTTTAAACATTTCTTATTTCAGATGAAAGACTGGATTAAACTGCAGAGTTCAGATGTGAGTCGTCTCCATCACATGCTACTGTTGAAATGTTTGATGTGCTTCAGCATTAAGTATTAATGCAAGAGAAGAAATGCTGATGTCCACCAAGAAGAAGGAGAGGCTTCTGTCTGATGTTTATACAGGCTTTTACTGTGGGTCACCGCTCCATTTAGACTCATTTAACTCTATGTATGTTTCAGGAGATGAGCTCAGTAACTTCAGCCCGGGTATCTAACCTCTTTGTTTCTTTGATTAGTTAACTGTTTTTGTGTGTTCCAGGCTTTAGACTGCACCGGGCTGAACCACAGTCAATGGACATGTGGAGAACTGGAGGAAAGTTCAGACTGAACCACAGCTCAGACCAGCTGCTACAGTAACCTGCAAAAACATTCAAATAAATGTTCAATTATTTCTACGGCAGATAGAACCTGATAAGGTTAAATATATAGATGCTATATAGAATGTTTTAAGAGTGAATGTCAAGTATTTTGTCTCTCACTGACCCTTGTTCATGAGGTGTGAAACTAACATAACAATACAACACTTACCTTTCAGCTAACTCTATCCTGTATACCACATTGTTAAAAGAAAGAGTTTGTTTGTCACAAGTCAATGCTGCCAGCTAGTTGCTCTTTCCTTATGTAACCATCTCCTTTTATCTGTTCTCTAAAACAGTCCTGTTTAATACACAGTTTCAGGTGGATTGTATCCTTATGAATTTAAATTACTAAGACTCATCTGTCAATATCTTGTCTCATGGTTTACTTTCTTTGCTCCAAGCGATAAAATATAAATTCTATTATAAGTCTTGTACTAAAACAATGCTTTGTACATGCAGCTTACTGTACCAGTTGTGGCTTGAATATCTCCACTCGTGCTGTACAGAGCAATGATGCGGGGGAGATGTCCTGTCAACACTTCCCAGAGCAAGTTGGAGAGAAGAGATTCTTCCCACCGCCAACATCAAGGCTACAAGGTAATTATGAACACACATATTCACTCATACAACAGAGGCCAAAAAGACAGCTGCTCATCAAGTTTGCATGACTGCATGACACATGATCCCGTTTTCTTTCTACAAAATCAAATCAAATCTTCACCTTAAACCTGTTATAAGGACAGTGAAAACATTAATCAGATGAACAATTTAAAAAGATGATGCAAAGTCAGGCAAAATCGTCTGAGGATGCCAACCTCAAATGATCAAAAAAGTACTTTTTTGGACAAATGTACTTCCATTGTTGCAGAAGGTGGGGTCCACAGACAGAAACATACTTGGGGCTAATTCAATCATGATCAAAGGATTCAACCCTAAACACAGACTTGATGATGCCCGAGGCCTTTGGGAGTGAAGTGTGATGAACTGCAGTATTGTTTCACATCAATGCAGGTGTGCAGCACTTTCTCTGCTCTGCTCTTCCTTCTGTCACATGTTGTGACTAAAGGAGAGCAAGGTCATTTTCTACCAAACACTTAGCACAAACACACACCCTGTGGAGACCCATTGGTGCTCCCTGTCCCCAGTCACTGCCTCAGACCAAAACTGTAGCTGTCCGTCATTGCAGTGGAGGCGCCGGGATGGATTGTGTGTGTGTTTGTGTGTGCGTGTGATGAACACAGGTGCAGTCAGGGACACGGGGAAGAAGCAGGCCTCCTGCCCTTTGAACTTGATCTTGAAAGAAAGCTGTCTTCCTTCCTGTCAAGAAACAGTGCTATGCCTTCGAGCATCGGTCGGCATAAACTGATCCAGTTTTACACTTTTTAAAACTACATCTTTTGTCAAGCTCTTTTGGTTTAAAAAATATATCTATATATTTTCCAAAATCAAAAAGGCGCACACTTGCAAAATATATATTGCTTCCCTATCTATCACCTATCTTTAACTATCACCTAAGAAAATGTTGACTTTCGAGTACTACCAGATCCAAACCAGGTGTTCAACAAACTATTCTAGGTCTAAATTAGGGCTAAAATAGATAAGAAATGGATTTTAAAAAATCAATAATTAACAGCTACAAATCTGTAGTTTTATCGAAACATTCTACTTTTTATTATGCTGCAGATTACATTTGGAAGCCCTGCTGTGTTTTATTTTTATAGCTCCTGCTGTGTGATGTGAAGAACTTGTGCATTCTTTTATGAATATCTACCAGCGTTTAAAAGATGCTCGAGGCTCAAGGTCAGGACATTTATTTGTTTCTAACACTATTGTTCGTATTATTTTTCTGTTAATCATAATCAGGACTATAAACGTAATTCACAAAGGATTTAAATGAAGGAGTTTGTGGGAATTAATGTAATTAGAGTCTGCCAAAACGGCTGAATTGACTTGAACAGAGCAGGAAGCGTCATTTGGAGGTTTGAGAGGCTTAAGTGGAGCCTGAGTACTTCTTTATCAGTTTTCTGATATGAGCTGTTCAGTGCTCTTCTTATCTTCTCCTATCGTCACTAATTAAAACATTTCAATTCCACTGTTTTGGGGAGTACATGTGTTACTGCCTGGAGTTGGGATGTGTAAAGAGGACTCTGAGGTAGGGAAAGTATGTAACTATTTAACATTACTGCGTAAAGTTGAAATAGCCTCGTATTTGAACATATTACCTGTAAAGGTGCTAAATAGTTTCAAAGGGAAGTTCCCAGCCAGACACTGAAAAGCATAGGTTTCAAGTTTAACCTCCGAGGTACTTAAAGCTGCGGTAGGCAGGATCTTATGGTTCAGTATGGGGCATCACTTTCCATAATAACCTTTCAGGCGTACAGTGGTTCAAGTGGACTGAGGGAAAGCTGCACCTCAGCCCTGCTCTGTTTTCTTGCTCAGGGACCTTCAGAATACTATCACCTCTCTTTTCATAGAGCACTGTATAAAATGGTAAATGACAGCTGTGTTGGCCAGTCGCTTTTAAGGCACTTCACTGCACAGACTTAGTGGCTCCAGAGTGACATAGAAGTAAAATGGCAGCTGGAGATTGGATACTGTGCCTTTGTTTTCCTCTTCGCAAGTTTGTCACAAAGAATACTGTGACACATCCTGCCAAAGTAAGTCCAAGATGTATTAAAATGCTCAATGGTGAAAATACACAGTATTTTCATCTCACAAGTCTGCATCTTGGACTAGAAACTTTATTTTAAATGTCTCAAGAATGTAAACACAATAATACAATCATTCAGATCAGTGGTTCTCACTGATGACTTTTGATGATCAGTGGTCGTATCCCCTTCTCCGACGCACTTGCAGAAAATGTCTGTGGATGCTGCACACATACAATGTCTGATTAGCCCATATTTTGTATCAAGCATGCACTTCACAATTAAGAAGTGCATGAAGACAAAACTGGAAGTGTTCTATTCTCTCTCTAAAACTCTCCCTATCGAGCCCTGGGGATACCCTTACCACAGTTTGGGAACCACTGATTTAGATGAAATCTTCACTTAAGATACATCTTCTTTTTGTGCTATTTTTCCTAATGGGCAAATCCCTTCCGACTCCTTTGGTAAAGCCTAATGCACAGTGTAGACAGTGGTTCTATGCCTGGACTCTGGGTGGGCTCATCCCCCTGTCCCCTATAATCCCCTCTCTGACCTCTGCTCCTGCTCGCACTAACACAGACCTGGAGAAGCCAAGGTTGTTTGCACACTGCACTAACACCTCTGCTTAGCAGGATTTAGTGTGATACAGAGTCAAATACAGCACACATGGAACAATTAGTTCAAAATTGTGATGTTTGTTCAGAATATGTTAGTATTTTATAGTATTTTTATATCATTTATCTTATCCAGAATAAAACCACTTCTAATAATTTAAGACTACAAAAAAGTAGAAAAAATAAAAGGTTTTATTAAGTATTCTTACACATTTTATTTGTCGGGACCTTTCTAAAATTCTGAGGACACTGTGAAAACTGCTTAAAAATAGATGGCAAAATAAACACAAGACCAAAAGACTGTGTTTGCATGAATCTGAAGAGAACAGGCCGAAGAGAGTTTGTGATGCCGTAGTTTAAGAAAATATTACTTTTCAGATCGATAGCGATTGACATTTAGAATATTCATAAATGCATTTAGTAAAATTAGCCTCTGTGTTTTTCATGTTGTGTACAACAGTATAATGCATATCATGATGGGGTCACGCTGATGGATGTGTGCTGCCCAAGGGAAGCCCATGTCTTATGCTTTTACTGTAAATGTTTACATTCCTCCAAACTCTGATACCATCTACTAATAGTTTCTGTAGTCATTTTAAATAGTCCTCTGGGTAGGATTAAGAGTGCAGCAAATGCATTTGGGAAACACACTTCTAACTTGTGTTGTCAAAAAGATTCAAAACATTTCTGGTCTTGTATCTCACAGTTGGAGATGCTTCTTGAGATGTTTTCCATACAGTTATAAACGTACAATATCATGTTGTCTCAAAGCAGGCAGCAGTTTTGTTAAGATACCATGAGTATAATGAACAGGCCTCTGGAGACAATAATTCCTGATACAAAAGGTTAATCGGAAATGATTGCAATTGTTCCTCAGAAAAAGCACTGTCAATAGATGTTGGTTTTAAAGCCAAGCGCAGATCGTTAACAAACTGTCATTTTACAGGCCTCACCCTCAACATTCCTCTCACTGCTCAAATAGGAAGGAAATAATTGCTCCACTCACTCTAAAGAGGACTTCTATTGTGATTGGATGCTCTGTTAAGTTTTATATGCAGGTTTTGATTTGGGTTAACAGACATTTATGTTGTTGCAATATTTCAAGAATAATGTTCTTTACAATTATTACAATAAATATTAGTTGTATTTATTTCAATATGGGAATTAATCAATGTTTTGTTAAATATATCAGGGGAAACAATTTGAAAATAATTGGGATTCCTTCCTGTTTTGAAGACAAAAAATATGCATTTAAATTTTTTTAAATTTGTGCTGTGGAGAAAACTTGTGAATGTTTTTTTTTTTAAAACACAGGCTGATAATTTTTTTTAAATACTCATAATGGGCTGTTGTAAAGTGAACACGCAAACTAATATACATGCTGAATATGCTAACTTTAAAATGTTGTTTTTTGTGTTGTCTACCAGAGTCGGAATGTGTTCTGGACTTGAAATGTGTTGATTTGAGGCACAGCATTTGGTGGCAATGCGTAATTTTCACTGTCATAATTGATGATTCTAATTATTTCACATGAACCTTTAAAGTTACAACCCCTTTACATCAAGTTCTATGAAATTATAAAACACTAACTTTTAGGTGAATACTAAAACTTTTGTCTGCTCTATTCAAACCTTCAAGGCATATTATTAATAATAAAATAATTTGGTTTTAGGCAATAGCCCCTTAAAGACAGTGCACAGGTCAGATGCACCCATACAAACATAAACTTGTTTTGTTTTTTCTCCGTTCACACATTTTAAAGTGATTATTTCAAGACATGCATGCGGTTTTAATGCAGCAATCTAGAATTAGGCCTGTATTAAAATGTTTATCAGACTGACTAAAGATACATAGGTCACTTAAACACACCATAACCAACTAGCAATTAAGAAAATCAATCAAAACATCCTCCTAGAGTTTAGCACCCATTCAGGACTCCAGGTCCTGCGGCAGCAGTGCGCGCACTGGTGACACTGGTGACACTGGTGACACTGGTGACACTGGTGACACTGCTGACACTGCTGACACTGGTGACACTGGTAGACCTGAGCGTGCAGGAGCGCATTGTGCGTTGGCACGGTCAACATGTGCGCCTCTTGACACTGGCGGTCCCTCACCAACATCGCCCCTCTCCGGGGTGAGCACGCCCATAGCTCGGTCACGGTCTCCCGCCGCTTGGTTTTATACCTCCGATTCTGAAACCAGATCTTCACCTGCGTCTCTGTGAGCTTTAAGGCTTCTGCTATTTCGGCCCGTTCTGATCCGGAGAGGTAGCGCTGCGCGTTAAAGCGGCGCTCCAGCTCGTACACCTGCGCTTGGGAAAAGGCCGCTCTGGAGCGCTTCTTGGATCCTGTCCTGGGTTGTACTTCCGTGGATACTATAAGCGTGTTTCCACGATGCTCTCCATCTTGAAGCCTCCCAGACGATAATTCAAAGTCTAATACACAAAAAAGAATGCTGGAGTCAGAGTAAAAAATTAAGCCAGATTAAACCATGGCAGCTTTATCAACTGGCTGTGCAATTTGGCCTGAACACATAAGACAATGCTGGGTAGATTTGCTCAATGCAATTGTACCTGACAATCAAAACGGAATGGACAGGCATCAGGCTATTAATAACAGCTCAAATCTCTAACACGGTGCAAACTGAAGTGTAGTCTACTCACTGTTTGCGTGTGCGTCCTTTGGCACGGCCTCTCGGCTGCAGGCGCTGGCAGCAGCTTCTGTGGTGATGAACCTGTGGACCGCGTGAGAACAAGGCAAACTCCTTTCGATGCAGCCCTGAAATTTGTCGGCGCCTTCTTCCGGTGTCCTCTTCTCAACTTCATGATCAGGAGAAAGGATGTGCTTGATCGAAAATGTTGAAAAAGTCAACGTCATGGAGTGGCAGTAATGTCTTGTTTTTTTTTTAGCTTGCAGTGAATTAGTTGTCGTGACTAAAAGGATGTTCTCTTGTGGGATGAAAGCTGCCAAGTCTATTAAAATAATCTAAGTATAGACTAATAGCCACTCCATCCAGCGTTTTTATTGGCTTGCAATGTCATAAGACCCTCCTTTGTTCCGCCCAACTGCATGTGCCTCTGTTTGAGATAGGCAGGTAAGAAAATGTAGGCTATGGTAAATATAGCTTTAGAATGGAGAATCAGGTTTTGGCGTTTGTGCGTAAACGTCTGACAGTCTGCAGAGTCTGAAGAGCCATGCGACATTGTTGCTTATGTGCATCACAAATTTCAGCAAACAGATGTCATCAAACTACAGACTGTTTGGTGCAGCAGTTCAACAGCGCCACTTTGTGGGCAAATATTCATAATGTGCATAATAATAATAATAATAATTACAAGTCTAATAGTCTAATGCATGGAAAGAGAGCTTTGTCTCACTGCTCATCTGTTACTTTTCTTCTTCTTTTTGTCTAGATCTGCTGACGTCCATTTGGTGGTCCTCTGGAGTACTTAAGATCACGTCTATACGAAGCGACTGTGTGAGCACTATCTTTGGAAGTGGTAGATAGTGATCACAGCCTGTCAGAGAGAAGCCATGTCCAGGCTGCGTCCTCGGGCATCGCCGCGCTGTCGCCAGCACTATTTACACTAGTGACTTCGCAGCACTTAACGCTGACACCAGGTATGTCCTACCGGCGCTGCAGGAGCCACAGGAAACGGTCAGTGAAGCCATCGCTGCAGTCTCAGACAAACACTCTGTTGACGTTTCCATTTATCTCCATTAATAGTGTTCTCCTCAGCCATACCCAGGGCATGTTTGTTTTACGCCAATTAGCGCACGTGTTAGAGCCTATTATATTAGAGAAGAGAACCTTTATTTGTCCCACAATGGAAATAGGGAATATTAGGCATATGACATAGCACATACCCAGTATCATATCCTATCATACAAATCAAATAAAAGTATATTACTATAATGTTATTATATATTAGTTTATATTAGTAGGCCGGTTCGCCCAAATGTATCAGAACCATAGCGACCTGTCCCAACCGTGAGCATATGGCCTTATTCGTCAGGCTGTTTTAGCAACACAAAGCGGGAGTTTCTGTGGGTGTAATGTAGGCCCGTGTGTGCATTTATTCCCCTTGTGAGTCCTGAGGATGAGACTGTCTGGTTTATGTCAATCCCTAAAAGTTGACCGGACATTAGAATCTTCTGTTTCTGGATCCTGTCTCACTGAAGTTCTCCAAAAGTTTTCTCACAGAAAATAAATGTTCGTCTGAGACTAACTAAACTAAACATCAACGTTTGAGACCATCACAGAGATTTATGGATCGCAGTTTCCTCCTACCAGCTACACTAAGTTCTTATTGGCCTACGTTTTCCCCATGTTTCCCACGCAAAAGCACTTCAGTCGTTTATTTTGTTTAGGCTATTTAATAAACCATGCGGGCATGCTCACACACAGAAATAGCCCATTGTTGTTTTTGCCGCCAATTAATTTAGTTAAAACATTTGATAACGGTTTTTCAGCCCCTGATGCATGCAAAATAAAACAAAACAACCTATCACATCACAAGGCCTTCTTGGTCAGAATTGTTTTATTATTTAGTTAAAGGGTTACACTTCGTGTCTCCATAAAGTCATATTTGTCCTTTTTGTAACTTCTCTTGCTTATTAAAAAAACAAAACAATAACCCCACCGTTACTTGGCTCAGAGAAAGGTGCGCACCATGGCTCAGTCTGAGGGTCATGGGCCCTGGCGTAAAAGTGTCAGACGATTGTCTTTTGTTCAGTCACATATTAATACTTATTTAACACTATTGTTTCCCCTAAATATAGACATAAAGGCCAACATGCTCGCGTCTGTGACTAGTTCAAAATAGTTCATGCTTGGTGCGTGCGCTACCAGGCCCGGATTCCTTGTAGAGATCCTTGGCATGACGGGACCATTGGCCCCTGTGGGGTCTGCGTCTGGGCCTGTCCCAGGTTCCCAAGGCTCATGAAGGCGGTGGTTGTGTTGACTGGCGGCAGCGTGGGTAAACTGGAGTAAGTGCAGGAGTAGCTGTTTGTGTAGACTGCATTGCTGTAGCTGTATGTCGGGTACGTGTAGGTGTACGGTGGGTACGAGCTGTTATAGTTCTGCGAGCCCGCGACACACGGCCTCCCGTCTCGTACCAGCACTGGCACGGCCACTCTGCGTGGAGGTGGCGGTGCATGGTGGTGGTGACCTGCCATCTCCAATGTTTTGTCTTGCCGCTGCCGCTTGCACTTGTAGCGCCGGTTCTGAAACCAGATTTTGACCTGTGTGGAGGTGAGCTTTAAGGAGCTGGCCAGGTGCTCCCGCTCTGGTGCGGACAAGTAGCGTTGCTGCTTGAACCTGCGCTCCAGTTCAAACACCTGCGCCTGGGAGAAGAGGACACGCGGCTTCCTCCGGGTGCGCGGTTGTTTTGAGACAGGCTTCTCTGGGTCTGGGTCATCGTTGTCAGTCTGCAGTGCTCCGCAGCACTCTGTCACACAGAGACAAACAATTTACATCAGTGCACACCTCACTGGCATCTGTAAAGCACATCTGGACGCATTATAATGTGTTTTGGTCATATTTAAAGGCGTTGTTTGTATTGGTCCAACATTTCAGTTTCAATTTATTTATATTTTTATTTTTATTGCCTGGTTGTAATTATATTTATTTATGTATTTATTTATTTGATAATGGATATATAATTGGACCAACCGGATGCATTCTTTCAAGTGTTAGGAAAAACGCAAATTCAACACCTGTCCATAGGCTTTTAAAACAATTCAATACACATATATTGAACAACAACAAACGACAACAATTATAATAATAATAATAATAATAATAATAATATATATATATATATATATATATATATATATATATATATATATATATATATATATATATATATATATATATATATATATATATATATATAATTATATATAATTATATATAATTTATATATATATATATATATTATTTTTTTTAAGTATATAGACAATATTAAAATAACAACCTGCATTTCACTCAGAATTATCATGTGTGTAAGATGTTCGGCTCAGTTTGCAGTTTTAGGTCAGTGGGAAGAGAGTGCCCTTAAAATATAATGGGGTAGCTTTACTGTTACTTTTCTGCTTAGGCCGATATTAAAAAGGAAAATGCGCGATGGGAGCCTGGCTATTTTATTGATCTAACCACCACTGAACCGACTAAAATTTTCCGTTACATGAAAATAATTTTATGGAGGAAAACTATAGTAAATCATAGCCAAACATTTACTTTAAAAGCAGGCTGTTTCAACAGCATCTTAAACACACTGATTTAGACAAAGAAACAGAATAAAATAATCCTCTCTAGGATAATGTACGCATTTATTTTGGATAAGTCAGAATTTGTGCCTTGCAGCTTGTTTGTTTGACTCCTATTCTTAAGCGTTTACATATTTGTGTTTATTTACATGCCTACACTGTTATATTCAGGTAAATTTAAGGATATTCCACGTTTTATGCATGTCTCAGGCCTACAGGGCTTAAAGGATTTGACCACCAAAATTAGCTTTTGTGTAGTAATACAATTGATGTAAATGAGTTAAAAGTGTGTTACTTACTTAAATCTATATCCTCTTGCTCTATGTCAAGCTGGAGCTCGGTGGAGTGTGCGCGGTTGCTTCCCGGGTTGGAGAAGAGATCCACCGATAGCGCAGACTCCTGTGTGTTGACGGCGCTCAGGTAAGACATGCGATCGTCGCACTCCGACAGGCTGGGGCTGTTGGGACTCGGGCTGTTCCTTGAGGCTAGCATGCAGGATGGAGGTGAATGCGACCGGATCGGTCTGTTCATGAAGGGGCCCGGCTGAGCCAGCGCTCCAGAGAGACCCAGGCAAGAGATCAGCTGCAGTTGGTGTTGGGATTGCTGCTGCAGCTCTAACTTCAAGATGTCTTTTACAGAGAAAGGCGTGGTGGTGGATATGATTGGACTGGGGAGCATTGTTACATCCACTACATAGAAAAGACAAGCAAGATTCAGTCCAACTGCTAAGCTCTTGAGCGGTGTATCCAGGTTGCGAGAATATGCCCAAGCATGCAACGTGCTCTCCGGGTGCAATGCCGTTATGCACCACCTGACCAGCTGTGCGTCAGTTGAACAAGGTCCACCTTCAGTTGCTCATCTGTTTGCGTGAGTGTGTAATAGAGAGGTGTATCCCGTTTGGTCGGCTCAGTGCAGTGATCTGAAAAAAGCTGGGTCAGCCAAGATACTGCCCTCTCCCAGTGACGCACTTTTCAGGGAGGGTCCGCTCTGCCTCACGCGTCTCCATACGCTCTGTGTATCCCAGTAACACAACACAGGCCCCGCGATGAAATTTCGTATATCATTTATTGTTGTGGCTGTGTTAATCCTTTAGTAGTAGCTAACAGAAGCCAGAGTTTGAGCACAAATCTTCTCTGACACTCAGTTTTGTCTTCACTATAAATTACAGTGAATAATTGGCTAGCTTCTCATAGAACCAGACAGACCTCCCAATCATCACTTCAGTTTGACTGACCTATTCTACTACTACTACTACTACTACTACTACTACTACTACTACTACTACTACTACTACTACTACTAATAATAATAATAATAATAATAATAATAATGATAATGATAATGATAATGATAATAAAATAAAATAATAATAATAATAATAATAATAATAAATAAATAATAAATAGTCTGAATACTCTCAGTCGCTTGACGAGAAGATCTTTAAAAGTGGCTTCAAAATGATAAAAGCCTTTACGCCGCGTTTTTTGTGTGACATTTACAAATGTAGCTTAATTGTGTTGTTGTTTTTTTTTTTACACAATAAAGTGTATTTGCGTACGGTTAATTATATGATTGTAATTTTTAAGACATATTTTAAACAGTTTATGTTAACATGGCTACAAGACGCTTGACTGCGTCCAGAGCGCGGGCCTTATCCGTTGACCGTCAGCGGCGTCTCGCGTGCCACCGGCAGCCCGAAAGTGTTCGTCGGAGGAGCGTGTTTACGGAGCGGAAGAGTCTGTTTCCTGCCTGTAACAAAACCCAGACTCTCAGCAAGTGTCAAGGAGCTACTCGATGCTGGATGTGACTCTCCAATACATCATCTTCATTTCAAAATCAGTGATAAGAGGGGTAAGGTCAAACCCCCATTAAAGGTCAACGCTGATAGGCCACATAACTGCAGAGCCCGAGGTCCGTTTTATTACAGAGCCCGAAGCCGCCTACTAAATGGTATAGACTATATGTTTGTTATAAACAATTACTTCCAATGACTTTAATGTTGGCCAATGTATTTAGTGTGTTGCTTTAAAGACTTGGGCATGTTTCTTCATGTCTCCTTTCACTCCCTATCTGTGGCACTCAAACTTGTTGAAGCAATGTCTTTTTGCAGAAGGGCAGGTGTAAATGGTTAGGTTAGTCCATTTGCAGGTCCATGTGACTGGTTTCACAGCCACTGATAGCGTTGCACTCTTTTATAATTACATGACATAAGTTTTGGCAGAATGGAATAATAGCCTTTGGAATGTTAGAGTATTTGTATAGTTTAAGAGCCACTCTTGGAGCAAGGTGTATTTGTTATAATTATCATCTTTAATATTTTAAGATTAAGTACTTACAAGTTTGTTTTTATTAAATGACACCTGCCTTTCTCCCAGTTAGTGCTGGGTTTAAGTTCAGAAGTATCAGTGACATACATTACTTATTTGAGTAAAAGGAAAATGTCCTTATTTACAAGCAAAAATAGTAAATAAAATAAAAAATACCACCAGCGATGAGCATCCTTCAAGAGCAACTTTCAAAATTAAAGCAGCTACAATTTGTTAAAGACCTTGAAAAGAGGAAACCTACTTCCATTAAAAGTGCAAGTCTCATTAAGTTCCTTGTCCTTTCCTTGAGCCTATGGTGAGGCGATGGCAAAAGCCCAAATCGCTTTGTGTCTGTAGCCGCTCTAAGTTGTTCCATGTCCCGGAAGGTAAGTCTTATCAGCATCCCAGTGTGATGGTGTCAGTAGCCAGGGCCCAGACGCTGCTATTGTGCCGCTGCCTGGGCTCGAGTGACGGATGACAGAGGCTTCTCACCAGAGGAAATCAGGAGGCCATGGAGGCGAGCCCCAGAGCTGATTTCTATTTCAACCTCACGCACTTGCCTTGAGTTCCCCACGTTTCACATAAACAACAGCTAAAGATGAGGGTAAACTGGTTGCTTTTTAGAAGGCAAGAAAATGATGTCTTTATTTGGTGGTTGGTTATTGGTGTTTCATTGTGGAGTCTATCGCTGGGACCATGAACAGAGGAAGTGAACTTGGTCAGGCCAGTCTGGGTTCCCTGCCCTTTGGCCTCCCTTGGGTGCTATAAATTAGCCTGTTGTAATTCTCTTCCAGACGGCCTTGCTCCAGCAGGTGTGTGTTTGTATATGTGAGCCTAACAGGAGGGTGTGATGACTGTGATCTACGGTGTTGGGAATGCAGCTCGAGAGGAAGCATGCAACCTAAATATGCTTATCCTCTCTGCTTCCACACAGGCCCATAGAGATAACGACCAAGGGGTGGTGGACTGAACTCCATGTGATGTGGGGCTTTCTCCTGTTTACTTTATTATGCTGTGGTTGGCTTGCCTGAAAAATGATATATCTCTGTATTTTCATACAAAGGGAAGTATTGGACAAGTGTGTATTCTGGATAGGGGGCACTAGTGTAAATGCGTTGTTATTTCTAAAAATTTGGAACCATTTTTGTGGTGTTTTTTCCCCCCTTTTTTATTTTTTGTATTATTATTATTATTATTATTATTTTTTGGGATGTAAGCAATTTGCTTACGGGGAGATTTGGAATTAAATAATACATCTTAGATTTTAACTTCCTCTTTTGTTTTGCTATACATTTTGTAGGTCCCAAAATGCAATTTAACACATTCAAGAAGTGAGAATGACTCTAACTCTGACCTTCAACCTTTGGCACTGTGCTGAAGGGTGGCCTTTTCTGAAAGTGTGTGTATTAAAAGATGCAGGTATAAAAAAAAACAAAAAAACGGGGCTGCCCAAAAACAACTTTGCCTGTAAAGGAACACCCTTGACTTATGACAATCAGCAAAGTAATTTTATTTATGGTTTGAGTAAAGATAAGTAACTTCAACATACAAATATCAGTATGAAATGGAAGTCAGGAATTGAACTTGCCAAGCGTACAGAAAACTCGATGGATGTGGAATGTTGTCAGACATAGACTGCTCTGATGTGTAGCCTGAACGCTTCATCTGTCAGTGCACTACAGAGGGAAAAACAGGGAGGTCCTGTGCGCTCTGTTGTTGCTACGTCTAGCTTCTTGTTAGAGAATTGATGACATTGTCTTGAAAAACAAACAGGGCGGGAAGCTAAAAAGTTGGTCACTCACCAAAGAGCTGTGACCCAAAGCGGCAGAGGCCAGCGTAACATGTGAGCAAAACGGCAGCATGGCCCCGGGAATGTGTGTGCACACGCTCATGTTTGTGTTTCTGTGATTCCTCTGCAGGAATGTGACTGACTTGTGTCTGAATGTGTGCCTTTGTGTCCTTTAATGACAATCTCCTATAGCGGCACCCACAGCATGCATGCAGAATGAAAACACCACAGGACTTTGTTGGCACTAGTCATTTATGTCATGGAGGTTGTTGCCAAAGTAAATGTTCCATGTGCATGACAGCAAATGTTGGGGAGATGTCTGACTGTTTGGCTGCTGACTAATATATTGATCTAAATAGGACATGTATTGTCTGTGGGCACTGTGTTGCTGGAGGGACTGCCTGTCAGTCTCAGCCCTGACTCACTCCTCACATCAGTACAGGCCGAGCCCCCGGGGCCGCACCAATATGTAGCAGCAAACCCTGCTTTGGCCCCCAGCCTTGTTCTGGAAGCTCAAATCCTATAATTGCAGAGCTGACAGTGATAGCTAACATACGAGACACCCTCACCTGGTCGGAAAGAATGAAAACATCTACTGTCAAAGTGAAGGCAGGGAGTGGGGGTGTTCCAGGTGGAGCAAGAGTGCAGCGCTCAGATTATTGCACAGGTCAGAAGAAAATAAATTGTAAACATCCCAACAATTATACACTCTTGGTTATCTAATCTCTCAACCTTAACTATTAATCATTAATAATTGTTTGGCATTCATTAATATTTAAGATGCACTATGAAAATGTACAGTATACAGTGTCTTGCATTGATTCAAAAAGTGATTTTATTGCTCAAAAATCCATTGAAAAACAGATTTTGTTTGTCTCTATAAATAAATGTAATGCCATACTGTAGCCTGTACAAGGCAAAGAAATAACATCTACCCCTGGAGACAAGAAGGAACACCTTTAACGTATAATTATTTATTTTGGTTTGTTTGGTGTGTGTGTGTGTGTGTGTGTGTGTGTTACCAATAAAACTGATTAGATTTTTGTGTGTGCATGTAACCATAGCCAATGACTATGGTTACATGCACACACAAAAATCTGATTATTATCAAATCTCTGGAGTTACAAGATTACTAAAATGAGACCCAAACTGCAAAATAATCTGATTTCTTTCTGATTTCATCTGATTATTCACATCATATTTTCTGGTTGCCTTTAATTTAAGTATGATCTCAAATAATAATCAGATATTGGTTTGTATTTGAACATAGCCAGTGATAAATATTGTTTATATAAGAAAAATATATTATATATATTACAAGGTATCATTTGCTAAATGTAGTTTTCGCTGCATTAAAGGACACATATTATGAAAATTTGACTATTTTGAGCTTTTACCATGTTCTAACATTGTTCCCTCATCAAAAACACCCTGAGTATCCTGATTTGAAAATCCTCTCTCATCCATCAAAAACAGTCTGTTCTGAATGTTTTCTCGACCTGTAACATGGCTCTGAGAAACTTCTCTTCTGTTTTTAAGGCCATAAATCATCGCCAGACTCATTCTGTGAATTTTTCCCATCTAATCACAATCAGTACTACTGCGTTCTGCAGCTAGACATGCACCGAAATGTCTGCCCTCCCTCTGCAGCCTGTAGATGGCCCAACCCAAAACACAGGTAGTCCAGAGTAAACGGAATTTTTTTTTTAGTTCTAAAACAAGAGATGACAAACTAAAGGTATTCAAGAGCATGTTTAAAGGCTAATAACAATGCAAACAGAACTAAGAAGAAAGGGTGTCTCTATCCCTTATGTCTCGGGACTGTCAGAAAAACTGCAAAGAATTTTTAGACAACATGAAGTCCCTGTTTATTTCAAACCAGGCAACACGTTAAGACAAAAACTGGTTCATAAGGACAAGATGCCGACACAAAAACAGAGCAATGTAGTGTATTCTATCCAATGCAGTGAAGAAAGGTGTAAAGAGCGGTACATAGGGAGACGCAAAACAGCCACTTCACAAGAGGCTTTATCAGCACAGAAGACTCAAAGTTCAGGACCCAGAGAGCTGTGCATCTTCATCTTCACGCCACAAACCACTCTATTGAAGACAGTGAGGTGAGATTCTAGCAGGGAGAAAAGATGGTTTGAAAGAGGAGTTAAGGAGGCCATCTTTGTTAAAGAGAATCAAAAATTGTAAAAATGTAATTCCCTTAAATCGTAATGGAGGTTTAAGATTCAACCTTCCGGTTGTTTATAATGGTTGCTGAAACCCTGGAGACGCCTGAGGCATTCGGATGCTAATTAAGGCAGGGCTTTCACAGAGTAGGACATAAACCTGAGTTCTCAGACTTGTTTCACAGATTGAGATTGACTTGGATGAGAGTCGAAACGTTTATTGTTCCAGAGTCCAGATGACTACAACTGAATCTTTTTCTACAGCAATACAATAATCAAATAATGCATCATGATTTATGTAGATATGAAAATAATAATAATAATAATATAATAATAATAATAATAAGAAGAAGAAGAAGAAGAAGAAGAAGAAGAAGAAGAAGAAGAAGAAGAAGAAGAAGAAGAAGAAGAAGAAGAAGAAGAAGAAGAAGAAGAAGAAGAAGAAGAAGAAGAAGAAGAAATAAGAAATTATGTATATATATATATATATATATATATCCCCCCACAGTCCCTTTCCTACTCCGCCCCTGCTCTAAGTCCTACTAAGCCCTTCTCTTTCTCTTCTACAAAACACATTGAGACTCTAGAAAACACTACAAGCTACAAACTATTGACACTTTCTATTGCATCTATAAAAACATGATTTACAGAGGTGGAGGTACCCAAAAGGCAAGACAGGCTGTTGCTTGGGGCCCCTTGATCACCTGTCCTTAGGCTACAACAGCCTCATTACGGTTAAATTTCATTAAAAAGTCTCTCTATGACTGCAGTTTTCCCACAATAGCTATGATTACATCAGTGAGCCCAATTTGTTTGACGTACTGTCCACAGTAGGTTTAGTAGCAACTGTAATAACTAAATGTGGCATTATTGTTGCAAAGCAGAAGAAACAATACTAATGTATATAGGCGGCTTGTAAGAAGAAGGGGTGAAGCTTGTCTGGAACCTCTTGTTTCATTCGCTCATTGTTTATTTGAATACAAGGCCAATTTCATCATCCAAATACTGTTTTGCTCCCTGTGGATCGTAGAATATGCCAAGTCAAACCGTTCCCAACTGTGCCCCCGATCTGTCTGCAACTGTTTAAACTGTGGCTTGGACAGGAACTGCCAGTGCTGTGCACATCTCAAACTCGCTATGGCGGGAGCGAAAGCGTTGATACTCCAGTCAAGTCTTAAAGACAAAGTAGCCTACAATAGATTATGTTCCCTGGTCAATTGTAAAAGGAACAGTGCCACTGCTGCACAAATAGCCTATTATGACATTAAATCCAAACTGATGCTTCTCAGAGCACTTGATTTCCAAAATGGGAGTAGCGGCACTATAGTTTTATTACTATTCTACTCTTTATAGATATATATTTGGTTATTATTTATTTATTTATTTATATATATATCTTTTTTTAAATGTACTTACGTACTTACTTAAGTATGTATGTATGTATGTCTGTGTGTATGTATGTATATATGTATGTAAGTATGTATGTATATATTTCTCTAATCACATTTGTTCTCAGAAAGACATAAATACAAGAAATCCTTATCTTTAACATCCCAATCTCTGCGTTTTAAAAAGCCTCCATAGAGCAGGGCAGACTGGCCTTCATTCATCAACCACTTGAGGTCCTGTAGACAGCTGTGTGCAGAGCGCAGGGAGCCATCGTGTTTACACCAGAACTCAACTTGGCTTCTCAGGACAAAACAAATGAAAGTCTTTGCACATAGTCATTTACACAATGCTTGTGTTTGTCTCACTCAAACTCTGATGGACCCATGGCCAGGCCCAGACATGACACGTGTTTGGAGTTTTAAATTATTATGTTGGGTTCCTTTATAAAAACTGTTTGCTCAAATAGAGCCCAGCTCAGCCCTTACGCAGTAAAGCTTTGGCTGGAGATCGCCCCTAACGTATACCGGCACCAAGATAAAGCTGTGACACCATCTCGTGGCGAAATACGGTACTGCTACGTCTACTACGTCATTACTCTACCGTTGTACTCATTGGTCCATTGCCTGTGTGTGGTAGACCTATAAGAACAGACTTTGACCCGTACATCTTATCTGCTCGGATTGGTTTGCCAGTAGAAGCAGACTTTTTATTGGTTAATCCGCTCACACCCATTGCGTGCACGTCAAAACCAAGCCGAGCGCGCCCCCCTCTCCCATCTCTGCCAGTGCGTAAAACCGACTCCCGCTGCGCTCCCCCTCATCCTGAACCTGCAGTTATGTCCATGTTCTGTGAAGTTCCTCAAGCCGCCCCCGTGGCTGTCTTCAAACTAACGCAAGATTTCAACAACGACCAGTTTCCGAAAAAAGTTAACCTTGGAGTAGGAGGTAGGTTTAAAAATATATATAATTCCGATTATCTTCATGTCATTTGGCGTATATATCCAGCTACACAATAACGCGTTGTAGGCATACTGATTAATAATGATTAATATAGTTCTAGGACTTTTCAATAAAGGCTACAATTTGCCCAGTTTGTCTAAATTACGGCCAATTGCCTTGTATAATGCATTTATCAAAAGTTTTCCTCCCAATGGTCACTTTTTTTTCCGATAATGTATCAGCGTTGTTATGAAACCACCCACCGTAAATACTGACAGAATCACCGCCCTGCTCTCTGAGCTTTCAACTACAATAATCTCCTAGTCTCCGGGTTGTGATTGGATTATCGTAAAGTAACGACAAAACTCGTGCAAACATCTAAATATTCATGTAGCATGGATTCCTTCTCCTTCAGAACATGCCATGTTCATGCCCTATTTGACTTGGTACAACTAATGTCAGATCCTTCACAAAGAGTGAGTCAATAGTGGAGATAATCCCCTACAGAAGGACAGAAGGTCATGAAGTCCAGGATAATCTATGTAGAACTACTTATATCATTTTTAAACAATTGTAATGAGAAAAAAAATACGTCTGCCTCACAAGATCCATAGTATTGAAATCTCCTACATCCTGCTGGGTTGATCATTATAATCTCTAATATGAGTCATATCCATAAAAGTGTCCAGTTTGTTGATCCACTGTCTCCTTTGCCCATTGCATGCTTGCTCTAATCAGTTTGTGACAGCCTACAGGACAGACGAAGGTCTACCGTGGGTTTTGCCCGTGGTGAAGAAGGTGGAGAAACTTATTGTTGAAAATGACAAGTTAAATCATGAATACCTCCCAATCCTGGGTTTGCCTGAGTTCAGGTCCTCTGCCTCCAAGATTGCCCTGGGAGACGACAGCCCTGCAATCAAGGACGAAAGGGTTTGTGCTCTGAAAATTCACCATTTTCAATTTAGAGTGAAAAGGACATTGTTAGGCAAAAATAAGTGTTGTCCTAACGAGTCCTAGAGTTGTATAATGAGGCAGGAGATTCTGGAGGTAGAAAAAGTTTATCTAGCATCAGTCTGTGACACGAATACTCAATACATTGCACTAGATTTGACTACTCTTGCCTGACTCTGCTCCCACACGCAGAGGTTGGCAGACCACTTCTGTGAGATGTGTTGACCACTCAAACTGATATTGTTAGAGAAGGACAAATTCTGTAACTGTTGCGTGATCATCATAGATAGCACTAACCACACAGAAATGTCAGCAATGGTAGAAATGGAGGTGTCCTTGTTAAGACTATGCATGAGATGGAAATTTCAGACAGACATTAAGTGTAGAATGATGATATATTTTAACAGGTGGGAGCTGTTCAGTGTTTGGGAGGCACAGGGGCATTAAAGATGGGGGGAGAGTTCCTGAGGCGCTTCTACAATGGAAATAACAACACTAAAACTCCAGTCTATGTGTCAGCACCGACATGGGGTAAGTTCTTTCATCATGACATCTTTCACACAATAATGTTCACGTTTTTCTGTTTATTTCAGAAAATCACAATGCTGTTTTTGCAAATGCCGGATTTGAAGATGTCCGTCCATACAAGTATTGGGATTCCGAAAATAAAGGTCTTGATTTAGCGGGCTTTCTTGGCGACTTGGAAGTATGAACTGCATTTTAATTAACATACTTTTGTTGTTGTCGCGTTTTTAAGTTCTTTTTCTTTTTCTGACAGAGTTGTCCAGAGCGCTCCATATTTGTCTTGCATGCATGTGCCCACAATCCGACCGGCACAGATCCCACACAGGAACAATGGATGCAAATAGCTGAAGTAATGATGGTAATGCATGCACAAATTCACAGTGCAGTCTCAACATCGGTTACTAATAACATGTGGTCATTATCAGCCCAAATCTAAACAAGACATTTCTTTTTTTTTTATTCTTTAGAGGAGAAAGCTGTTTGTATTTTTTGACTCAGCCTACCAGGGATTTGCCTCAGGAAGTTTGGACAAAGACGCTTGGGCTGTCCGATACTTTGTTTCACTTGGGTTTGAGATGTTTTGTGCTCAGTCGTTTTCTAAAAACTTCGGCCTTTACAGTGAGTCAACGCGAAACGTTTGAACAGAAGCCTCCACCAGATATATGCAATAATGTACAATTTCTCTGTCAGATGAGCGTGTGGGGAACCTGACTATTGTGGCTCGGGATGCAGATAACCTCAAGAGAATCTTATCTCAGATGGAGAAGATTGTGAGGACGACATGGTCCAACCCGCCGTCTCAGGGCGCACGTGTTGTCGCCACGACCCTGAACTCCCCGCAGCTCTTTATGGAATGGTCAGTGCTATGTTCACATACACACCAAAACCGGATTATCATCTGATTTCTGGAGTTGTCAGATGATTAAATGTCATGTAAACATCTGGTGCGAGTCATTTGATTTCTTACTGTCCATTCACACCTTTGCAGGCTTTGACAAGGAAAATGTGCAAAAACAAAAATGAAAGAGAAAATGTTAAAGATTAAAGGCGTTATATTAAAAACTTTAAAAATCTAGTTATTGACTGACACTTGTCATCAGGTGTTTTTGGTTATCTGATTTCTCTTGAGCATTTAAACAAACATCAACAATCTGATTATTCTGGCCATGTAAATGTGCCAGTGAGATGCTGTTGTTTATGAAACATTGTTATTCTTTGTGTCTTGTCTGTTAAAGGAAGGACAATGTGAAGACCATGGCTGACCGAGTGCTGCTGATGAGGAGTCAGCTGAAAGCCAAGCTCCAGGCTGTGGGAACACCAGGGACATGGGACCACATCACAAACCAAATCGGCATGTTTAGTTTCACTGGCCTCAACCGTAAGTACTCTGAACTCACAAATAATATCTACATATAAGATTGTCTTGATAAATATTTACAATTTTGCATTTTTGTAGCGAGACAAGTGGAGTACATGGTGAAGGAAAAACACATCTATCTAATGGCCAGTGGTCGAATCAACATGTGTGGACTGACAAGCAGAAACATTGACTACGTAGCACAGTCCATCCATGAAGCGGTCACCAGAGTCCAGTAGAAAAATGCACTGTAATGTCAGACTGCATCCATCTTGAGATCATATTTACTTAGAATACTTTCCAAAGTAGTCAAATATTATGATGTCTTTTGGTAATCTACCTCTGGTGTATAATTGACTTTGGAACATGACACAAATGAAGAACAGCCCTGCCTCTTTGTCCTGTACACGAAAATACTATTAACAATTTTTGATATGGATAATACTTGATTACGGGTCTAAGTTACGGTAGGTTTGTGGGTCAATGATTTACTTAGTACAAATGAACTGCATTAAAATTGGTCACTGAATCTAGATGATTACAGTCAGCCTCAAACCGGTTTTCTTATCTCAAATACACACACATCAAATCAATATATTTGAACAAAAGCCTGTTTTAGAAATGATATCACATGTTCCAACCATGGAATCGTATTTGTTGCCTGACAATTGATCTGTGAATCAATTAGTTGTATGTGTTGTAACGAATATGCAATAACTAAAACATGAATGCGAGACGTTCTTCACATGTTTTTGCTTTTCACTTCACCTGCAATGGTTTTGGTTTTCCAAGTCTATCTGCGATCTGCTCCAAATATCAGAGCTTCGGTTCATTGTTAATAATGTTGAAATAGCGATTGAAACCAACTAGAAGAGTTGTTTGAAAGAGACGTTTGGTTCCTGCAAAGTCACCCAGATTCAAAGGGCTTCTGCAAACTGCGTATGAAGCTGTAGTCAGGCTAGTGACCTCGCCTTGGACTATCCTTTGAACTTTAGTAATAAGCCAAATGAAAATACCACTGTGTCCTCAGGGCCACTTCTGCCTGCGTAACGTACAGGGAGGCGGGGGCCTTACGTCATTCTGTCAGTTTGCATCACTCCATTTTCATCTTTGTATCTATGCTAAATTAAAAAGAAATCCCATCATATTTTAATAAATCATATTTATTATTGCCTCTTATCTACAACAATGGCTTAGCAGCAGTTCCCTTTTAAATAAATTACTTGTGCACTCGGTAGAAACTCACTTAAAACACAGTAAAACACTTAAAAACGTTTGGTTTCTTCATTTCTATACTTTTCAGTGCTAAGAGCTGACCTGACATTAAAATATTTTATAGAACTTCACACAATGCAGAGTAGCGAGAGCAGGCAGGTTCATCATATATGCATGCAGTAGCTAAAACATGCGTTTGGATAAAATAGGAAGTCCTTTTCTACAGTGAAAGCAGCATACATAAACATGCAAATTAGTGTCCAGTTTAACAAAGTCTTCCAACAGTAGCTTATTGTTGAGCGGTCTTTGCAGCTTTTGTGACTGACCTTACGAGAACCTGTACAACAGAAATGGGATCTACAGCTCTGCGCCAGTAAACAAGCTCTAACTGAAATAACAGGAAGCAGAGTTTTAGGTGGAAGGCAATGTACAACTGTGTAAAACAAGGTTTTCAACACTGTAAGGTTCTTTTATCCATTCATAGTTGGCATGGTCATTTATATTGCTACTCTTTATCAAGTATTGTACCGTTCGCAAAATCTATAAAAATTTATTTTCAATTATGTGCACCTTTTTCCACCTGTTAAAAGCACAATATTAAGTTTATTATTAATCAGGCAGATATGAATCTATGGCTTTTTTTTTTTTACATTGTATAAAGTTGGGTTCTCTTATTGTGCTCTGGTGATGTAGTGGCTTTTCTCTTTTATCCAATGGCGAGTGTACTGCTTTTAGTCGACAGTAGGTGGCACCATTGAGGTAAAATTAGTGCAAGTTCTTGTGCAATTTAATCTTTCATTTACGTGAACAGCCACAAATATTGGTGAAGTTATGATAAATGATGCCATCTCCGACTCAAATTAAATGTTAATGCTGTAAGTGAATATTTCCGTCTTGACAACGTCAACACATAATAAATAAGATTAATACACAAATTCATGAAGTTAAATATAGATTGTAGCATCAAGCCCAGCTGTAAAAAACAAAACAAAAAACAGCTAAATTTGATTCAAACACAGAAGTTAATTTCATTTTGTAATTCAGACGTGCTCCTCTTATTATTTGAGGCAGGCACAGGTGGGACAGTGTGAACCTGAGAATCAGTGTTAGCTACAGTCACGACGAAGGCTCTGTCTCCTGTGAGGGCGCGGTCAGGGTGCTGGTAATGAAGACTGTGAAGGTGTGGTTTTGGTGCTGATGCAGAAGAGACCGTCGTTCCTCTGGATCCATGTGCTAGCTTATCACTGGTGACTCCTCTGTTCCTTCCTCTAAACTCTTCTCTCGATCCGGAGACTTTTTTCTTCTCTTGTTGCCTAGAAACAGAGCAAACCTTGATCAGTGTACAATTATTGTCCGCATCTAACACCACTTTTAAAATGCCTGACACAGTAGTAACAAGGTTGAATGAAAAGTAGAAAGTAAGCAATTTGTTACAGACAAAGGGCTAACGAATTAATCAAAGTAGCCAGTAACGAAATAGTTCAAAGTTTTATCTGTGGACCTTACAAAAAAGAGTTACGCATGATTCATTGCTTATATTACTTTGCCACTGGAGACTCAGCATCAAAAGTGTAGGTTGCACTACGGCACCTGTTGCTAAGATACACCCAACACTGTGGTAGTTTTACAGCAAAGTTTAGGCACATCTGACATAATAGGCGTGTGGGCGTGTGGACTGAAGCCTGGTCAGGACAAATGGCTCACTCAGTTTATGCAGGAGCTTCTTTCCAATGGTTTCTTCTGAGCTGGACAGAGACAAGGAGCTGATGAAGGGGGAGGTGGACGGTGGCGAGTCCAGCACATCTGAAAGAAAGTTTGAACAATGTGTTGTACTATCCAGGAGTTTTAGTGAAGTGAATAACGTGCTGTTCGAAAAGAGCGAAATACACTCATTTAAAGGGGACTTATTATACTTTTATTCAGGCATAGTATTGAACGCTAACATAAGTTAATTGTAAATCACACTATTCATCCAAAACGGCTTTGTAATAGAAACAGGTCTATTGACTTCCTGTTTAAAACTTCAGAACTGACATTTTAGAACCCTACATGTATCATTTTAATAATCTCAAGTAAATACAGGGATGTGGGCGGGGATAGGGGTAGGTGAAAACAGGAATTTACTGAGCATTCGTGCCTCAATACAGGATTACTCAAACATGCAGGAATCTATTAAAATACAACTTTGAATAAGATAATTATGAGAAAACACTGTTTTAATATGCTTAAAGCTCATTAAAGTTGATTTTGCATATGACCCTTTAACACACTTACATACTTTACATATAAACTATAAAGCGTTTTGAGTGCCTTTAAGGTAGAAAAGCGTGATATCAATACATATATATGTCTGTTTATAAAATCCAAAAGTTCTACTGACCGTTATCATAATTTTCAGGTCGGTCTTCGTAAATATAAGGAATCTCATCCATGTGAAGAAAGACACTGTCATTTGGACTCCTCTGACCGTCAGATTTACTGCCTATGAAGGAAAATGAAAAAATACATGTGCCAATTACATATAGTATTAATAGTATTAAGCTATTGCAATATGATAATGCACAGTTATGAGGATAATATATATTTTTTTTATATATCTCATTAGTATGTCAGTCCAACTTTTCTGTGCATTTGTCAACAAAACCATCTGTGCAGTGAATTTTAATGACAGACAGCAGACAGATGGGACGTGGGAAATCCTTTAAGCCTTCAAACCAGTCTACTTTGGCTGCCGTGCGTTTGCACCAGTTCAGTGGGCAGATTTAGTTCAAGATGGAGTCATTGCTCTAGCTTTATTTTGGTAATCAATATAATTAAAATATGTCAAGAAATGTGTTCCATTTTCGTGAATGCCTTTTGGTCACAACAAACACATCATTAGTGACCATGCCAGTTACTTTATTGTTCCTATTCTGTTTTAGAATCAGACAGCCTGGTCATCTTTTAGTTTGACCGACAACCTAAACATCACTCGTTAATGGAAAACAATGGATGGGCCCAACTTACGGACAATGCGGTTCCTCTGATTAAGGTGTGTTGTGCTGTGCAGTGCCCCGTGTGGATGCAGGTGTGCGAGGCGTGCCAGTCCCAGCCTTGTGTTTGCATGTGTCAGGGGCAGGGCGATGCTGTGGGACCGAGCCTCTGGGACCGCAGGCCGTCCTTTAGCGTCTGCGTCCATAGCATCTGGAGTCTGAGGAGAACTGTCCATCCGAGTGGCGGTTATGGCGTTCTGATAGTGGTTTCTAGTGATCTGCAGATATACATGGATAAAACCTTTCACACGGAGCCGATGAAAAGAATAACAAAAGGGTAAATTGATGTCAATATTATCAAACAAAAATTCTGTTATCCAAGTGAATAAAGAGAAGTTCTGCAATGAAAGGAGGCAGGAAATCAAATGTTGCAAGAAGGAAGGGTCAGCTTTTTAGGGAATTCGAAGGGTTGTGTGTAACCTTGATAATCTGGAGGTCAGTGAGCTGTCGGACTGAGTAGTCGGGTAAGTAGATCCCTGTGGAGAGCTGACTCGTGCTGCCTCCACTCAGAAAAGTGTCGGACTGGTTCAGGCCACTGCTCCTGGAGCTGTACCTGGCACCTGAAAAGAACCAAATTCATATTTATGCATAACTTTGAAAGTGACATATCTTATATCTTCATGCACAATATGTAGTTCCATTACATTCACACATTCATAACAAAGAAACGAAAACACATTTTCTGTATCATACACAATATGCTTTAAGAGGTAGCTCAACAGTCACAAGTATAAATTGACATGATTGGCCAGTCACAGCTGGTCCAGTGCTAACTAGGTTTAGTCTTGCTTGACCAGTTTGTGCAATCAATCGAGAGAGAGAGCGAGAGAGCGAGAGAGCGAGAGAGCGAGAGAGCGAGAGAGCGAGAGAGAGCGAGAGTGAGGGAGAGAGAGAGAGCGAGCGAGCGAGAGAGAGAGAGCGAGAGTGAGGGAGAGAGAGAGAGAGCGAGAGAGTGCGAGAGAGAGAGAGCGAGAGAGAGAGAGTGAGAGAAGAGAGAAGAGAGAAGCGAGAGAGCGAGAGGAGCGAGAGAGAGAGTGAGCGAGAGAGAGAGAGAAAGTGAGCGAGAGAGAGAGTGAGCGAGTGAGAGAGAGAGAGAGAGAGGTGAGAGAGAGAGCGAGAGAGAGAGAGCGAGAGAGGAGAGAGCGAGAGAGAGAGTGAGCGAGAGAGAGAGAGAGAAAGTGAGCGAGAGAGAGAGTGAGCGAGTGAGAGAGAAGAGAGAGAGAGAGACGAGAGAGAGAGCGAGAAGAGAGAGAGAGAGAGAGAGAGAGCGAGAGAGAGAGCGAGAGAGAAAGTGAGCGAGAGAGAAAGTGAGCGAGAGAGAGCGCGAGCGAGAGAGAGCGAGCGTGAGAGCGAGCGAGCCGAGAGAGAGAGAGCGAGAGAGAGAGAGAGCGAGAGAGAGCGAGAGAGGCGAGAGAGCGAGTGAGAGAGAGAGAGTGAGAGTGAGCGAGTGAGAGAGAGAGAGTGAGAGAGAGCGAGAGAGAGAGAGCGAGAGAGAGAGTGAGGCGAGAGTGAGCGAAGAGCGAGAGAGCGAGACAGAGAGCGAGCGAGAGCGAGAGAGCGAGAGAGAGAGAGAGAGAGAGAAGCGAGAGAGGCGAGAGAGAGAGAGCGAGAGAGAGAGTGAGAGCGAGAGTGAGCGAGAGAGCGAGAGAGAGCGAGAGAGAAAGAGAGCGAGAGAGAGGAGAGAGCGAGCGAGAGAGAGAGAGAGAGCGAGAGAGCGAGAGAGCGAGAAGAGAGAGAGAGAGAGAGAGAGAGAGAGAGAGAGAGAGAGAGAGAGAGAGAGAGCGAGAGAGCGAGAGTGAGCGAGAGAGCGAGAGAGCGAGAGAGAGAGAGAGAGAGAGAGAGAGAGAGAGAGAGAGAGCGAGAGAGAGAGAGAGAGCGAGAGAGAGAGAGAGCGAGAGAGCGAGAGAGAGAGAGGACGGAGAGAGAGGAGAGAGAGAGAGAGAGCGAGAGAGCGAGAGAGCGAGAGAGCGAGAGAGAGAGAGAGAGTGAGAGAGAGAGAGCGAGCGAGGCTGTTCTGTGTAAGTCTGAGTTGTATTTGATAGAATCCTGAGCAGGTCATGTCCTTCCACTGGGAAATACTCTACTTTAATTACTTACTTCCCCCAAATGCTGGTGCTCTGGCAGAATGAGTCTACCCAGACTCTTTGCAGCGCCCACTGTGTGATTAGCTTGTTCCTGTTGTTCTTTTCAGAGTAGTTATTTCAGCACTTAATGTTTATTTACCCCCTTTATTAATGCATTTTAAAAAATGTTTTCCTGTTGAGTGAAGCACTTTGAATTGCCTTGTGTGCGAATTGTGCTCTACAAATAAACTTGCCTTGCCTTTCCCATTTGTGTACTTACTTAAAGCCAGTGCTGGCATCCCATAGTACGAAAATGCTCCGTTTTCAAAGTGAAGTGCCTCTTTTCCAATTTCAACTTCCACCCGTCCCTGTAACATCAATATAGTTATTAGCACGCATGCAACACTGCACGGATTAGTCATTGAACAAACTCCTACACTTCAAATCAGCACATTCTGGAAATGACATTATCTAGCAAAACACATCAATGATCATCCCATAAATCATGTAAATGTAATTCTAAATGCACAATGTTGTTTACCTGGAGAATGAGGACAAAGTAGTCAACAGGTTTGTTTCTCTGGTAGAGGTAGTGCTGAGGGGCGTGCTTATTCTTGGAGTCAAACTTGAGATCCAGAATGACACTGGGATGTTTCAGGAGCCGCAACAAGATCTTCTCTGACAAGTGACACAGCCTAAAGGGCTCCACCTCTGAATAATGCACACAGACATGGAGAACAGGGGCCAGTGAAATGTGAAATGTTATGTTCAGGTCCCCCTTCACATGCTGACAGTGCAGGTGTGCATATGTCATGGTAAAGAGACATACCCCCCACTCCCCACAAAGAAATTCACATCTGGAAATATGAAGCATTTCGATGAGAACTAGAATCACATTATTTCTCCTCCCGGCACACATCCTCTGTTGGCTCCGCGACTCCTTCCATCCATCCATCTTCTTCCGCTTTATCCGGGGCCGGGTCGCGGGGGCAGCAGTCTCCTTCCATATACTTGTGTTTTATTTGTTACAGTCTCGTCCAGCAGTCCAGAACATGGGCACTTTTGGAGATGCTTTGTAGTAGTTTCTTCTCCATTTTTCCCTGTAACGCTGTGTCTGTGTGTCCACTGAATCCACTGAAATGTGTGTGTGTGTGTGTATATATACACACACACACACACACACACACACACACACATATATATACACATACTCCACACTCAAGTGTACAATTGCCATTGTCTAAACCTTGTATATTATACATATGCATAAGGTAAAATGAGAACAGCAGATTAAACAAACTCACCCCAGATAGGACTTGAATTTTGTTCGAGTTTTGGTACATGATGATACTCTCAACTTCACCGACTTTAACGAATTTAATCCAAACAAAAAACCTACTAGCGATGAAAATAAATACTTCTAGATTCATGCCCCAAATGTCTTTCAAAATGTTTCCACTCGTATTTTTGAACTTGCCCTCAGAAGCAGTGTTTCGGATGTAACCAGTTGTTGTCCAGTATTAGTTACATCCACGCAGTAACAGTTTAAGTTTGAAAATTTGACATAGCCAACTTTCATCAAACTGCGAGCGTTTATTACTGTACTCGACGGTGGAACTGTTTTGGTTGCGTCTACTCACAGGAGCCTGTAGCGTTCCATCATCATTTTGATCTCTTTTCGTGTCCTTTACGAGTTGTTACTCAAACAACATTGTTTACCGTGTGGGGAAAACCAACATCTTACTTCCGCGTTTTGCAGCACTGCCCGACCCAAATCGGCAACTCGCACATTCGCGGAGCGCTCAGCAGTCTGACAGACGGTCAGCGAGTAGAAATCTGTTTTGAAAGTTTGTGTACCCCGAAGTTTACGTATGTTACGTCCAAGATGAGTTGTGCTGTCGTGTCAATGAAAAAATAATTTCTATAATAATATAATAATATATAATAATAATTAATAATAATAATATAATAAATAATAATAATAATAATAATAATAATAATATAATATTATAATTGATCCATTTATCTACTTTTATGGTATTTTTACGATCCCTCGAGTGGTACTTTCTGATGTGAGTTGGAATTAAAAAATGACCCACCAGGACACAAGGGACACATTAGCACAACGCACTGGTTAGTACCTGTGGACAAGAAGCGATGCGTTGCAAGCAGGAGCTGAGGAGAGATCTTCAGCTTAATTTCATGTTGGACATTTTGAAAATTGAGAAATCCTGATGTTGTCCTTCTTGGTTGGAAACTCTTCTTTTGTTTCTGTTATCAGCTGGGAAAAGAGGAAGTGATAACAATCATACAAGATTATACCAAACACAGATATGTAGATGCTGTTGTTACAATGGCGCTTGCTCAAGAGGAAATATGCAAACACAAGAGAGAAAGTCAAATGAAAAGAAAAGAACATGGCCTAGTTTCGAATTTGGGGTTTGGCTACAGCTGCTTATTGCAACTTACTGTTATGCACAGCAACCGATTGCTAAATATCTGCACACAACAAATGTACTCATAATAAATTTAGTGTCACACTGGCAGAATGAATAGTATTTTCAGAGCGAGGTCCCTTGGAAGGGTGTTGCAGTGCTTGCCAATTAAAATATGGAAGCAGATATACAAACATAAACAGATCAAATACATTTAGAGATACTGTGATTGCAGTGCATAATAATAAATGTCAAGCACAAAGTTTATATCTGGTCACAGCCAAGGATTTTGCTGAGTCATGCTAAATTTAGAGAGTGAAATTTGCCATTGCAGTTCCACTTTTATGAATGAAAGAGATTGTCACAGACATGGGCATATTAATAGTATCTGCTCAGTGATCAATTAGATTGCATTTTTTTAAAACGCTAGCCTTATCGTACTGCTATTATTATTATTATTATTATTATTATTATTATATTTTATATTTTATTATTATTATTATTATTATTATTATTATTATTATTATTATTATTATTATTATTATTATTATTATTATTATTATTATTGTCTCTCTTGCAGTAATATCTACAAGATGTTTGCAAGTTTTAAGTCTTAAACATTGTATATATTCTGTGTTGTACTTACTGTACAGGTCTGTCTCATCCACAATCTCCGACTTGATTATTTCCTCTATAACGTCTTCCAGAGTGATGATGCCCATGACTTCATAGAAGGGGTCTCCTTCTCCCTCACTGTTGACCCTCTGCACCACAGCCAGGTGGGACTTCCCTGCATTTTAGAGAATGACATATATTTACAATTTGCTTCAGTTTCTGTAAACATCTGATGGTGAATCAGTGACAGGAGGCAAACATCATCAAACTGTTTTCATGCAATCAATATGATAAACATTTTGACAAAAATAACTGGGGATGCTTTTTTTTAACGGATTTAGCAAATTCACTTTGACAGTTCAGATGACTTGGTCCTTATATAAACTCTACGATTACATAATCAGTCTGGGGTTGCCTGCATCTGCTGCACTGGCCATGCTGCTGCCACCTCAGAGCAAACACACAATCCAACCTAATATAACACAGTACAACTATGAATGTGCACATCATGAGGAGCTGTGCTGTATGTGACAGGCCCTACAGATATCCCAGCAGCATCTTAACTGAGTTGATCAACCAAATGAGACAAGCTGTCTACACACATTCACACATTCATACACCAGGAATGACCTTAAAAAACAAAAACAATAAAACCAGCTCATACAATGGTGGATGTAGAATGTAATCTGCAAAAGCAGTACATTATTACAGTGGTTTATGATCTGATTTGAGAGTTGAAGAACTGGATAATGCTGCTTAATCCAGCGCAACAAAACACACTGATTGCCCCCACAGCTTGACACCTTGAAAGCTAGGGCTTTAATGCAATTGGCTGAGTTGGGGATGTACTTGGAGACTGGTTCATTTGCTTGTCCAAACAAGTAAAGTGAGTCAGCTGCAGATTCACCCCTTGGTGCTGATTTGACTGCGTACAAAATTGCATCATTCATTGGTTACATAATCCTTGTGTAGAAAGGCACAGGCACATGCACACATACTTGGCCCACACAGACACTTGTGCTGGAGGGGTAAACTGGGTCTAGCGTGGATGTCCATTCTGTAAATGTTTCTGCTCCATCAGTTTCCCAATCTGCTACAGACTCAGTTTAATCGCCATGTGCTGTTTTGGATGGAAGTAATAAGCGTGAATAGGATTGTGCATTTGGTGTTTCTGCCTCTGCTGTGTGCATTTTATCGCTTTTATAAAAATATAAATGATGATATTCTATAGTTAATTAAATGGTTGATTCGGGGAGAGGTAACCTTCAACAAGACAAATACAAAATTTGCCATACTGACTCGAAATTCCAAATAGATAATTACAACATTGCAGATATCGTGCGTACATTCATCCAAATTGAATTGCTATTCCAAGACACAAGTAGAAGGAGTGTTTCTGCTGACATTTTCTCCCTCTTCCAGACCTTGAGCTCACCCCTGCCCTTCTGGCCTCAGTCAGAGTCCTCACAGCCAGGCTTCCTGCCGCAGGAGCCTTTAATCCAAGAGAGCATTGTAGGAGGAAGGCAAGGAGGGAAGGGAAAGGTTGTAGTTGAATTTTTAATGGAGCCTCTGCAGGCTTAGTGGGCAGCAACCTTCAGAGTAGCTTCAAAGTCTCAGCTGGATAACAATTAGACGTAGCCATGCAATTGAAAGATGACCTACCAATTAACCTTTAAAATGTTAACCTAATAAAAGGCTACAGATATGCATCATCATCAACTCTTTTATAAGGAACTTTCAGTGTGAAGTGTTAAACCTCCTGATGACCTCGCTGACCTCAGTGTGCCCTTTACATGGCCTGTGTGAACAGCTGTGGCTGACTCTGACTTCAGTCCAACTCATCTTTGTCAATGAAACAGATTTACCTCCTAATCCCCACAACATGAGCCAATGTCAATGAAATGGTTACATAAGCATTTGGGTAGCCCCTCATATGTCTCTAGTTAGACACTGTCCGGGAGAAGTTTGCACTAAAGCATCTAACTTTAAGTCCTAATGTTGCCTCACAGAAATGAATCAACAAGGATGATTATCAGTTTAAATCAAAATCAGACTGAAAAATATTATTTTGACTTTATATCATTTCAGAGCATCTGGAAGGGAATACATTTTCAGGTATTAATTTTTTTGATAAACATTTTGGTCCAGGAGCCTCTAACCTGACTTTGACACTATCACCTTTCACATATGGTTCTTTGCTGCTCTGGGGATCAAAGAGCTTTACTGTGAGCCACAGAATGTACCTCTACAGATGTCTGCTCAGAATGGGTTTTAGTGAACATTACTTCAAAGGAGTCTTAACTCTGAGAGAGCTGAGTTTATAAAAACAAAGCACATGATGATGGACTTTGTGAACATAAAACTTAAGACACGCCCCCTGGATGTTACAGTCTAACTGGGTATAGGATGGCTTTACCTCTTTTAAACTCCTCCAGCATCACATCCAGCTTGGTGTCATTAAAAACATAGTGCATAGGGTGTTTGTAAAACTGAGTGATGGTTTTGAGAGGAGTGCAGTCATCTGGATCCACAAAGGCTAAGTCTTTGACAAAGAGGATGTCTACAATGTTGGACCTTTCGTTCTCATACACAGGGATCCGCGTGAATCCACTCTGCATTATGTCTGACATAGTGCAAAAATCCAGTGCTGCATCTGAAGACACCATGTAGCAATCGGACAGAGGCGTCAATACGTCCTCCACCGTCTTAGTCCTGAGCTCCAGTGCACCTTGGATGATGTTGAGCTCCTCTTTGACCAGGTCGTGGTATGGATCAGTAACGCGCAGCAGTGCCACCAGCTTTTCCCTGGTATAGAAACTGCTTATTTCCTGACGCAGCAAAATGTCAAGGATTTTGGACACAGGATACGCGATGGGAAGGAACACGAGCATGAGCAGGCGCGTGGCGCAAAGGGTCTTGGAGGCAATGGCAAGGCTGTGCCTGGACGCAACAGAGTGAGGTAAAATCTCCCCAATAAAAAATATGCCCAGTGTGCAAAACGCGGTGGAGAGTGCAGTCATGCCTAAGATTTGGCACATCCAAACAACAAAACATGTGTTGGTGAGCACGTTTCCCAGCACAACAGTGCACAAGATGTAGTTCCCGTGTTTACGAACTGACTCAATCTTACGCGCGTACTTCTGCTCCTTCTCAGTGCCACTGTTCTGCAGCACACGCAGCTCCACGGGATCCAGGGCCAGCATACTGATGTTGAGCCCACTGCAGAGCGCTGACAGTCCCAGAAGCAGCACTGATACCCCAGCCTGCAGCCAGACATCTGCCTCCTGCGGTCTCTCCACAACTGCCAGCCAGAAGTCCTGTGTATTCAGGTGCTCCCATCTGACCCCGTCAAAAGCGCACATGGAGTAGTACTTGACCATTTCACCTCTGCGCAAGTCTTTGGCGAGCAGCTCCACCAGCACGGAGTTGTGACTGAGCGTGGATTTGAAGGAGCCCAGCAGCTCTATGTCCGAGCTGCGGACGCTCTCATCCGCACACGGATTTCCTTCGGAGTGCCTCTTCTCCGTATGCCCACCGTCCGCGACTGGTTCCTCAATGAACGCGATCCACGGAGCAGCTGGAGAAGTCGTGTTCTCCTTTGGCTGCTGCTCCGTGAGTGGAGATGCAGAGAAGTAAACCCTGAGCATGAAACGCGTCCCCTCAGTTGCTCTCAGCATCCCGTCCTTCAGTGACAGTTCCCCGCTCTGCGTGTCCTCTGGCCGGACGCCGAGCAGCGCTGCTGTTCGGGCTGGCATTGTGGAGAGAGTGACAGTCAGGAGGAGAACATGAAGCCGGTGCGGATGCAGGATGCTGCAGAGAACATCCGCAGCATCCGCAGCCATCGTGCAGAGTAAAACAGTGAAGGACGTGGGGGTAGTGGTCACGTGGTGTGTGGACGGGGTGGATGGAGCGGGTTGGTGGCCATGTCCCTGAAGTAGAGGATGCTCAGAGTAGAGAGAGGGGCACTAGGTGAGTTAGAGAGAGAGAGATGGGCGAGGTGGGTAAAGCTGCCCTTAAATAAACGTGACACGGTATGACGTAGTCTTTGCGTTTGCTTTCTGTCATTTTCTAAATATAGAAATCAGGACATGTCTTTTTATCTTTTAACTGGTGTTAGCTGTGAACAGCGAGCAAAATGTGGAAACGTGAAATAAAAGTGCAAGTGTAAGGCAAGGGTATAATAAGGTCTAAGATCAAAGTTTGTCTACGTGAGTGAGTAATA
This sequence comes from Chaenogobius annularis, assembly GCA_015082035.1. Taxonomy (NCBI): domain Eukaryota; kingdom Metazoa; phylum Chordata; class Actinopteri; order Gobiiformes; family Gobiidae; genus Chaenogobius; species Chaenogobius annularis. The sequence continues at coordinate 475,091 of BJKM01000051.1, forward strand.
ATAAATACACCCCACTATTCCATGCACTGTTTATCCAGCAGATGGCAGTATTGGTGCCTTTTTAAAAACTGACTTTCCCGCACCAGTGCAGGAGTCTTCCACGCGGACAACAAATAGGCTAATTATTAATTAAAACTGTTAATAAGATTTCAAACTGCCTATGGGGGCTGACAAAATGACAAAATGGCGTAAAGGCGTATATGTAAAGATTATTGGATTTTGTATGTATGTATTTATTATTATATTTATTATATTAGCCTGTTATTACACGTTTGGATTAGGCCTATAGGCTGCATAGGTTAATGTGCGCTTATTTAACTAATGCATGATGGGTTTGAAGGTTTTATACATAAGACAGGGACATGGAAGTGAGAAGTGTTTTCAAGTCTTAAACTTCACACTGTCTCTGCTCTCCATCAGCAACACTTAGAATAGGAACTAAAGCGGCTTGCGTAAAACACAGGCCTAAATAGTCAGAATTAGTGTTTGCTCTTGCTCAAAGTCACACAAACATATACGATGTATTATAGCCGTCAACCTGTTCAATAATGATATTTGTATGTTTCCTATAGGTAAATGTATTCCGTAAATGAAACATGATAACCAATGCCACACTTTCAAACGAGGGAACAGAGTGGCCCCTGAGTGAGAATTGGTCTACTTTTTTGCGCGTCACAAGAATTTATTTAAATCTTGATTTGTACATTTGCCATTTCTAAGGCTATTAAGGGTGGAGAGTAGTTTTGTTTTAAAATTAAAATTACACGGTCAGTACAATTTGGAACATTAGTTTTAATTACTGGTTAAAGTACGATAAACCTGTTGCTAAACCTTTTTGCGTCCAACTCTGTTTGCGCAGCGCCAAGCTCGCATTCAATTGTAGCCCATAGTTTAAGTTGAGCTAATCTTATTTTACAGGGACATGTTGATATAGCTATACTGGAAAAACACATTAACAACTTTATTTCAAAATAATCTTTTGATCGCTCTCACTCTCTCTCTCTCTATATATATATATAATAACAAAATAATTATAATTATTTTATGTTATTGTAATTTCAAAGTTGGTAATGTCATGTTTTTCCAGTTCATCTGTAGAACAGAAATGACCTTAAACGACCACTTCAAACGACACGAGACACCCGTGGATATCACTGCGCATCTGCACGGAACATTAAAGGTTTAAAATTGAGGAACGTGCACAAACTCAAACCAGAAATGCATTTGAAAGTGTCAAAAGTTTCTTATTCCATAAGACTTTGCTAATTAGCAAATTCAACACGTCAGGACAAATCAAATTCAGCCTGGGCCAAAGCCCTGAAATGTAGTTGTAGAAAAGGTGTGAATCTCTCTATAAAGCATTTTTCATAGCCCTACCCAAATCTTTAGCTACCACAAGATCAATTTCACGAATATTAGAATAAATAACCGGTTATTACGCTTTCTGGGCTCAAACCCCTGCCCAGGAAAGCTTGTCGGGGCGGCGCAGCCTCCTCAACACCTCCCGCTGCTGGCGCTCGGAGAGAAGAGGCTGTCTCGGGGCGTGCGCTCCAAGCGTAGCTCTGCGGTGTTGTCGGGAGGGCGGGGGGCAGTGGGTGAGACTAAAGACAGGAAGACAGTTCCTGATCGATGTATCGGGTCGGTCTGGTCTCGAATCACTTCGTGCAGAAGTTTGTTATCTTTAAAACCTCTTTGCGCACGCCCTCCTGCACTCAAACCGTAAAGATGCCCAACGCAATAACGCACGCGTGCTCATCCATGCTGATAGCATCTCTGGCTTCCTTGATGGTGTCGTCAGTGGTGTCTTCATCATACTCACCCTCGGCATATCAAGGATCCACCATCAGCGTAAAAAGAGCCAGCTTCATGCAGAGGACACTGGTTCTTCTGGACGTCAACACGCGAAGTCCCATCCGAGTGCTCAACGACAACTTCCTCTCACTACAGCTGGACCCCTCCGTTATAAAAGACGGATGGCTGGACTTTCTGAGGTACAGAAACACATTTGAGTGCATTTCTCATTTCTACTGTTTTGAGATCGTTCATGATATCATCCACTTTAGCTAAATTAAAACAGCAAGCCGAGGAACGATAAAGCTTAAAGTTAATAGTGATTTATCTTATTCCCACGAGCCAAGTGCTTCATGGCCTATCACTTTTGTTCACACAGTAACCTTATATAGCACAGTCTTTTTAGGATTATCCTCTGCTAAAAGCAGGGCATCTTTGTGAACACCTCTCATGTTTGTAAAAGTGAAACATTTTCAATTTTCACTTAAGCTTTGCAAGCTGATGCGTCACGGCAAGAGTAAACTCTAAAGACAACATGTTGCAGTATAATTAGCGTGTTTAGAGTGGCAGAGCATCTTTTGGTTCTATATCTTATTTTGCTCTGCGTCAAAGGCTTTGCGCAAGGAGTAAGTGTGTGTGCGTAAAACAGACAACAGGCCCAAAACCATGAAAAGAACAACAATAAGTGTGTATACTAAAATTGTATTTACTTTTATTTACTATCAAATATCTGACATACATTGATTGTACGATAAATGATTAGGCTGTTCACCCGTGGATGTATACTGTTGTTGGCCTATATTTAAAATTAGCTGTATGTGGCATCAGTTTTTATTTTAAAATAATTTTTATGTTGTTTGCATCCAAATTATAATAAAATAATAAAATGTAATCTATAGGTATAATTGATCTATAGCCTATACTTTAAGAAGTAAAACTCGCGTGCATTTCTTTGTTCACACAAGAAGAGCAGTGACACAGGTCATTTTACGTGCGGCCGAGCCAACTTCAGCCCAGGGACGATTTAATTGTCGTACGGAGTTTTTTTTTTTCTCTTTTTCTCTTAAAAAAAATATCATCGATTTAAAAGATAACTTGTTGTGTAAAATTAAAACAGGCAAAAACCATTGCAGCTAATATTAGTTTACATACTTCCGCTATAGAGGCTAAAAGTAGCTGTGTAACTTTGAGTAAATGATCCTCACCTCATTTATCCCCATTTCTCAGCCCAACGCGTGTCGCACCTCTTTCCTTTCCGCAGCTCCAAGCGCCTTGTGACCCTGGCGCGCGGCCTGGCTCCGGCATACCTGCGCTTCGGCGGCAAGAGAACTGACTTCTTACAGTTCAACAACCAGAAGAACCTGGCTAAGTTCAGAGGACCGGGTCCTGACTACTACCTGAAGAACTACGAGGACGGTAATTCATTCAGTCAGTTATTAAACTCCAAATTACACCAAACACAACCGTATTTTAGTGACTGTTTCCCCCCGAAGAATTGATTGTAACAGATCGAATCTTTGAACGCAGCTAGCCACAGCTAATAAGTTGGACGTACAGTTTTGTCAGGGACTGTGTGAGTTTAGAGCTGATTTTTTCCCCATGTTTGTCTTTTAGATATTGTGCGCAGTGACATCGCGCTGGATAAGCAGAATGGCTGTAAAGTGGCCAACCACCCGGACATAATGCTGGAGCTGCAGAGAGAGAAGGCTGCCAGCACACAGCTCGTGCTGCTGAAAGAGCAACTCTCCAACATTTACAGCAACATTACAATAACAGGTAGGAGATCACACGCACACAATATTATATATTATCTAATAATTAAACCATTTACAAAAGTCCCAAACCACATTTTCTTTGGTGTAAAATAGACAGCTCCGCTCAGTGTACAGACATGCAAACACACACAAGTTCAAAGCCTGCCAATGTAAACCATCAGCTTTCAGAATGACAAATGTAATTTGTAAAAGAGGAATGTGGAGATGGATAGAGGGGTGCTGCAGTCCAGACTGGTAAACAGAGCATTTTCACTGGTTACAGTTAACTCACCCTGACCACAAAGAGAAATCTGGAGACTGGTTTTGGGTGGCCTGTATTTTCTCATCTGCTTATGTGATGATTAATGTCTCTGATGTTTTGGGAATATTGCACATGAAGAAAGTATTGTCACAAAGATGCGATCAAAAATCTGTTCATTAGCCAAATAAATAATTCAAACACAATTGAAGACCCTCAGGAACAATTTACCAACCACCAGGACAAACCAAACCCAAATAAAAATAAAAATCTCATGCATGGCCTCAACTAAGAGAAGGCATTAATAATTACACACCGAGACTACCTCCTGTGAACCCATCTGGAATAAGTCATCCTTTCATTAAGTGCTGAAGTTTTATCAGTTGCTCTATATTGCGATATTGTCTTTCGTGCAGCCGTCAAAACACAGCCTTTATACATTTGTCAAAGTAGTCATTGATATGCAATAAATAGCACGCCCAACGTAACTGTTATATGCAGACAGTGGGTCACAAAGTTTGGCCGTCTACATATTATGTGTGTGGACAGACTCTGCACACGTGACTGGGCGACAGGTGCGATGGAGATAAAGGCACTTAGCTGAAAACTTAAGAAACTTTATTCATTTCTCGACACAGCGTTTCTGACACTCTGATCTTGTTTTCAGCCGTCTATATAATACAAAGTGCCATCACACCAAGAAGTCCAAACAAACCCCATTGTCAGTGCTTTTGTTTTTATGAGCGCAACAATTAAACCGATGAGACAGAAGCTTTAGAAAGTAAGTTTAGAAAGTGTTCCATTCTTTTTTATTATGATATGAAAAAGAGCATTTGCGAGAACGATATAATTGATGATGCAATTGGTGCTGGACAAAAATACTTTAACGGCGAAATTTAAGGATATTTAAGTCATAGTTTTAAGTTCCGCTTCCACTCCTCGCAGCATTTTCCAGTAATCTGTAGTGTTTCCAGGTTCTGAAGTGCTTCCACAATCTTAATATGTCTCGTGGTAGGTGCAATTAGCCACATCTTCTGTCTGCTTCGCTTTGCCATTGTGAGGAAAATCAGTTGTATACATTCTAGGATATTTTTGCTGCGGGGAGTGGAAGTGGAACTTAAAACTATGACTTATTGCGTGAAAACAAATGCCATACTAATGCTTTATTATTAGGTTTAATTAGACAGCCTCGAAAGTTTCCAAACAAGTAATTATTTTTGACTTTTGCCAAATAATGCATCGTAGAAAGAAAATAAAAGAAATAATTGTTGCTGTTTAACTAAAACAAAAGCCAAATTTGTCCCTCCAAAGTCAAAACTCTGCTCCAAACCTCTTGTTTTTACTGATGGAAGATTGGCTGACCTCTGGATTAAAAACCCTCTGCTATATGACTTAATCTTGATCTGGTTTCAAATTTGATGAATTGCCTAACCCTAAGGTGAACTCTAGAAGAAGCATTATTGATTAGGGCTGGGTGATATTGACACAAATCAATATACATTTTTTGGGTGTCCTGATAATGATAGTCAGTCGATATTTTATCAATCAAACAGAAATGTGTTAAAACATGTCTTTAAACGTATTAGTTGAGGTTTAATCATTAGACAAATTAATTCCAAAAGTGCAGAAAAATCCCTCATTTCAACTTTATAACATAACGTTTTTGCGTTTCTATTTGTATTCACCACTTTTTGTAGCATTATTTCACTATTAACGATATATACTCAATATTCAAATGAAGCATATCTTCAAAACAACATTCACATTATTATCTACATTTTGATATATTGTCCATGATTGATAGACAGTGACAGAAGTTTAGTGGTAGTTATGTTACATTTGAAACATATTTACGCGGAGAGCCTTTCCTCGCAAACAGCCGCATTAGTGTGCCTGGAGCGCTATGGTTTGGGAAGAGTGTTACCCAGGTTAGTGTGAATGTTGTCGTAAATGCCATAGACTGATCTGAACCCGGAGGATTTTGTGCAAACCAAAGAAGGCCTCTCATGTCGGTGGTGGGGCAGGGCGCACGGGCACTGGGGAGGTGTTTAAATATGGTCTGGGAACAATCAGCCCCATCCACAGCGTGTTCGTGCGCTGCTTCTACTATGCGAGCGAGCGAGACCGTCTTTTCCGTCCCTTTGCGATCACCACTATCTGACCTCCGACCCCGCCTTGTTAGAGCTATCAATAATGGGGCCGGTCACACACTGGGATAGCGGGTGAGAACACAGCCTCATCCACAGACCACGTCACGGTCAGCGTCGTGTCACGTTTCTGCGGAGATGGAGGGCTTCATCAGCAATATCTTCTCTAAAGTGTCTTGAATTTGACAAGCTTTTCCTACGATCGTTATAACTTGTAGACTAAATTTGTTTTTTTTATAGATTTTTTAAAGGAATTTCTTTGGTCCGTAGACAGCTCGGTTCAGTGTAGTGTGAAATCAGGATGAGAGCAAAAAGGACATGCAGCAAATTGTCTGTGCCAGGAATTGACCTCACGATGTTGAAGCCTGTATCTGCAGCACATCTTGGCATATGTGCTGCAGCTTAAGCCCCTCAACTACCGAACAGCACAGCACCAAAGCAAACGTAAGCAAAAAAAACGTCAGCAATATTAACTGCAATTGTACAGATAAAATGCCCACATCTAAATCAAACTGATTAATAATAATTAATTAAACAGGACAAATCGTGACCTTTCCTCTCGGAATAGTTAGATTTAGAATGAGCTGGATCTTTATCTGAAGTTGAAGGACGGACTCACACCCAGGAATAAAAAGAAAACCTGACTCGACCAGAACTAAACCTGTAGAACAGATCCAGAACAAGTCACCGTAAGAACACTTTTGTTGACAATTGTATTAGGCCATAAAAACATTGAGACGACAGGAGTTTTCTTCATCATTGTACTTAATTGCAGTGTTCCTTTTTTTACTATGGTATAAAAAAAAATTGTGTTCAGCCTTATTTCCTCTGTGTCAAGTCTGAAATATGCCAAAACAGGGACGACTTGTGATTGAAGTTTTATTACAGTGTTTCAGATCCACACAAAAACTCCAGTGAGAATAAATAAAAAAATAAAAAATAAACAGAAATAATGACCATATTTGATCAAATTTGCTCTAGAATGTATTTTTCAGCAATACATCACAGTAATCTAATATGCAGGCTGGTCTGGAGAAAGTATACACAGTTTGCAGTAGAGTTAATGCAGTAGACATGTCTTTAGTCTGATCTCATATGCTGCGAGTCAAGTGAATGTTTAGAGTGTGTAATGACTTGTTAGGTTTAAGTAAACACGTGTGAGAGACAGAGACACTAATACCTGAGCTCTGCGTCTTTGAACTCCGCGAGGTGCAGCGCTCACAGCCAGACGCTTCTCACCGAGCGGATGGGCCTCGTCTCAAAGGAAACCTGAGAGCACCCACCAGACACGGGCAAGAGAGGGTCTGCACAGTTTTATCATTTTAGGCAAACGTATCTCCAATATATGCCAGAACAATATTGTCAATATATACATTTATTTGTATTACATTATAGATAATATTCTTTCAACCGTAATATTTACACATCTGCATTTCAAACTGTATAACTTCAAATAATGTAAGATGAAAACTAGTGTTTTGATCATTGTAATCTGGATAATACAGACTCTAAAACACATACAAAAAGACCCTTTATAACAAAAACACTGGCATTACTATATCAAAATGTCACAAAATATTAAAACAATTTCAGATTTTCTTCAATAATACTCTTTATTCGTTAATATTATCTGTCTAAAAGCCTTTATTCACCATATTTCAACCTTAAAAGTCTATTGACAATAGAAATAATCATTTGAGTAGTCGACTAATCGAAAACATAATCGTCGACTATTAAAATAATCGTTTGTTGCAGCCCTACTGAAAACAAATACAGGCATCATTTTTACAAACCAAAAAACAGCAGAGGGCGCAAGGACTCCACTCGCTGGCCCCTGAAGTGAGGAGAGGATAGGTTAAATAATGATAAATAAGTGATAGTGGATTGATTTTAAGTTAAGCCTTGTAGTGAAGGAAATTTGAGCTTTGAAATGATCGGATTGAGTCAGGCGTTTGAGCTTTAAAAACATGGAGGAGACTGTCTGTATTACCACCAGATGATGTAAAGAGGTGGGGCAGGACAATCTAAATATTTAGGATTACTCAAACATTTGTTATTGAATAGGACACAATGTTATTGGCGTTTAAGAGGTTTCTTTTGTATTCTCACAGTGAAAATAAAACCTTTAAAAATGTGAATTAGGCTGGATTCACATAGACACACACTGGTGCTGCAGATTGTGTGTCTCAGAGAAGATTTTTCATTTTGAGCCAATTTTTACACTGTTATATCACCTTTTTGTCAGTTGATTTGACAGCTGAAAAATCACCACTTTGTTTTGTTGAAGTCCATATTGATATTATTGGATTTATTATTGGAATAAGTTCTTGTTGATATTATTGGATTTTATTACATCTGTTCCAGATGGCACTCAAATTACTAAAGAACAATTTTTAAGCTTTAGTCAATGTATCAAATAAATGAAGCCTACAATGTTTCCACAATTGATCTTAATACTTTCTTTCAGTTTGTTTGAAGTGCAACAACATTGAGAGCTTCTACTTAGTATTTATACACGGATTATTTTTTGAAATCTTAAACCCACGCCATATACACCTAATATAGTAAAATAGAGTAAAAAAGACTGATATTATGGCGTCTTGAGCTTCAGCTGTGAACAGTGATGTCAGGAGTAAAAACAACAGTCAAAACTCAGCGTGACAAACTCTTCATTTCCACTTACTTTCTCCTTGACTCCTTCCACATGGCCGGACACACCACAAGTGTATGTTGACCTTGATCGAAGGGATACCTCTGCTGTTTAAAGAACGCATGGACGTGTAATTCCATGTGTTTGCAATATGCTCTGAGACAAGTGCCAGCAACCTGCGAATGAATGTCATTTTAATAGCCTCACGCATGGGAAATGTTTGAAAGCTGCCCTTCCTCTCCTGTGATTGTTTGGCATGACATCCAACCTCCATGTTTTCCAAAGAACTGGGCGAGCCATACGTTTTGTTTCAGATTTCAGTTCACTGGCACTGAGCTCTTGGATGCACTGACATTGCACTGACAGCGTTAAGTAAAGTAACTTTAACAGGGCCTGTGTTAAAACAGAGGTATCTTTTGGTTCTGTTTTCACTGTGTGGATGTGTGTGGACGAGGTTTTACGAGTCCAGATGATTCTTTCTCCTTCGGGCTAAACTGACTTTGTTCACACTTTCATTTCCTAATTTAGATCTCACGTTTTCATCTGACTTCAATTAATTTGTGTGCTGTGTACTTTAGAAGAATGTTCAGTTTTCTGAAAATTTGTGAAGTGAAGTTTAGATGTTTAAATGTAAGACTTTGTCAACAAAAAATAAATATTTTTTAAAATTATATTATATATATTATATATATTATATATATTATATATTATTCCTGTTGTGCCTGAACATGCGCTGAAGCTAAACTGTTGTGGGGCAAGACTGCTATACAGCCACCAAACACAGTCATAATTGAAAATAAACTACTATAGCAAACACATTTCTTGTTTGGAGGTACTTGGCATGCAAGACAACATTTAGGGAATACTCGACACAAAAAGGTTGTAAACCACTGATGTGTTGCAAGGCTTTTCTAACTCATTCAATGTTACATTATGCTTTTAAACCCCTGCTAATGCAGAATATATTCCACTCCCCTGTATGATGTGAATAGTGTTTCATTTAGCTGCTAGTGACTTGGAGCATATGGCTGGTTGGATTGTGTTGGACCTTGTCAGGAGCCATCTATCACTCTGTGGAGTCCTGCTGCGCTCGGGATTCAGAGCTCGGCACTCAGCCTCCAAAAGGAGAAAACAAGAGTGCAAAGGGAAAGGCTGAGATTAACATAGAAATAAGGGGCCAGTTTCTTTACTCTCCAGATGGACCTGAATGGAAAAGTTTAATATAGAAGCAAAAACTGTACCTTTTTCAATATAAAGTTTTACCTGAGCCACAGTTAAACAGTGTTGTAAGTCATTGTGCAGCTTTATTTAGTCATTTGATTACTTCACTTCCCAGTAATGTGAAAAGATTTATTTAGGTTTCTATAAAGAAAAGAACATTCTTTTTTTCAGTTGTCTCTCAGTCCAGCCCAGTGTAAAATGAGATGATTTAGTCCAAAGACAAAGCGTGAGCATCTCTTCTGGCTGTTTGTGACTTTTGACCCTTACATGAAAGAGTCGCCTCCCGGGCTTTTGTAACGGCGGCTTAAAGATTATGTCAATTGGTGTGAAGTGTGTTTTCAACTTAAACTTTGGCTGGCTTTTGTTTTAACTTATATTTAATGTTTAGTTCTATACTTCTACCACATGGCTGCAGTAGTAACAACCTGCTAAAATGCATACCATAAAAAATATTAATATTAATATTAATCCACTCAAGTAAATTGCTTTCTATGTTGTTCAAAGTCACACTTCTTTTATTGAGACCAACAGCAGATAGTGGTTTGGCGTGACGTTTGGATCAGCCACCTCTGAAAGTTTTATGTGCTCATTAGAGAGGACGCTTACTGCTACATGTGTGACCGAATAGTTTCTTTATGTTTCTGTTTAGATAATTGCCCTAACTATTCAGTAATTGGTGCTATGAGTTTTTATTTGACATTTTTATTAGATGTTTGCTGATGTATGGTTACAAGATGACAAAAAACGATGTTAACCTTTTTATGGGCTTTCATCATTTGTGTACAATCAATTTCTATTGCTTTTATTTATAATCTAACTCTCGAAAAGTCCATTGCCCTTTTAGCTCTTTTACCACAATGGAAGATGATGGAAGAAGGATTTCAAATCTGCAGAACTGAGCGCTATGTTTTTGAAGGAATTTTATGAGTTCATAAGTGTATAATGAAATTTGCCTCGGTTAGGAGACTAAAGCACGAAAGGAGAAATGGAATTGAATTTTCTGTGGTATTTTTGTTCCCTAAGGGAGTGTATGGGACTGCTCACAGTGGCTCAGGCAGGACCAGGCCAAGTGAACGTTTTCCCTGAGGTTTAGAGTCTGCAGTGAATGGCAGGAGCTGACACCTCTAACCAGCTGCAGATGTCAGGCTGCCTGGGCTTGGTCCTTCTCTGGCGGAGGATGGAGCTTGTGTGCCCTCTGTGCTAATAGTCTGACTGAGCTACTCAACAAACTTCACCCGCGTTTCAGATGATGGGAAAACATGACACTTGCTGTTGCACAAATACATAGTAGTAATAGTAGTAAGGCTGCAAGATTAGTCACAATCAACTCGAAAAAGGCAAAGGCTGCAATTTTTGTACATATTTGCTCCACCAACAACAAAATGTCCTTTTTTATTCCGCATAAACGCTCTTATTCTGCATACAAATCCTGGAGTTTATCTGTACAAACATGTTCTGAAATGTTTTATTTGTTCATCATTTCATAGGCCTATTTCAGTCTTTTTCTCAAATCTCATTGCCCTGTTTAAAATGTGCACTTTGAATAGAAATATATTGTATAAACAAAGTGGCAAATCTAATCGCAATACTTACAAGAAAAATCACAATTAGATATTTTTCCCAGATTGTGCTGCCCCAAATAGTAGGTTGTGAAAGTGACGTATACATGATAGTGTAGACTTAACACTAGAGATGCAACAATTCAGCTTTTTCAGTTTATACTTTTATCTATGCATCAGCTTAAAGTATCCGCCAATATCTGATATCAATTGATAGCAGTGAAAATTTAAAAATGGCTTTTATTTCCTTAAAAGACAATCAACTACTGATCCAAATGTGTTTAATGTAATGTTTTCAACAGTCTGTGAATAGTCTTATTATACACATTTTATGGGCAAACCAGCAAATCGCCTGAATTAATATCTGATTCAGCAAATTTTGATGGATGGGTTTGTAGATGGTATTCGGCAGTGACTGACGACACAGTAGCAGAACTTGAGTGTATTTGTGGTTATAAGAATCATATTGCCTTCTTGTCTCTAAATGCCCATTACTTCTTTTCAAATAACTTATGAACTTTTCGCATTAAGGCAGATGTTTTTATTTTTCGTTGACATATGTCATACAGCTGTGTGTTCACCAAAACAGTTTTAAGATACTTTGCCTTTTCATCTTATAAAACAACTCATCTTATTCAGCTTATCACACAAACCTAAAACATTTGTGAAAATCTCCAGATGTAAACCCCAGATTCTTTCTCTGCCATTGAACAAAACGGGTACAGCACATGTAGATTCAGCTGTCACCTAGATCTAGAGCTCAGTTTGGGAATAAAGTCAAGTCTCAGTGTGCTCAGGATGAGAATGCAACATCTTTATGTCAGAAAACGTCACTTTCTACTACAAAACTCAAAGGATAGACTCCTTTATGTCTGCTTTTCTTTAGACATTTATATCAACTCAAATCCAAATGGCAACTGAGAAGTCCTTTCAAGAATGAATTATGATTCTTTATTAATAATTTGGAAAATAATAAGTAGGCAAATTCCTTCATAATGAATAAAACTGTTTTACTTTTGTGGCTCATTTGAGAAAACATGATGACTGTAAAGGATACTAGTAAAAGTTACTTCTGCATCTTTTACATACTGTACTTATTGCAGTCCAAAGTAATGGGCTTCAGTGATATTTTTGCACATTCATTGCCCATCGTATGCATACTTGCACTGATCTGGCCCTGCTCATTGGGCTAGGCTTAAACTCTAGGTTCACTGTAACCTAACTAATGCCTGTGCATATGGTTTTTGAATAGAAGATGATTAGTATAATTATACTAATCATTTCAATGTTGTGAAGGAGTCCAGGGCACTGCGTGTTTGCTTTGCTGCCCAACCAGGGTTCTGGTCTTCATGATGCTCATCCATCACTCTAGGATCAAAGCTTTTAATATTGGTAGGACACACCGTTTTTTTCACATCCCTGATCAGCCAATCTTTTGTTGCACATTCAAAGTACCAATAGAAGAATTAGTTCTGGTTTTAGATCCAGCTTAAATGTATCTGTGCTGCCCTCTAGAGCAGGTGTTACATGGGAAAGCCTGCAGGCATTGCTTTGCCAAACTCTTTGATGGTTCACAGGCTGTGTTAACCTGCCCGTCCACTCCTTTGTTTTGTTCTGTCTTCTCCAAAGAGTCTTGTTTCTTTGCAATTATTCAGCAATCAATGCTCAATCCCAGCATCAGCACAGGTCAGCAGATGTGTGTGAGGGGGCAGCTGAGAGGATCAGGGGTCAAACCTTTACAACCGTCTGTGCAAAGGACTCTAATCTTTAGTGCCAATGGTCAGGAGGCGTGTGATGGGAGTGCTCCCTGCTTTCCCTAAAATAGTTCAATCTGTTATGGAAATGATGTGTTTGATTGTGTAACTATGGAGTCTGGTGGGAGTGTGAAAAAAGACAGTACCTTAGGCTTAGATTTATAAGTTCCCGAACCAGATCCAAGTTTTACGCTTAAATCATTGACTCCATTGAGTAAGTGACTGTTGCGGATTGTTTGACGATAATTCCCATTTTATTGTAACTATCAAACCTAGAGGCGTAGATAAAGTGCGCTTTCATTGTGACCTGTCTGCACATTTGTTCATAAAAAAAAGCTTGTAGGCATTGTAGCCGCAGCAGCACGAAGCAAAGTAAAGACACTCCTTGTTTTACATGAAGGTTATTAGTATTTAAAGAGCTCACTTATGCACTTAAAAGTATTGCCAGACAGATGTTAAATCCCTACAACCTGTGACACATCCCACAAACTCTGCTCTGAATGTCCATCCTTTTTTCATTTGTGGTCTTCTGCAGGCTGCACCAGAGTGCAGCAGCGTGGATGTACTGTACATGGAAACAGTGTATGTTAACATACCACTCATCTTACTCACCCGGCCGCTCTGTCAGCTCTGCAGAGGAAGAGGAAGGGCCACACACCAGCCCAGTCGCTTTACATTTACAGAGCGGGCTAATCTGTGGCTTTCCCTTTTCACACCCAAACACACACGCACTGTCGCTCGGATCAAAGAAAATTGAAAACAGGTGACCGCCAATATCTTGTATTCTGTAAAACTACAAAAGTATGTTGACCTGAATGGTTTGTGTGAAAGAAGAGTCCATGTTAAGATTTGTATGTGTAAACAAGGCGTTGTTATGGTCTATGCAACACGCTGGCGGTAAAGCCCTGAGTTGTATATTAAAACCACATTTCTCGTTCGCTCCAAGGCTAACTGGCAGTGTCAAGTTAACATGGGAAGTATGGCAGATCCTTGATGTAATGAAGTGTTCAATGCTGAGGTTGTCACAAAACACAAAACTGGTAAAAGTAGTTCTGGGGATGACCTTGTTTCAGTCAAAGGCTCTGGTTATGGAAGAAGCTGCTTCAACGAAAAACAAAAAATCGTGAGTAAAAAACTGAGGGAAGAAAATGAAACTATGATGTAGCAGAGGCATACACGGTCTGCTGTGGCTGCAGTCAACACCAAAGAAGTGCATTTTCATGGGTGACTAGAACCTGTTGGAAAGCTCAAACAGCTGTTGTGATTGGTCAGTACAGGTCTTCCTTCTCCAGCTCTCTCCCTTTCTCTTTGTGCTTCTAGATGTACTTTGAGCTGTTAGCGCATCTGTAGAACCACTGCTTTCTCATGTTTTTATCTAATCAATCATTGACTGGTGTTTAAATTTGTCACACTTTGGCACTTGGCTTTGGTTCTGCATGATTGCTATTTAACTAAGAATGGGCGATTATGACAAAAATGTATATCTTGATACTTTCTTTGGAGTATCCCGACAACGATAGTCTGACGATATTATGTTGGTCCAACAGAAATGTGTTAAATGTTTAAGCTGAGACACGGCGTAATTCACATATTGGCAGTGCACACTGAAGTAGTGCTCTGGTTTTTGTGGTTTTGTTTGTATGAACCCAGTGTATGTGAACCTGTCTGTGTTCAAGTCAATATGCAGTGCTGTAGAAATGGGGCATAACGCTGACTGATGCTGCCGACTTCTCTGCTCCACACAACTGGCTTTTCTATCAGATAGACAGGCTGACAGTGTCCAGACCCCGCTCTTTCCGTTACACACAAGTGTGTAGGGTTACACAATACACACATTTGTAATCTTTTGGGATAGTTCTGATGTTTTCAACTCAACAGTCGGCCGGATAAAAGAAGTTCAACTGCAAGATGTTTTATGCTACAATGTGTTGTGAGAATGAAACATTTATTTACTGATTCAAATGAATGTTATTTAAAGTTGGGTACATTTAAGGTTTGTAAAGTGTTTGATGAATAGTTAGTCCAGATTTCCTTTTCAGATGGGCTAAGTCTTTGGGCCAAGGTCAGATTGGGTCATAGAAGGATGCAATGATTGAACTGAAGTAAATCCTGTGTTAAAATGATAATATATTAAATGTTGTCCTTAATTGAAAGTGGTTAGATCCTGGATAGAGGTCCACAACATCAGGCACCAGGGCCAAATCCAGACTACAGACTGAATCGTTAGAGCCTGAGATGCTGTCTGTTCTCTCTGTATGTTCTAAAACAGAAGATCTCTCAGTCTTTCCCTGGGTCTTGAGCCAAACTCAGACAGAACTGTGCAATCAAGTTCTTTCATTCTAGTCCATGAGGAATTGACAAGCTCATTGGTCATATATGAGTTAGAATTAAATCCAACGTCTGTTACTCATTCATCGATTCTGCAGGACTCTGTGATCTTTCTCAATCCTCTGTTTTATTTTTGTCTTTCATTCTTTCCCATAAGCATCCAAAATACACAGAATCTTGTTCTTCCCAGCTACCAACATGAAATACTAAAGACTTCTGTCACCATGTGGGATTCTGCCCTCAATCGTTTGACCCAGTACAAACACCTACAACCCCTGTCCGACCATAAAGAATGCATATGAAATATTACATTTTAATAACGTGAATTCCCACACAAGATGATATTTGGCCTCACAATTTTTATTCATTTTATTTTAGATTTTTGCTGTCATTGTAGCACTGCATGTTGTAACTAAAGCTTCTCATTAGATGTCACTGAGCAGTGCTATTTTTGCCCAGGGCAAATGTAAATACCAATAAAATCTCCCAAGAGGATTATCTGCTTCCGTGCACATTCTTGTTGCAATTTTATTTTGCTAGATCTTGGGGCACAAGATCTTGTAATCTTGTAATGTAATAATAAACATTCATCTTGTCTTCTTAAGTCAGATAATTTTGGTTCTTCTATATAACTGCATTACATATTAGTTCTGATAATAAATTACTTTGTCACGGCTAAGTCAGTTACAACTGTTGGCAGCAGCTTGGCCTGAGCGTGGGCGGTTTATTCAGAGCCCTGACAGGAGTTTTTCTGGAGTCACTCTCTTTCCAGAGCAACACATTACGATAACAGGAATTTTATTTACTGAATAATAATGTGGGCTGTAGTCAGATCACAAACAGAGAACAGTGCACCAAACTATAAAATAAAGTTTTGGTTTCAGGTCTTTGTCCTATAAAAGCTAAAGGGACACCAGAGGCCAGATGCAACACACCATCTTTGTGTTCTCTTTAGTTTCTCTGTGGGTTATACAAAACAAATGTTCCAGGAAGAATAAAAGCTTAAACACAGAGTGGAAACACATTTGACCTTAGCTGTTCACTCCATTATCTGATTTATTGACATAGATTTGTACTTTATACATCTATTTATTAAATGCTGATGCACTGGTGCAATTGGATTCATGTCATTCACGGGCACAGCTAGATTTCCATTCAGTTCGTCACCTCATGAATCCTTATATCAATCTTTACTTAACTCTGGAAAGATACCACTCAAACCTACTGTAGATCACACTTAAGTTGGCACCATCTTCTTCATCTGTTTTCTGTTGGCTCAAGGAAGTCCAGGTCATAGGTCATGGTAATATTTATATTAACGCAATGGCTCTAAAGAGCTTAAATTTCAAAACAAGAGCCAGAGGCACCAGGAGCAGCCTGCAGTCACACATTTTACTTTAAACAGACTCATCTGGCACACTCACATGTGCCAACATTTACACTGGACTCTCATGTTTGACCACTCAGCCTTAATAGAGGATGATGAAGAGTGCTAAGCTTTGATGAAGACTTCAGATGTAAACGAAGTGAATGCTCAGTTTCAGTTCTCTCCACAGGGATGCATGATGGGAAAATCAGTCTGGGTTCTATCTGACCCCAGCGTCACATGTCCAGCTCATTACTGGTTGCTTTTACTACAAGAATAAACTTCAGACACAATATATTATATACAGAGCTGCAACAAATAATCATTCATTTAAAAACATTATTATTGTCTGTGAACTAATTATTTTATTTTAGAGTATTTTAGAGTATGTTATCATGTTCATTGTTTTGACTCTTGTTCTGCTGTAGAAATAATAAAATGTGCATTTACAAGTATCATTTTTAAGTATTTTAGTTTTGTGTGTCCCCATGTCAACACAGTTTCCTGATTTCAGTATCCCGGTTATGACAGTATCCTGGTTATGAGATATTCTGCTAGTATCCAGAATGCTGTGGCATGTAAACGCAGTATCCTGATATCTCACCAGTGCTGCTGTACTGACCATGTGGCAACTCAACAAACACATTTGGCAGGAGCAGCTCATTTCCCAAAAAGACTCAAAATTATTGTATTATTTTATCATCATAATACAATTAAGTCCTCTAAAATACAGCCACCTTCATCTCTGAGTTCATCTCGGACTGAAACGAAAGTGTGTGACTCGGACGTATTTTCCCACTGTTAAAAACACCTTTTACTGAAGTTGTGACTGCGTTCTACAGCCTCATGTTCTTATTTGAATGGATCTTGTTCTTTTGTTGTTAGAAACAAAGTTGCTAATGTTTTGCTCTGTGTCATATCTGTGCCACAGTTGCCATAGTTACCACTCTAAACATCCAGGATACTCTCAGGTAACGTAAACAGGGATATGAGTATCCTGGTTTCTCTGAGCGCATGTAAACATTCAGAACACTGTCATAACCGGGATACTGTTCAATACCCGGGTTATTCGCGTGCATGCAAACGCACTCTGTATTTGAAAAGTTACAGTTACAACTGCTTTGTGGGTTTCTCCCAGCCAGGTCTTTAGACAAACTGTACAACTTTGCTGACTGCGCTGGTCTGCACTTGGTCCTGGGGTTGAACGCTCTGCACCGAAACCCAGACAACTCGTGGAACACGTCGTCCACGCTGAGCCTCCTGAAGTACGGAGCGGGAAAGAAGTACAACATCTCCTGGGAGCTGGGCAACGGTGAGAACAGATGCAGTCAGGCCTGTTTTCCTGTAATTAACTCTTATTAAAGCTGCTTTTCACTAATTAAGGTATTTTTGTATGACACATTTAGAACTAGAACTAAAAGCATCTGTCCAATATATTTCCACATGTTCCTGGAATATTCCACAGTATGGCATTTATTAATTTATTCAATCAATCATGTGTCTGGCATCATCTGATTGTCTCCATGGAGAGTGATACTGGTATGTTTAATGCGTTACTGTGGAACATTCTAGGAAAAGAAATAACATGTCCTTGTCATATCTAGGCAATATACAGAGGTGGGGTAAGGAAATACAGTAGACAGAGGGAAATGACACAAAGATTGTTTATTAGCACGGCATTCATAACGTACAATGATTCAACTGAACAACTCACTCTTCTGCCTTTGATAACCTTGTGTCAGGTTAAAGCTCCATTTTCTGTGCATGTTGTTCTGAATGTTCTATTCTGTTTATCTGTGCCTTGTATCTCATTCCCACACTTCTGTTGTCTAAATATTTGTACTTTTATTTTTTTCTGCTTATACATATACATATACAGTACATGTTTGTATCTTATTAGACACATATGTTGCTATTTCTGCTACTTTAATTATTTTGATTCTTTTATAACCGTTTTTATTTTTGTTATTACGTAAGTGACATACAAATCTAATAGTACGGAAACGTAGAACTGCCTGTGTGGCGTACATTCTTTTCAGCCTTTTTCGTTAAAACAATAAAGAATAAGTATAACATTTTCATGTTATAACAAGTTCATTTTCACTTTATAACGAGTTAAATTTCTTGTTTTAACGTGAACATATTTTGCTCATTGTTGAAGGGCAAGTCACTAAGGCAGGAGACTGATCTGTTCGCAATCTGCAGGGAAAAAGCCAGGCTCTTTTCATTTTTCTTATGTTTAGTGACACATGCACGCGCACACTGAACTTATGAGCATACTGTAATAAGCTCCAGGCCTATCTTTTAGACAATGGGCCAATGCGCCTCGAAACAGGAGCACACACCAGAGCATGTCACGACTCTTTGTTGATGCTGCATCTTGAAATCAGTTTAATTTTCTCTGGAGCGCACAGTTGGGCACTCAACACAACAGGCGTGGCTTTTCCCCTGCAGATTTCGGACAAATCGGGTTATCCTATTTGATGAGTGAAACATGTTCACGTTAAAACGAGAAATGAAATTGTTAAAACGAGAAACTTAACTTGTCATAATGGGAAAATGTTCTTGTTTTAACCGAATACTTGAAAATAATGTCTACACCGCAACGTTTATCTGGTCTACTCTGAAGTAAATCCCATTTAAAAAGTACATTTTGAGTTTTTAAATTCCTCCAGACTGAACAAACATGGAGGGACTGGCTGTTCCACAGTATAAGGGCCACAACTGAAAAGGCTTAGTCTGCTCTGGACACAAGCCTGGACTTTGGTCAGGAGCAGCTGATCCACAGACCTGAGGGCTCTGGGCTCATATCCCTTTTTCATTAAAAATGCCTTGTAGAAAGTATCCTCATTCAGTGAGATGTAATGTGTAGTAAGATCACTCGTAAATACTGTGACGAACCAAATGTATTAGACTGAAGCCAGTGACGGGTCAGAATGAGATGAAAGGGGCTGCTGGTCGTCGTGTCGACCTAACCACATGTGTCCTAGAGCTCCGTCTCCACTCAGCCAACCAGCATTTAGGGGTTTTATTTCCGCTACTGCTAAAGCTAACTCAACATTTGCTCTTGAAAGAAATATGATGTAAGGATTTTTATTTTTAGAAAGTATTATAGCCTATTATAGTGTTAAGTTTAAGGTAAACTTTCTTGTAAACTACCATAACCCTGAAAATTGTATAACTTTTAAGTGATCAGTAGAAGTAAAAATATAACAGTTTGTGATTAAAGCACTTGGACATTAAGATAACAAAATGTTGGGGTTGGATAAAATATGTTTTGCCGTTCTTGGCATGAACACTAAAATGTTGAATTACGGTATGTGGGCACTTTCATAAATCATTTTCTGGTACTGATACAATATGGGTAAAATATTTGAGAAGGATGGATAGAAAGTAGTGAAAATTCATCGGATATCTTGTTAAGTGAAAACCTATATCCCCTTGTGCATTTTGGTTTGGAGAGCGTTGCAAGGCCGCTTGGTCTCCTGACATTGACTCCATCTGTCTGCATTACTCCCAATTGCTCAATTATCCATTTTTCTGCTGACCATTGGACACTCTGAGACAAGAAAGAGCAGATGATGTTCATATGATGTGTTGCATCTTGTTTTCTAGAGCCAAACGCCTATCGCAGCCTGGTGGGACGTGCAGTCAACAGCACCCAGTGGGCTCAGGACCACACCAAGCTCAGGACGCTCCTACAGTCTGTGCGATACTACCACAAAGCACATCTCTATGGGCCCAACGTTGGAAGGCCGCGCAAGAACGCTCTCCTTATGTTAGATGGGTGAGTCTGCCACTGTAGCACTAATTAGGCAATCTTCCACGCCTCGTTGGGCTTTCCTTCTGGAAAAAGGGAAGGTATTGGAAAGTATGCTGAAGTAGCGTGGGACTTGTTCTGAACTGTATAGTATTATATGCACACACTCATAATGGATTGGTATTCATTGTTTATGGACTTAGACACTCAGCCTAAGCTCCAGCTATACCATGTCAGCCTGAATAAAGTGTCATCTGATTGATAACGTGGAGGCACAATGTCCCACCTGCTCGCTCTACAGCTCGACTTAACAATTTCACACTCCTCTTTTCGGATCGCATCAATAATCACACAACTAAAGTCTATAAATGTTTATGTTGTTTAAGTTTGGCATGTATGTCCTATGCTGGATGACTTGTGTGAGCTTGTTGTAACTTTATTTATAGTTGTCCTACTTCAGTGCTCAACATGTAGAAAGATGTAGTACGCAGCAATATTTATAGATTTTTGTAGTTTTAGTTTGTTTTTAGTAGCCAGAGCTAATTTTCCTTGGGATAATGAAAGGCCTAATTGCTAACAAAATAAAACATTGTTTGATAAATATTTGATAAATACCAGTTATATTTTAATATATGTAGCATTTTTGGATGGAAGTGCTGCTCAAAGTCATAAATGTAAGACCAGATCTATAAAAGGAGGTTTGAAGTTTTAACAGTGTTTTAGGAGGGGATTTGTCCTTGACTTATTCTCTTTAGCAAGTTTCACAAGTCTTTATTGTCCAAATGTTTTTTATAAACATTTTTCTGTCTCTATGATGGATCACTCCTGGACCAAGGAGGGATTACACTGCATCAACTTGTTCCTAAGAATTAAAATAATGTTTTGAAATTATTTGAAATTCAAATACATTTTAGATTGTAAGAGCCATTTGATTATTAAAGCCAGAGTTGGCTTGTATTGTAATTGTATTCAATCCAGCTCAGATGACACAGTTTGTAGTTGTAAGTCTTTCCTAAACCACATTGTGATGAGTTCTTCCTGCTTTGTGAATCTGAGCTGCGAACATCAATCCAACCATTAAGCTCTGCACTCCACTCTATCCCTATAAGTACTTTAAATCTGCCCCATAAATAAAGGTGTAAGTGTACACAGTTTACATGGATAAGGAGTGTCTGATGTTAGGAAGAGAAGCGGTAGGTCGCAGTGTCACTTTTAAAGCCTGTGTGATTTTGGTGTGTTTGACATGGTTACGAGGTGCAACGACTCCGCCGCTCTCAGGAAACAAGATGGATAGGACACGGAGCCACTCATGAGTCCAAATATGAGCCTCAAACAGACTAAACAAATCACCACAGCAGAAGTTGTGACCTGAAGTTTAGAGCCACAGATTAGGGCATGAGTGGCACTGTGTTGAAGCCAAATATGGAGAGGCAGGTGGAACATGGGAGAAGATACAGATGCAACAGCTCAGCAGCACTGTAGATGGTTCTGGTTTGTCGTGTACACAATGACTCCATTAAAAGGTATACTGTGTTCCCACATTTTTACAGGCATTTACTGGAAATGCTTTGTAGTTGCTATTTAAATAATTAAAAGCAAACTTTAAACACTGCGGTCGGAGCTTAGAGACAATTAAAAGTGCATTTTGCAATCCTTGTTCTTCTTTGAGTCGTACTTTTCCCCTGCAGAAGACACAAGATCTGTAAGCCTTTCACCAATTCAAAACAATGTGTATATTTGGTTAAAAAATTATAATATGAAAAATTTGACTTTCATTTTCTATTCCTAGGTTTATGAAAAATGCTGGCTCTGTCGTAGATGCAGTTACGTGGCAACAGTAGGTATTTTACCCTTTTTATTCTATTATTTATTTTCTGAATGTTGACATAGTGAATGGTGCAGAGTACTTACTCTTAGAATCCTTTTGTAGCTGGTTTGTTTACTTTGGCACATTGTGTTAATCGCCCACATTGAGCAGCAGCTGAAACAGTGTATGTTAAATGGTAAGGAAACACTTGCCATGTGTCTGAGGCTCATATTGTAGGAATGCACACAAACCCTCTATCTGTGCAGACACATAAAAATGCCATTTCAGTCTCTCCCTGTTAAGGCCGAACCCAAGTCTTGGAGGAGAGTGAGCCATTAAGGTGAAGGTCAGGTCTAATTAGGAGAAATTAGAAGAAACGGAAGGAGGAAGGCTTGTCAGTAAGGCTTAGCAAAACACCACCCACACTGTTAAAACCAAACCATATGCGCTGGCTCATTTTCCTTGTCAATTAGGCAGTTTTACACTAGCGCTCCGGATTCCAGTCTTACCAGGCTGCGTGACAGTAACGGCGACCTCTACAAAGAAGCTAAACTAATAAAAACAGGGACCACTCATTAACACTTCTGCTGCACTGGTTAGTCCTTTCCTTTGAGGTAAGTGAGGAGACTTAATTTGAGATTCACAGTCACACTAGTCACGAATACTTGTTTTTATGGACCAAAATACTCTTGCTACTGCCAACTATGCTGATATGATAGCTGCTCACCATGCAAAATATAAAATCAGATTGTTTTCATGTTTTCCAAATCACAGCGAAGGCAAGCAGAAAACGCATCTGAGATTAAAAAACAAATGTCTTAAACACAGTAGTAAGTATTTGGATCAAATTCTATTTGCTTGATATAATTGCACTATGTTTGATATTTTCCGCGGCGGCGTTCATTTTCCATACAGCTTGTAAATACTGCTGTACCCGGTCTGTTGTCTCTTACGTAGGTGATTATTAAAAGTAAGATTTGGTACCAGTTACCACTGAGAGCAAAATACACACACAAACATGTACAAAGTCTTCATCATTGTGTTCAAATACTTGCAGTTTAAAGCTGGCGCAGATGCTTCCTCCAGCTTCAATTAAGATGGACAGCTTATTAGTGCTAAGGTTAATGATTCCCAGATGAATCAGTGAAAATATCAGGCGAAGCACTAAATGAGACAAATTTGCCGCTGTGGTGCTAAAGTAGCCCCGAGACACAAACTTGTGACGCCTAATTGCTGAAGCTGTTGGCTGTTAGTGGTGTGAACTGCTTAGTGAAACCAATGTGAAAAACACTTGTTTACCAAATAAATCGTATTAATTCTACATCGTGATCCTGGTGAAAGGTTTACTTTATGAGTTGTGCTTGCAAAATGTTATTAACCGCAGCAATATGAGTCCGAATATTGGTCTTTGGTCCGAAGGCTCTATTAGACAGGAAAGGTAAGCGTGAAAATGGGAGATGAGAGAAGGGAGGACATACAGTAAATTGTTAGATTCGGAATTTGAACTCACGACACTGTGGCCGGCCGCACTTTGAGCCAGGCGTATGTGTGCGGTGACTTAACCACTCAACCACGGGGAATGTCCCTGAACTAGGAGATCTCCGTCAGGGTACAATATTTTACTTTTAGTGCACAGAGACCCTCTTTGCTTATCCTTAGAATTCTGTCATTTGTTTAGAGGATGAAATCTGTATTACTCAGAAGTAACTGTCTACTTCATAATGTCATCCTCGAGGGAGTTTACATCTTTGTTCTGTTATTGTCAGACGGATACATATGTGAAACACTTAATTTTATGTGCTTGTACTTTATCAAATACATTCACATCTTTTGCACATTTATAGTGGCTTGCAAAAGTGTTCGTACCCATGAAACTTTTCCACATTTTGCCATGTCACAACCACCAAAAATTAAAAACCAAAAAGGGAAGCGGAGAGAGAGCTGCTGAGAGCAACCGATTGCTTTGAGAAGTTACCTGATGTTTGCTGAAAGATCGAATATTGACCTAATGTTAAATAGAGTCCACCTGTGTGTAATCTAATCTCAGTATGAATGCAGCTGTTCTGTGAAGGCCACAGAAGTCTGTTACGAGAATGCTGAATAGCAAACAGCATCATGAAGTCCAAGGAACACACAAGCAGGTCAGGGAGAAGTTTAAAGCAGAGTTAGGTTATAAAAAGATTTCCCAAGCTTTGAACATCCCCCGGAGTGCTTTTCAATCCATCATCCGGAAATGGAAAGAGTATGGCTCAACTGTAAACCTACCAAGACGTGGAAGTCCACCAAAACAGGGAAGTTGCTCAAAGTTGATGGGAAACTGGATGGAGCCAAATACAGGGCAATCTTGGAAGAAAACCTGTTGGCGTCTGCAAAAGACCTGAGACTGGGGCAGAGGTTCAGCAGGACAACGACCCTAAACATAAAGCCAGAGCTCCAATGGAATGGTTTTTAAACTAAATATATTCATGTGTTAGAATGGCCCAGTCAAATTCCAGACTTACCGTAAACCATGTTTGTTTGGATAATTGAAACCCTATTTCTCTGATTGGTTTATTCATCTGTCAATCTCTGGGAGATAAGACCACACGTCTTTCAGTAGAAGAGGAAAGGGTGTATTATCGCTTGACAATGGCAATAAACCTTTTCTGAATCTGATTCTGATTCTTACCTGTTCAAAGAGATTCATTTTCATTGCATTACATTGTACAGTACATTGCATTATTTAGCTTATTTTGAGTTTTTCTATTAAACATACTACAGCTACACAATAACATAATACACATGTTTTTCTTTCAGTTATTTCATGGATGGCAGGGTGAAAAAAGTTGAAGACTTCTTGAAAACCAGACTGATGGACACACTTACTGAGCAGATCAATAAAGTTATAAAGGTAAGTCAATAATTGCCTCGTTTCAATGCTGAACTAGACATTTGTGTAAAATGTAAAAACATAAAACATGATTGTATCTACCATAAAGCGACCTAAGAAATAAGGTCAATCTAACTGTGTTGAAGAAAACATAATTTAGTCCAGCTCCGCATTTGCATTTTTGCTGTGTTTGCCAAGTTATGAGTGCAGATCTCAAAGCAGTTTCTTGGATGATCCTGCCACGTGAGTGTGTGTCAGTGTGTGTGTGTGTGTGTGTGTGTGTGTGTGAGAGCGCATGTATGCGTGTGTGTGTCCTCAGGGCAAGGAGTGTGTACTTTTATATTGTCCACTGTGGCATGGTGGCTGCTTTTCAATGTCAGAGCAGAGCCAAAAGTGCTGCAGGGACAACCATTCCCTAGAACTAAATCGAGTCTGTTCAATTTAAATTGCAACTGCTTTTTCAGCCAAAGAGGGTCTGACTGTATTTCCCGAGGCGTCTTTTTAACGTGTTCAATAAATGTATGTATCGATAATGGTTGAAGCATGTTTGCTGCAGGTTGTGGCGACACACACCGCGGGTAAAAAGGTGTGGCTGGGTGGCCTGGGACCTGCCTGGACAGGAGGAATCAATAACCTCTCTCAAACATATGCAGCTGGATTTCTGTATGTATTTTCAATCGTACACTACATATTATTCATTTTTTATGATCACAGTGTATTTATATAGCTATACTGTGCTTTATTAATGTGTGTTTAACAGATGGATTAACACTCTCGGTGTGGCTGCTGTTCAGGGGATTGACGTCGTCCTGCGGCACTCTTTCTTTGATTATGGATACACGCAACTTGTGGACCAGAATTTTAACCCTTTACCTGTGAGTCCCATCTACTGTACTGTAATAAACAATTTATTGCAAATGAACTGTTACCTCAATATACACAATTAGTTAAAAGTGTTGCATGCTGGGTAAACCCGAGCAGTTTGAATGCTCTTTAATTCAGTTTATACACAACCCTCTCACACTTTGTCCTCTTCTGGTCAGTCCAGCACCAGGTTTAGTCTTGGTACCTTGATGGCACCTCTAGCTCTTTCCCGTGGGAGCTATTAGGTAAGATGAAAGGCATTTAGCAGTGTTGAGTGGTTAGACGTGGGGGCGACATGCCATGTAACCTTAGCCCTTTGTCAGGAGCTGTCCCAGGACACTGAGAGAGCCCCACACCTCTGAGCAGGACAGTTGCCCGGTGACAGAGTGCAACAGGAGATGCAAATAGATCAATGTGGTCATGAAAAATTATTTAAAAACATAAAACATTACAATAGGCAACTTGTCAAAACAATTGATAGTGTCCTTAACATTTCAAACTTTGTTTTTTTTAATTATTAAGGTCCCTTAACATGAGGCTGATGTTTGTGTATAGAAGTGTGAAGGAGAGATAAAACACAGGCCTGTTCATAAACAAGATTTATTAAGCTCATAAAAAATTTTTAATGAGCTGAAGGTTGAAGATGTTGCTCCTTTACCAAATCAGGAAATGCGCTGGTCTATGGGGCACAACGCATTGATGAATACTTCAGCTTGTGAGGAGAGCAGATACTTTTATTTCCTCCATTAGACCAGTGTTTGATTGTGGTCAGACATATTTCGACTGCTTGTCAGAAGACTGTAAATCATGTCACAGTCGAAACATATCAGGGTATGACAGCATACCTTTACATGATAGAGATGGTCTGATAGAGGAAATAAAGTTTCTACAGTTAACGAAGACCAAATGTATATTATTTTAATTAATTTCAGAAGTTCAGTAAGAATATTCATAATGTTTTCTTCTGTTTCCTTCTTTCAAACTCAAAGCTATTAACAATTGAGATTGCTTCATTTTTTCCCGTCCCGTGAGAATGACAGTCCCCCGCCAGGATCACAATGCTTTTAACATGGCTGGATGTCTGAGGGCTGCAGCAGCCTACCTGCTGAGAGAATTCACTACAGGGCCAACCTGTCCTCTATGAGCACGATTTATGACCTGGCCCCTTCCCAGGACCACTGCTCCGTTTGGAGATGTTGAATCCAGGCCTTTGAATTACCCAGTCTTTACGTGTTCATATGTGTCATCTGTGTCATCTGTGTCTATACTGAATGATCAAGATTCACTAATGGTTTAGCTTGTTGCCAAAGTTCTCTTTTGCATTTGTGAAAACAGTTGTGCAGCTAATAGCCTATAATGGTTACAAAATACAGATGTAATCATTTTCCTATGATCTAATTTAGCATACGAACCTTGTTATCTTGTAAATTTTAATGAAAACAAATAGTCATTCTGCATGTTTATGGAGCTGTTGTCCTGGAGATGATTATGGCTTGATTTAATTTAATTGAAACTTGAAAATGAATCCAATCTAATTATAAGCGAACATGGCACTACCATAAAATGTCTCATTTACTCAAAATGCTAAAGTCCAAGACTATGCATTGTTTGTAAAGCCCTTAATTTATCCTATAGACAAAGTGATGTAATGTTTAATTTGGAGACCAATAGTGTCCAATCGTTACAATATGGCGAATATGGAGAAGCACACACAGCATCACATTGACTCGAGGCCAGTACCTGTGTTTTGTTTGATTAAATATTTAATAATCAATGATTACAGCTTTGGCCATAAACTCATCCATCGCTCTGCCTGTGGCCAACAGTTCCATACTGCGCTCTGCCTCGTCGATGCCTTTGCAGCAAATTAAGTTAAAGCCTGCTTGGAAAAAGAAGCCCTTAAATGTTGCCATATGCAGGATTGCATGGGAACTTCCTGAGGAACACATGTTGTTCTGGGTTTGGTGAGAGGTGTTGAGGCTGTGTAGTCTGTAGAGGGAGAACGTACGCTGGACCACTCAACAATGATAACACAAAGCAGTATTGCACAAGAAATCATCACATTTTATAGCAAACATCAGATAAAACAGCTGACATTTTTCCCATTGGTCAGTCTGTGTTAAATCAAACTTGACAATTTTACAGCTTAATGTTGCTGACACATATTGAATTTTGATTTGAGGAGGAAATAACTCATAATCAGTTACTCTTGTTGGCAGCCATTTTGCAGTGTGTCTCCATAAATATTGGTTATTATTTGTGTCTCTTCTACATTTGGCAGGATTACTGGGTGTCACTGATCTTCAAGCGCTTGGTCGGTCCTAAGGTGTTAACTGTGCGAGTGGCGGGTCTGCAGCGGAAGCCTCAGCCGGGGAGAGTCATCCGAGACAAACTACGAATCTACGCTCACTGCACCAGCTTCTCCAAGTACGTCCTGCTCCTTATAAATGTTGTGTTGATCTTAGTCTAGTTCCTTGAGCCTGGCAGATGATGAAGCATGTTTCCTCTTAGCCTTTGCAGCGCTCCTTGTGAATGTCCTTGAAAGTTTAGATGGAAAACAGACGGCCTGGTTTTTCACTTTTTTTCTCTGTCCCTTTGCAAACACCTGAGGCCTGAGTGTCTGCTAGGAAAAACGGAATCTTCCCATAAATAAGCTTACCACAGACACCCGCTCATTCACAGCTCAGAGCCTATAAAACTTAACGGGTATCACTTATCAGGTGTGTGGGGGCCGGCCTGCTGAAAGGTGTTCTGGGCCTTTATGCCTTGTTGGATTGGCTGGAGGGGGAACAGGAGCAGCGAGGGGGGAGGACAATAAGGCGGTCTGTCCCAGGAGGAGATGAAGAGGGCCATCGTGGACCTGTTCAAGGTTATCATTTAACCTGGGCCCATGGCTGTCAGCACTGGGCTAGACTTACGGCCTTCTACCCAGACGGGAATCAATTACATATCTCCTGGAACGACGTAGTAGATGGTTCAGAGGTAGAGAGAAACCGCTTAACACGTGATGAAAAGCTTGGAAGAAGCTTCAGTACACGGTAATAATTCTGTGATTTGAAATAGTTTCCAGTTAATTGCAGTGGTGAATAAAAAATTGTACAGTGAGTTGTCCTCAAGCGGTGACCAATAAAACAAAAAAGTGCAGTTGACAGGAGTGTTGCTACTACTGTTGTTTGTCATTAGACCTATAATGTGTACAATGAAATGACAAAGATCAGATGAAGGGTTTGTGCTAAGCTGCTGCATGTCACCACTGTGGGCCAGTCTGGTGTGATGGGTTAACCATGCAAACATGCAAATGTTATTGCTTTAGTAAAGGTAGAGATACAGGAGCAGAGTAAAAATAAAAAAGTACTTCACTCAGAGTTTCTGAACTCTGAGTGAATTGGGACATTTGCCCATACTATGAACGTGCAAAAAATAACAATTTCATAGTCTAAAACTATGAAAACAAATGATTCACTGTAAAATGTACTTAAGTAAAGTACAGATACCTAAACATTTTACTTGGGTTCAGTATGTTTGCGGTCATACTTGCTGTTACTTTGCACCACTGCTCCACCAAAACAGGCTGATCTGCTCATGAAATGAAACCCAGGACCTTCTTGCTGTGAGTCTCGGGTGTGAACCACTCGGGCAGGGTGTCAGTACATTCATATTTTGATCTAAGGCCTAGAAAACTGTACATTTCATGCTTTTCAAATGCCCTCAGTTTCTTTCCCTGCTCAGTGTGGTTTCCAGAGCCAAAGTGGACTCTCCATTTGAGTGTTATTGGTTTGAATGTAGTGTGTTAGACAGACTATAATCCTATAAATGTGCTCAGGCTGTTGAAAAGCCTTTACTGATTACGTATATTTGACTTTCCCTGCCCTTTTACCCCCTTTTAGTGGTTTGGATTACATTTTTCTCAACATCAAACAGCAACAACATATGTTTATATTCCTGGTTTGGGTCTGTAGGAACCTCGTCTTTAAAAGTCTTGAAAGGTCATTATCTCTTCCTCCATCTCACCATGTGATGTATTACTGTTAGACACGTTTTGTTTCTCAAAACAAAGGTTCAAGCAAAAAGACTATTCATCAACTTCCATATTGCTCTTTTTAAATGTATTAAATATCAGAAATCCCGGAGGTTTTATCAAATTCCCCAGACAATCTCCCCAGAAAAGCATGGATTGGAATCAGGCAAAATAGTTTTGGAGACATGAAATTGTGTAGGTGCTAAGTGCGCAGAGCCGACATGTGTTACTCAGTACGGCTGTGTTGTCTTTGTGCTCATATCTGGGCTCTTATTAGATTTATCATGTTTGTCTTATCTGCCTCACATAGTTATTTACTTTGAGCTGGGATCCTCGGTCAGCGTGTTCAGCTCTCAGGAGAGACTCAGTGCTGTTCGTGTAACTCAAGTAGCATCGTCCGCTGCATTCACACCCTTCATCTGACCCTTGAACACTTTTAATTTAGACAGCAGGAGAGAGAAAATAAAGTCTTATTTACTTTTCTTATGTTAAAAATATTAGGTGTAGATTATGAGACGTTGTCCCTTCTAAGTCAGCTTGATAAGAAATCATATTAGAGTTTTATGTATTCTTAGTAGAATTTATATGAATGTAATTCGTTTTTTACAAGAGTTGCAGCATTTGTTTGGACAATGACAGGTGACTAACAATTCATAAAACTTGGAACTTGAAAATGATGATCCAATGGTTTGGTCTGCATTGACTGCTTACACAAATCTCCACTCTGTTTTATTGAGTTTGATCCTTTTGCTAAGTGATAAAAATATCAAAGGAGCTTTTCTCTTTGTAGTCATTTTTAATTATGAGGAATTTGATCCCACTTGGCATCATAATATGGCAGACCCTGACAACAGATGTGAGCAGCAGACATTTGGTTTCTTGCACTAGCCTTTCCTTCAATTAAATGTGTAATGTAATCTTATCATTTCTGTCCATAATTTCCAGTCATAACTACGCCAAAGGGTCTATAACCATCTACATCATTAACCTGCACCGCTCACGGAAGAAAATTAAACTAGCAGGAACTCTACGCAACAAGACAGTCCACCAGTATCTACTGCAGCCCTTTGGCACCGAAGGACTGCGGGCCAAGTAAGTTTAACCCATTACATCAGAACATCATGGCTTTCTTAAAACAGGAATACCAATAAATAAATCCAGGGTGATAATAACTAGCAACAGAGCAGAGACAGAACAGTGAGTTTGTTTTCTTTTTACGTTACGTTATTTTACCAGAAAATGTTTATTATTCTGAGTATAATATCCATAAAAATGAAAGTATCCTCTCTCTCTGCTCTTTAAGCCTGGCCTGTTATTCTGTCCCAGAGCTAAGCCCCAGATCCTGCAATAACAGTCTAATGACTGAGGCCCATGTGTGTCTGAGACACTTTACTCACACAGAGCCTAATCGAGCTGCGGCCGATCCTTCCATAACAACGCAATGACGAGGATGTTTGAGGTGTTACAACAGGATTGGGAGGCAGTTATTAGAAGTGTGAGCTAACGATGGGCCTTTTCAGGCCTTAAGTGCTTTCCTTTACTACAGCGCTGCATGCAGAACTTAGCAACACCAGATGTCTATAAATTGTAGGGACTTTATAATGCCAGCCAAGAGTCCTGCTCCTTGTTTGTTTAGAGCTTTGACAATTTATCTTTGATTCCCAACTTTGTCTTACTTAGTAAACCTTTATTGTTAGATAATTGAACTTTTATCTTTACATCAAACAATTGGGTACATTTCTATATGTGAACTTTATAATAATAAAAAAAAAACACATCTATTTGTTTTTGGGGCCTGATCAGCATTTAATATCAAATGATTGACATCTATGTTATAAATCTGAAAGATCATATTAGACCTTGTTTAATGTCATTTTAATTATTGACAAATCATCATGTATTAATTATATTTTATAGCATTGTTGACATTATTTTTCATTCTCTAACATGATTGATATTCACAGGATTTTCTTTTAGAAAACATGATTCAATACGTTTAAATACACATTCAAATACAACATGAAAAACTGCCAAGAATAAATAATTGTATAATATAAACAAATTAGAATCTTGTATGATATTGTATTGTGCTCTAGCTGTAGAAAAACAACACATCAAATAGAATAAGACAAACGAACACATGGACATTTCATTTTATAACTATAGCACCCCCTGCTGTACTAGTTATGCATTAGGTTTTATGATGTGACAAAATGAACATACACAAAAGTCCTTTTCTCCTAAGCCATAATAATAGTTTTTCTTTTCGTGTGTGTGCAGACATGTCCAGTTAAACGGGGAAAAGCTGGTGATGCTGGACAATGAGACTTTCCCTGAGCTGAAGCCAAAGACTCTGAGGGCTGGACGGACAATAACCATGCCACCTATGACCATCGGCTTTTACGTCATCCGAAACATGAATGCGTACGCCTGCAGGAGATAACACTTACTGCGTTTCATCTTCACTCAGACTCTCATAAACTGTGTGAGTAAGTCTACAGCTGTTCCAGACCTGTGGGTCATACTCATTCATACAACCAAGTCTTTTCTTGATACAAACTCCTGCACTGATTTTTTTTTTGGAGAAATTGTTTCTCTCTGACTCACCTTATTTTCAAAAATGTGATTCAGTTATTGGTGTTGTTCAAGGATGTTTTTGATACAGTTAATTACGGGAAAACCCCTATATAAATAAAACTACTGAAGCATGGAAAAGTGTGACATGCCACCGAAAGAATGTTAGGGTTTTTTTGTCATATCAAGGGATTTTTCTATTGAAGCTATGTTTTACATGTAATTAGGGATGTCACGATATCAAGTAGGTATATTAGTATTACGATTATTGTGAGAAAAAACATCAAATTTTGAGGATTATTCACGATTATTACTGAGACTATTTCTCAAATTTGTGACCAGCTTTATGAAATTGATCTGTGACCAAAACATATTTATATTTTTAACTATTGTTTGAATCAAAACTACTTAATTGTACTTCTAAAATAGTCACGATTATTATTTTTTATTTCCTACAATTATATGTGACCTAAATAATCATGATTATCAATTAACCGAATAATCTTGACATCCCTACATGCAATGTCCTTAGATTATTTTGGAAAAGAAACGGGGAAAACCATTTCTTTTCAATGGCATACCATAGTAAATTATGTATATTTCATATACCTTATTAGTGACAAGATTTACAGGTGCACGTCAGTTATTAAAATTAGAAATGATTTTCTACTTTATTGACATGTGGCTAGTACAATCAAACTTTGCTGCTATTTATTTTACTGAACATATTTGCATATTTTGTACAGGTGTGTACAGACAGAGATTGGAAATATTACTTCTTATACATTCTACTTTTATTTATATTGTTAAGATTAACTGTTTAAGCTTACGTTTTGTCCAAAAGCAGAACACATGTTTTTATATATTTTTAAATGAGTGAGCAGATGTGAGATGTGTTCCAATGCAAGTCAACACAGATTTATTATCAATAGTAATAGTACTTTAGGGGCCTCTTGAAATGTCTGCTTTGTTGTGACAATATATTTGTTTAAATCTGCCAAAGTAAATACTGCTTTTATGTTCCCCAGAGTTTAAACTATATGAAGATGTTGTTCATATTTCATTCATTACAAAGTATTTTGTATGTAAAGTTAGCTAATATTATTTTTGTACAAAAGTTTACATTGATAATAAACACTTTGAACACAACATTGTTTCATAAATCTTATCCAACCTTTGTGGATATGTGTAAGTAATATATAAGCATTTTAAATGTATTTGCATGTTTCTGTGAAATAAGAATTGTAACTTGAGGGTGAGTCTAAAAATACAGGAACTCTATGACTTATTATTCAGCAAATCTATGAATTATTCAATCAAATGCAACAATGTTTAAGTGGTTAGGCCTTCGTTTCACTTTTTTGTTATTTTATTTTCATCAAATGCACAAAGTAAAAATTGTACCCGAGTTGACCCTTAAGTCACTGAGATCTTAATGAGTCCTGAGGGTCATTTCCTTGGTTAAATCTAATTGTGTTGTGATTTAGGAGTGCTGGCCCAGGTCGAGCCACTTCTGCGTGACTGTGCCTCCTTAGTGGAGGTAACTGCTTGGCTGGCCTGCCTTACACTGTTTATGCTCCAGATCCAGATTTGAGACATGCAAGGCCCCTTCACCCTGTTAGCAAACACTGAGGATTTCTCCATGTTTACTTTGTATATACAGGAGTCAGCTTAAATAAGTTTTTCATGAACGCTGAATCTCTTGAAAACTGATGGACTAGATTAGACTCTGGCCTGAGACTTGAAACTCTTTGCATTTTGGCTCATTTTGAGTGAAGCAAGGTTAATAAAACATAAATATTTATGTTACTATGGGGTTCTTTGCACTGCACAGGGGCCAGGCATACAATCTGGGGAATATTTGGATTTGTTGTAACCATCAAAACATTCTCTGGCCATAGAGTTGGGTGAGCATTTCATTCTACTTTATACAATGAAGCTAGATATTCAATGACAATTTGAAACTAAATTGGATTAATTCGTTTTATAATAAGTATCAACAGGCCTATTGAAATAGGCCTGTTGATACTTGTTATAAAGTCATTGTAAAGCAATATTGTGGTTTACGATGTACAAAAATAAAATATGTCCATAAAAAATCTATGTACAATTTAGCGGTCTGTTATGATTTGTTTTGAATTTTAGAGGTTCCCTGTGTATTTTTTCTGGTGTAGGATCTGTCACCAACATTTAGATGTTAGTACTTTGCCTGCAATGTTCCAAAGTAGGGCACTAAACTTGCCTAGCTCCATGGAGATAAGCAGGCTCACTGTAAAAAAGTATTTTCGAGCAATTAAAACACCGGTATATTCGGTAATTAAAGGCACAGTATGTAATTTTCTGTCACCTGCGTGATTGAAAATAGAAAGTTAAAACCATACTTTGGAACGTCCTCCATGTGTCACGGGACTTATGCCATACTTTGGAATATTATAGCTAAAGGAACAATATTTCTATGGAAACAAGCCGTTTTAGTGCAATGAAAACAACACACACAAAAATGCCTTTGATTGAGTCTATTTTTTGGGGGGGAAATTTAATTACAAGTTACGTTTAACGCCGTAAGTTTCAGCGACATCTCCATGAAGACTGGCAGTTGACAAAACCCCCACCAGAGAAGTTACATAGTGCACCTTTACTAAGCCTAAATCATATTACAGACAGTTTATCATTAATCACGTGTCAAAGAATGCGGTTTATTGTGGTCTTTGAAGGATTAACATTAACTAGGCTAGTCTATTCCTATTTTTTAAAGTTTTGACCAACAATCCCCAAATGTTACTTTATTGAAAAGTAGGGCTCCTCTGATGTAAACTGACATATCCGCATAGTTGAAATACCAAACCATTGTGCACAGAGCTGCGTCGGTCATGCGGTCCGCTTGAGGCTCCAGCACGTGAC
Source organism: Chaenogobius annularis (assembly GCA_015082035.1). NCBI lineage: Eukaryota > Metazoa > Chordata > Actinopteri > Gobiiformes > Gobiidae > Chaenogobius > Chaenogobius annularis. The sequence continues at coordinate 510,713 of BJKM01000051.1, forward strand.
CTGCTCCTGCCGTTCACTGATCCAGGAGCAGCCTCGTGCGCGCACACACGTCACATGACCCGCCTGAAGCAGAGGCTCGAGCAGAGAGAAAGGCGCGTGTTGACATCCGCGTTCAAGCCTTTCTAAATCATCCAGAAGCGCTCAAGTGGTCGCTGATGGTGGGCTCGTCTCATCCGGAAAAGTGAGTGCAGTCGGGACGTCATTGATAACTGTGTTTTGTTGTCTTAATATTTGTAAAGGCGCATCGCGGAAGTTTCTCATGGCAAGAAAAGTAAACAGTGGTGCAGTGTAAAACGCGGCCTGAAGTCGGCGGACTGGATTCATGGTGTCAAAAGCCTTGGAAAAAAGGTATCAAGTTTATATAGAACATATGTGCAAATGGATTATACTGAGTAATTGTGAATTTTGGTTGCCCAGCTTTTGATAATTTTCAATTAGAACCAAGGGATGTTAATTGTCTTGTACAGTAATCAGATGGGTAAAACTATTTCTTGGAGGAAGATGATTTTACAATCAGTAAGAAGGAAGTAGGCTACTACTTTTATGCTTTTGCACCCTGTAGTTTGTGCAAATGGATGTAAGCTTTTCCTTTGATCTAATAATAAAATCAAATGTAACTGTAGCACATTCCTCCAGCATAATGTATTTTCTATGATGTAAACGGAGCACTTATTTTTGTAGCAGGAAGCAGCACATCAGTTGTGCACATGAAGTGCCTGTTGATTGCCAGCGAAAGTGCCGAGGTCCTCTTCTACTGGACCGACCCGGAGTTCCAGCAGAATGTCCAGCAGCAGTACGGAGCGTCCCAAGAAGAAGGCCACGAGGTGAGGCCGAGTTGGAAAGAGTTCTGAACATTTGAACTCAAGTTAAAGTATAGTTACATGGCTAAAAAAAATTATGAATTATAACTAAAGTACTGCTGCCAAAATGTTACTAGCAGAAGAAAAATGTTTCGCCATTTCAGTATAATTTACAGTCTTTTATACAAAACTTGATTAATGTAACTATTTTATCAGCCTATTTTCTGAGCTCTGGCCCATTAGAGCCGGCGATGCCGTGCTGTTGTGTGCGATTGTACTGGGACAAATGGGACTTATGCTGTACTCAGTATCTCCTAGGATTTTTAATGTTGCTATAATTATACTAAAGTACAATTACCCCAAATAATCTACTCAATTACAGTATCATGAGTATTTATTATTAGTTACTTTCCACCCCTGGAGACAACCATATCTCTAACCAGATAAAATAGTCCCATGTGTTCAGATGTCTCGTCTAACTTTCGGCTCTGTTCTGTGTTACTGTTCAGCTCCCTGCCTTCGAGGACAGCATCAGCACCCTGTTTGCCCCCATCATTATCTCATGCATCACTATGGTGGACCGACTGGGCGACAGCTATGCCTCTTTCACCACCGAGAACAACCACATCTATGTCCTACATCAAGTTAGTATAAAAATCTACCGGTAGTTGTCTAGTTTTCAGTCTACTATTTCACAGAACTGGAGTCCGAGTAGATTGCAGTGCAAAAGGAATGCATGTCATGTGAGTCTTGTGCTGGAATCAAGTCGAGCTTTGTCCATTTGTAGTGCCATGGAATTCGCATGCTTTATTAGCCAGTACTAGACTGATCTTAAGTCTTTATACACATTTAATTGTAATAGTAATTTTCTGTGTTACAACTAAAATGTAAAGCCTTTTTATATTAAAGGGCACTTATTATACTAAATCAACTTGAATGAGCTTTTAAACTTGTTACAACAGTGTTTCCACCTCATTAGTTTAAGTAATACTGTATTGTCCTGTAACTTAAGCTCGAGTGCTCAGAAAATTCACCTACCCACTATCCCCGCCCTTCATTGGGATTATTTTAAAATGCTCCGAGTGATTCATGTAGGGTTAAAAAATGTCACATAAACACTTTTCAAAATAAAAGTTAACAACGTGAGAGTCCGCTGCTTGTTACAGTGAAACGTCACTATGAAGAGGTGTGGCTTATCGGTTCTGAATTTTTGAACTGGAAGTCAATGGACCTGTTGCTATTACTAAGCCATATTAGATCAGTATTGCAGTTTGCGATGAATGAAATGTAAAAGGATGATCTACTTATGTTACAGTTCAATACTAAGGTCCTGAAAAAAAGCTTAATATGTCTCCTTTAAGAGCACTAACATTTTCACTTTCAAATGGAGCTAAGCGTAAATTCAGCTTGGAAGACCTAAATCCATCCCATCTATGTCCACGGCTTCACCAGAGCTCTCCAGCCTCCATCACCTGAGTTACTCCCCTCTGCTGCGCAGCTCATCCAATCAGCACCCAGTCTGTCCTATTTAAACCCTCATGCGGTTGATTCACCCGCTTTCAGTCTGTGCTGCACCCCATCACCTCCCCTTCTCCTCTTCTGTATCTTATACACTCATCGTCCCCTCTACTCTCCTCTGTCTCATCTCTTTCCACCACCAGTCTCCAGTCCCAGGGGGAGACGTCTCCTGATCATCTAACCTGTCTTGCCCATCATCGCAATGTCTTCTGCCGGGGTCTGAGCGCCAAATGTAGTAACCCATGTAATAACGCTTTCTAAATGCTTCCTCCTTCCTGTTTCTGTCTGAGTCTCTCCAGGGGGAATTAAGGTTCTTACAAGAATATCCCTGGTGTAAAGGTGGGCAACTAACTTGGTCCACGACCTTACGTTTCAGTTTGACGAGTGTCTCTACATCGCTGTGAATGGGGACGGAGACGAGGATGAGGACGACCTGAGGAGGAAGCTCTATGTGATGAAGAAGATGATTGAGGTGCTGTTTGGGATGGTCACCCTGAGCAGCACCCTCCTGAGAAAAGAGTAAGAATCCAATGGCTCAATGCATCAAGTTAAGCAGTTTTCTTTTTAAATTTCTGTTGCTGTTGCTGTTGTTGTATGCTTTTCTCAGACTTCGACCTCAAGATACAGAGCAAAGAGCAAGGTTATGGAAGCAACTGCAAAGTTTACTGGAGACATACAGCCACCTACGAGAGAATGATCAAAGCTTTTTAGTCGAGGTAAAATACTAAAGTAAATGTAGTTGTCAGTTAGTACAGGATTTTTTTTTTTTCAGGCCAGGACCCCCACCCCAAAATAGCCATGCAACCGACTTGTAACCCCCACTGCAGAATGACATTTACAGTACTAGTAATACATTCAATTGTAAAAACATGTTGAATTGAGCTTAATGTTGTTTATGGGACACAATTTCACAAATATATACAGTTCTAAATCAAATAATTAATTAAATACAATGTCTAATAATTTTAAAAGTATATCTTGAAATCCTCTTGTGACTCCCAGCTCAGTGCCCCAAGACCCCCATTAGTATATCTCTTACTAGTCATCCTTGGTAGCTTTGACAACTATTTTTTAAAGACAGAGATAAGAAAATTATTTGAGTTTGAGTCATTTTTAATGCAGCCACAATACAAAGAAGTGTAGACCATAAAAACAAGCCTCTAAAACGTAGATTTTATGAGTGTGAGCACATTAATGAGCCGCAGCAGGAAATGTGGTGAAACATGCCGGATCATTTAGCCCTTCCCTGCGCACACGCACCTGGACTGGCTTAATAGCACATGTTCGTCCAGACTAATGCCGGCCATTATCTAACCGTTATTATTGACACTAATAAGAAGCTTGTAGGTCAGATGTTTACCGGTTATAATATCTTCCTTTTGCTTAAATTTTGTGTCTTCTTCAGGCAGTTGAAAGGCTGATACACCCTACACTTTGTGAACAGTGTATAGAGTTTTTGGAGCGACGTTTAGTCCAACAGTTGAACAGCAGTGCTGAGAGAGCGGGAGAGGAGGTGATGCATGCCTTCATTCTGGTGCACACCAAACTACTGGCCTTCTACTCAAGGTACATTTAATTATCATGTGAAGATAATCCTTATAAAATCAAAACCAGTCCAATAAAAAAAAAAACAAACAACAACACATAAAATCACTCATGACTTTCTCAGAATGATTTTGAATAATATAATTACTGGACCAATTTCAAACTTTTCTCTCAAAATACAATGTACCTCTTCTGATTTTGCTTCTAAAGCCGCAATGCGAGTACACTGGTCACCTCAGATCTACTGTCGCTCATTATAATGGCACAGAACATGTATCCAAGCAGCACGGATCTGGAGGACGCAGGCCCAGAGGTAAGAGTTAACAAATGCAGAACACAAGCCCTCATTGTTTAGTGATTTGTTTGCAGTCCATAACTGTTTACTTTATAATTTTATGAAGGATGCAGAAAGTACATCTGGTTCTGGTCCTGATGTTTTTTACACCCCTGAGCCTTCGCCCAGTGAGGGAGACTCGGATAGTTCCAATGGCTCCAGTACGTAAAAGCAATACATGTGTTGGAGATTTAATATTATTTTCCACAACCTCAGTGTCGTTAGCCTGATTCAGTTCAGTTTTGACCACTGACTGTAGGTTATATATTTTTTCTTGTCATGATTTTTAACATGGTCCATGTGTTCTTCTAATTATGTTTTTGCAGATAAGGTAAAGAAAGTAAATGACTTTCCTGTTTTTGAGTTTGTGGACCCAGACATTCAAGTACGTGCTTCTGTGTTGTAGATTTGTTTTACTTAACTGTGTTTAGAGCACTCTTATCTATTATTTTCTCCTTAGATGGCTGAGGACATCTTACAGACTCTGAGAGTTCCTCCTCCAGATCCATCCACTCCCCAAAGAGTTTTCTTAGAGGTGTCACACAAAGATGGCTTGTATCCCATGATGCCTCACTCCATGTACTGTCTTCCACTATGGCCTGGGATCACTCTAGTCCTACTAACAAAAGTATGTATGGCATTAATTTTGCTCTTGCAGTTTTTTCTTCCCCATTACCTACTAAATTTCCTTTAGATTCCCAACAGTGCCTTGGCAATGTCCATTTATGTGTATTTGGAGGCTTTTGCGAAGTTGGAGAGGCGTCTACGTGAAGGCCACGAAGGCTCAGCCGCCACGAGGGGTCAGCCAACCATACATGACCTGCGGGGGAAGCTGGATAAATTCATCAAAGCCTTGGGCCCCAGTGATATTCAGGTGAAGAGATGTACTGTCCTGAACTGCATTTGATACACATTACCACATGCGTATAAACTTGTACAATAATGTATCTTTTTTCAGTCTGTACCCCTATTGAATGTTTGGACAGAATTCAAGAGCAGAGCTTTTGCCAAAGGAGGACCAGGCTTTACAACAGAGTGAGTCTCTGCTGCCATCAACAGGAATTAAGATGGAATTGCAATTAAGAATATTGTTAAATCCTTTTTAGTCTGATCCTTTGGTGTAAAAATATGAAGACCCAGCTTTGTGGTATATACCGTCAGTGTTTCCTGACTGACTCTGGGTCAGTGGACGTTCCTCGCCATCTGAGTCCCGGTCTGCAGGAACGGGCCCAGACCATGGTCCAGTGAGTAGACTTGTCTCTAAAGCTCTTGGTTACATGTCAATATTTAAACCATTGCTTTCTGTTTTTTTGTTTGTTTTTTTATTAAGAGAAAAACTGATGGACTGGAAAGAATTTCTGTTAGTTAAAAGTAAAAGAAATATAACCTTGGTCTCATATCCTTCTTTTAATAACCATGCTGCTCCATTTCAGTATTGTAATGTACCATATTCTTTCATTGGCTGTGTTGTCCATTTTGTTCATTGTCCTTGACCTATGTATTGTCACTTATTTGGAAGAGTTCCCGGGTCTCATCCATTTCATTTGTGTTGATCGATCAACTGGACAAATGATTGCCCCATCACTAAATATCACAGAGCACAACACATCTGAGCTGGGGAAGGGGCCGGTGGCACAATTCATTAAAAGAAAGGTACGTCAGAATCAAGCACAGTGTGTTACAAACATTCAGAGGTTGGTAGGATTCAGTTACATTTACTCAGTTACGTTTTTTTTTACTCCTATTTGAGTAAAACTTTTGGTTCCTCTTTCCATTGTGAATAAATCTACAAGGGACAAAAGTTTATCTAGACATTTTTAAATGAACATATTCAATATTTGTGTTCCTTGCACTGTCCCTTTAAAACGTGATTGCATTTTTCTCATTTTTGTGTATATCTTCTTAAAATACCAGATTTTCTGTATTCTTTGCTCTTCCAATTACATTAATTCAACAAATTAAAAACCAGATGTCACGTCCACATTGTTACGCTTATATTTACTCATAGTTTCTCCAAGTATTTTTTTTTTTACAATGTTTGGCCACTCTACCCACCTGATTACAACTTTACTATGCATAATAAAAGAGCTGGACTAAATATTTTTAAATACAGGTCTGGGGACTAGTAAACACAACACGAAGGTACCTCCAGAAAGGCTATTCCACTGTCACACTACGAGAAGGGGACTTTTTCTTTTGCTACTTCCTGTGGTTCGAAAATGAGACCGTAAGTATCAATCCTCAAAATCGTTATGATTTTTTATGTGAAACATGGTATACTTTTTCATTTCTGTTCAGGGATTCAAATTGGATGCCATGGATTTGCCTTGTCTACCTGATGACTCGCCGCCAATTGGGATGCTCTCCTTGGACTACTTCAGGTTTATCATTTCATTTCCAAATCTTGTTAAACCTCACTTTTGAATATTACTGCAAATAATATGATTTGTGAGGCAGGAAGTTGCGGCGTTTTTACAGTAAGAACCACCAGGGGGAGGTAGTCCGGTGTTTTGAACTGCTCACCATTCATCTGGGCATCATCCCCACTGAAATCATCCTCCAGCACTGCCGACAGCTGGCAAGTAAGCTGTGGGAGCCCTCCCGTAACCCCCTGCTCTAGAGACACCTACACAATACACATATTATTTAGAGGCGTTTGAAACACTGTAATGTCATGCTTTTTAAAGTTGACTGCCATGATGTCTGTATGCACTGAAGCCGTGACTTTCTTTATGTACATGATAAGACATTTTACTACTTATGAATGTGCTACAAATGTCATTTGTATTTGGTACTGATAAACTTTTATAATGTAAAATGCACTTTTGTCTTATATGTCAGTGGTTCTCAGACTTTTCATACCATCATAATATTTGACTTTCCAAGTTTTGCCAGATCTAAAACTGGACTATATTAGGTCTAAATAAGGACTAAACATGATCTCAATGAGACAAAACCTGTGCTAAAATGAAAGTAAACCATGGATATTTTATTAACTCTTTACTCTTTATTAAAGCATACGTTGTTAATAATAATAATAATAATAGGAATAATAAACGTAATCATAGAAATAATAATAAATCACACAAAGGAGGACAAAAACAAATACTCAAGTTGCAGAGGGCCTCATGCACCACCAGTGATACACGAACCACAGTTTGAGAAACACTGATACATTTCAGAATAAATCCAGTACAAAACGTTTCTATTCATATAATATTTGTATTAACATAAAGAACAAAATAAAAAACGCCCTCACGTAGAACATTACCATTTCTATGTTAGTCCTGCCAGGACTTAAGTGCGAACAGTGCCAATGGTGGCGGTGGTACTGTATTACAATGTTATTTTTTTATTGTATTATTATTATTATTTAAATGTATTTACCGTCAAAGCTGCAGCTGGTGGTTTATGTACAGTGTTAAATTAGTATTACTTATCTACTTACATTAATCAAGTTTAACCTTTCCATTCATTAATGAGTCATTAGTCAGGCCCATACTTTTTAAAGGTCAGTCTGGCTCAATGTAGGGCTGCTGCATGAGAGGAGGAGTGCATTCACAGTTCAGTGTACGATCAGTTTCTGCTCCAGTGCCTCACAGCGCCCCTGAGAGGTCAGTCACAGCTCCTGCAGCCACCAGGTCCCTCAAGAAGAGCTTCTCTGCACTCACGTCATGAACCACCTGAAACGGACATAATATTACATCATAATCATACTAGTAATATATAGATCTAAGTGTCACAATGATGTTAAAACCTTAATTTGACGAGGGGGAGGATTATAGGACACTGGAGCGTATTCTTGAAGAGAGAACCAAACAGGACATCCACAAGAGCATTGAACTTAACTCTACAAACTGTATTATTCTTATAGCTAAAGCCTTCTCATCTGGCCTAAGTAGCAACTGCCATTGTTGACAATCATTTCATTCATGTTTCACGTATTTTTTGTTGTTTCAGATTTCACAAAACATAGGAATTTTTTTGCTGTAGAATTTCCCTTAGACCACTGCATATCAATCCAATCGTCACTATGCTATGAGCATTGTTTACACTCACCAAAAATCAGATCATTATCTGATTTCTGGGGTTATCAGATTATTGAAACTGTAAATATGTTGTGAGTAATCTGATTTCTTTCTGATTGTTCAGATCTGTGCAGGTTTTGACAAGGAAAGACAAATAAAAGAGAAGTTTTAATTAATTGTCTCTCAAATACAACATTTATTTATTAACAATTAACTGACACATCATGTCATCCGGTGTTTTTGATTATCAGATTTCTTTTGGACATACGAACACACAACACAAATCAGATCTAATTAATGGGTTACGGGATCATTATAGGATTATATGAGTTTAATATATACATTTTTCTGTAACGTGTTAAACTTACTTGAGCTTTCATGGCGTCCATGCGTATCTCCTCATAGTAATGAAGTCTTGCTGCTGGATGCTTCATGTCATAACCAAAACCTGCCAGGCTCACATGATCACACAGCTGCATAGCCATGACCACAGCACTGGCTCCAAGTGTAGGCAGTATCTGTGAAAAGAACAGATATTCAACATGAAAAAACAATGCGTTTATCTTGACACATTGTTCATGATCAGTCAAAATCTCTTTCTTATAAGGCCCAGAATAAAATAGATTTTGTGATGCATGCTTTGTGTTCCGCAAATACTTTGATGTCTTTGTGTGGAGTATTGTGTGAATAGATGAGTTGTGGTGCTCCGTACTTTAAGTGGGATGAAAGAGTCAGGGTATTTAATGATTTCTGTGTGAAGCCCCGGTCCTATTGTGCCTGGCTTTTCTGTACAATATATCAAACTCACATTCCCTTGTTTGAGCATGTACTTCTGTAGAGCTTGGCCTGTTTTATGAATAATCTCTGGATGGAGAATCCGAAAGTTCTCAGGTCTCAGGGGAATCTCCTCCACCACGTCCCTCCAGAACCACATTTTGGACCACAAGCTCTATATAAAAAATTAAAATAAAAACACAGAAACTAGATGAGAGGCATTTGAAACCGTGACAATGATGATGTGATAATGCTGCTGCTGTTACTCTGGCTTATGTAACATGCTATTTTTGTGTGCAATGGTGCCTGTACTCTGTGCTGCTCACCAGGGGTTGTTTGGTGATGACTGAAGTAAGCCAGTTTAGATCGAGGCTTTTAAAAACCACAAGAGCAACCATGGAGGTCTTTTTGTACTCCTCTGCAGAGTGAGGTGCTCCTTCTGGGTAGAGCAACCGGATTGTGGTCCTGGACCCAGCATCTCTTTCAAAACCAGCCACTGGAGCATTGTTCAACCTGGAGATACAGTCAAATAATGACAACAAAAATCTGTAATACTTAAAAGGTTTGCAACTTTTCTGGTCAAGAGTCCTCCACCTGTGCTCGCTGTAGGTGCAGTAGTTAAGGAAGTGTCATGGGTTTGCTTCCTGGCCTAAACCATTTACCAAATGGCTCTACCTTCTCTCACCATTTCACAATACAAACTGTCCTGTCTAATAAAACCTTTGGGGCAGAAAAAATCTTTTTAAAAAACCCAAAAAGCATGCTTGTCTCCATGAAAATTGCCTGGACTGTTCCACAGTATGGCATTAAACGTGTTCATCTTCATGATGAGACAAGTAACACCATCAGGCCAACTTACTGGTAAGACCTGTGGCATTGCATTTACAATGGAGATATATTCGTATAGCATATTCACACCAGAAAAGTAACTTAGTGCGCCTTTAAAAACTAAAATTCCCAAATATGCTGATGCTGACCTTATGATGATGTCATACTGATCAATATGTGATCCAAGATGGCTACCGTGTAGTACCCCCCCATTGCCCATGACAACACAGCGTCTGCAGGGGCCCTCCTTGCTCAGAGATGAAGGTAGGCCGAGCTGAGGCAGCGAGGCCAGAGCCAGGGCCAGGTGCTCCTCACTGCCCCGCAGCCCCAGAGGAGGAGGGCGCTGCCATGACATGGAGCGCTCCTGCTGCACAAACACAGGGATGTTCAAGAGCCCAGACGAACATGACAAAGCTTTAAGATGTGTCAGACACCATCGAGGCTGGCATGGACTGGACAGTAGGGACGCTGACAGATTGAGTAAGACCTGGACACAAGCAAATCTACATGAATTGTATTACTAGTTTTCAGTTGAAATAATCACATACTTCTTTATCTGTACCAAATCTTTTGGATGTTCATAGCTGACATCTTCTTTCTTCTGTACAGGTAAGTAGGCTGGAATTAGTATTGCAGAGTAGCAGCTTATCAACAGCACCAGACTAACAGTCAAGTTCACACTCCTACAGAAAATAGATTAACGATTTACAGTGTATGCAAATAATGGATATAAAGTCAAAGCAGCCATGTTTACAAGTGCACCTGCTGATGAATAATATCTCTGGTCTTTTCCCTTTTGTTTGCAGGAGTTTGTGCAGCTCACAGGATGAAGATGTGGCCTCCTCAGCTTCAGCCATCAGTGGACAGCCATCGTCCTGGTCCTCTACACTCAAGTGGTTGAGTGTCACCATGTTTCAAATTCTGGTACAAAGAGAACTCATGTCAACAACGAAGAGTGCAGACGCTTTCCTGCTTGCTACTGCTTGCTTCAGCTGCTTTCCTTATTTATTTTGCTTTTTAATCAGATTTTGTCTTCAAACATTTTTTTATTATGACTTTTTTAAGTCAACCAAGGATTTTAAGAGCATTTTTCGAGTTTTAATCAACAAATCTGATGAACCAGCGACGTGTCCGGTGAGAAGAGAAACAAACTCCTGTAAACGCTGTTGGAAATTTCAACAAGAAATTCATGAGCTACAAGCACAGATATTTGCTTTGGAATCTGAAAAAGGATTGCACGATACAATTCCAGTGTCATCCAGTGGTAAGAAGTCCAAATTTTTTACAAGAAAAACAGCTACTTTCAACCTAAACCGGACTGACTCTGTGTCCTTTCCAAAACTTTCTAAAGACTAGGCCTGGCACAATCTCGGGGCAAAGCCTAAGCGATACAAAGGTAATGTAACGTCACCTAAAATACAGCTTACAAACAGATTTTTACAACTTTCAAAGACTGAAATAAATGAACAAAGGAAAAATGTAAAACATGACGTAGCGAAAAGGCAGACGGAGACAGAGAGAGAATCTGCCTAACGTCAAGGTCGTCTTGATTGGGGATGGTGCGATAAGTCACGTGATGCATGAAAAAATGAAAACACATTCTTTTCCCAGCGCCACAATCACTGAGATTACGTTACGTATTTCTAATGTTTTGGCCACATATAAAGGAGTTAAACAGCTGATTGTGCATGCTGGGGCAGTGGACATACGACGCAAAGAGACTGAAGTTTTGACACAAAGAGACTTCTTGGAGTTATTCAATGTGCTTGATAAAATGGAAATAAAAACATTCATAAGTGGACCTCTCCAAACATCGACAGGAAGATGAACAAGTTTAGCCGGCTGCTTCAGCTGAACACATGGCTGTCCAAAGAGTGTGCAACAAGAGGATTGCACTACATTGAGAACTTCTATCTATTCTGGAAACGAGAGGACCCTGTTTAAGAGAAATGGCCCACACCTATGCAGAGGTGGAGTGAGGGTGCTGACAGAGAACCTGCTCCACGCTCTGAGGCATTGAACTGGGCCTGGACAGGGTCCTGAGCAGATAGTTAGAGAAGAAAGCAATGAGAGAAGAATTCCTGCTCCATCAGCCAGAGACTGAGCCAATGTTTCAACATTAGCAGCACCACAACAACAGCCTCCACCAAAGGATTTATTAGCAGCCGCTCCACCACCACCAGCAAAGAATTCAACTTCAGCTGCTCCACGATCACCTCCACCGCCTCCAGCGAAGGACTCATGTGCAGCAGCACCACAACAATCTTCACCACGGCTAGCGCAGGAGTAATTTCAGTTCTTTCCCGCACGGTCCTCATCAAAGGCCTTGGACCCATCTGTGACAGGCCTGGCAGCATCCCTGCCATCGCCCCTGCCCTCAGACTAGCCCTGGATCCCCCCTGCAACAACTACTCTCACTGCAGATTCCTCACTCTCCTTTCCATCTCCACCCTCCCCCAGGGGCCTTCCCAGCCATCTTGAATATCTGATCAAATCAGGCATTAAGATGGCTTCCACTCACGCCTAATATAGCAAAATCAAGAGTTCTGATATCAACAATGAAGAACTCTCTCCTGACTGTTGCTACACAGACAAAAATTGCCCCACCTGGTCCCAAACCTCCCGGCTTCCGGTACACCAACAAAAGCCCCCCCACCTATCCCCCCTCGCCTTTCACCTGGAATCTCCCATAGCTAGGATGCACTGGGTCTCAGCGTTGCCGGGACTTATAGTCATAATAAAAATCAAACCAACCCGGGGCCCTGTGTAAAAACAGCCTCCCCTAGTGCTATTTCTGTAGTAACATCACACAGATGGGAAAACAAAATGCGAGTCAGACTGCCCAATCTGAGAAATTTGATTCATATTCCCTGTAAAAAGATAACACACCAGTCCCACTGAAACTAGTCAGAAACTTGCAGTGCTAAATGTCAGATCCTTATGTAACAAATCGTTCTTAATTAATCATTTTATTTCTTCTTATAATCTTGATTTTATGTTTTTAACTGAAACATGGCTTGACAAAAACACAGGAAATTTAGTTCTAATAGAATCTGCTCCACCCAACTTTATGTTTGAATCTGAAACACAAGAAAACAAAAAGGGAGGAGGTGTGTGTGCTTTTGTTAGATGAAATAGTTACCCACAGGTTGTCCTTTGGGGTGTTTTCAACATTTGAGTATGTATCCTTTAAAATTGCGCTAAAACAGTCTCCATCTATTCTCTTCATTGTTTTATACAAGCCTCCTCAGCACTGCCAAAGTTTTATTGATGATACTGAGATGCTTTCAGTCGTATGCACAGACTTTGATGGTTTGGTCATAACAGGTGATTTCAATGTTCCTGTTGATAATATCTGTGACAAAAACGCTAAAGAGCTTCATGCTGTCCTTGAAACGTTCAATCTTACTCAGCACGTGAGCGGCCCCACCCACAGAAGAGGGCACACTCTAGATCTTCTAATTACAAAAGGGGTAAATATTTCAAACGTCAATGTGGTTGATGTTGCTCTGTCTGATCATTTCTGTGTGTTCTTTGACCTGTCTGTTTTTCCCAAACCACCAGCTGGTCCTGCAATTGTTCAGAGGAGACACATAAATGACAGCACAGGAAAACTGTTTATGGAAACGATTAACTTTGAAAATGTTCTAATGTAAATGATTTGTTGAACTCCTGTTACATCTAGTGTTTTGAATGTTCTCAGCACCATTGCCCCTATGAAGGCTAAAATAGTTAAGAATAAGCAGAAGATGCCATGGAGAAATTATGATTTGGTCAGGGTACAGAAAAGGGAGTGCCGCCGGGCCGAACGAAAATGGCGAAAGTCAAAGCTCCAGGTTCATAAAGAGATTTACAGAGAGAAGTTGTACATGTACAACCTCATTTTATGTAGAACTAGGGAAGGATAGTTTTCTGAAATAATTGGAAACGGTAGTAACAACTCGAGTGTCTTGTTTGCCACAGTAAACAGATTAACAAACCCTCCAGCTCAGCTGCCGCTAGAACTCATTTGCACATCCAAGTGTAATGAGTTTGCATTATTCTTAAATGACAAAGTTCAGGGCATTAAAAGTGCTATAAATTCCATAATGCAAAGAATAACCCTAAAACCACCTACACACTTAGAGCTGACTCACTTTGCACCTGTAACTGACAAAACTGTCCAGGAGATCATCACCAGTCTGAGTTCATCTACATGCTGCCTCGATGTGTTACCCACCAGATTTCTAAAGTCTGTGCTGAACAGTTTGTTAGCACCACTCACTCGCATAGTTAACATGTCGCTTCAATCTGGAACATTCCCAATGTCTTTGAAAACTGCGGTCATAAAACCTCTCCTAAAGAAGAGCAGTCTTGATGCCGCAGTGCTGAGTAATTACCGGCCCATCTCTAATCTGCCATTTTGGGGCAAAATCCTTGAAAACAGATCACTGATTTCCTCTTAATAAACAACTCATTTGATGTTTTCCAGCCAGGTTTTAGACCTCATCACAGCACTGAGACTGCTCTTGTCAAGGTGACAAATGACATCCACCTGAACACTGACGCGGGCAAAGCCTCAGTCTTAATTCTGTTAGATCTGAGTGCTGCTTTTGACACTGTCGAGCATGGGATACTTTTACAGAGACTAGAGGACTGGGTGGGCATCACAGGCACTGCCCTAAACTGGTTAAAGTCCTATCTGGAAGACAGGAAGTACTTTGTTGAAATTGGTAAATGTGGTCTCTGACCAGATGCTCCTGACCTGTGGGGTGCCCCAAGGGTCAATCCTGGGACCCCTTCTGTTCAACCTCCACGTCAAATCAATAACATCAGCAGCTTTTTACGGTCTAAAAAACATAGCCAAAATCAAAAGTATAGTGTCTAAACCAGACCTGGAGAGACTTATCCATGCGTTCGTCTCTAGTAGATTAGACTACTGTAACGGGTGCTCACTGGCCTCTCCAAATGAGCTGTAAAACAGCTGCAGTACATCCAGAACGCTGCTGCTCGGGTCCTGACTAGAACCAGGAAGTATGATCACATTAGTCCTGTGCTCAGGTCTCTGCACTGGCTCCCTGTTGGCTCAGAGAATAGTCTTCAAAGCAGCTCTGCTTGTATACAAGTCTCTCCATGGCCTAGCACCAAAAGTACATCTCGGACATGTTAGTGCCATATGAACCATCTCGGACTCTGAGGACCTCAGGGACCGGCCTCCTGCTGGTGCCCAGAGTCAGGACTAAACATGGGGAATCTGCATTTCTGTTTTATGCAGCTAAAATCTGGAACAGTCTTCCTGAGGATGTGAGACAGGCCGCTACTCTGGCAATGTTCAAATCTAAGCTAAAAACGGTTTTGTTTGACTGAAATGCTTTTCTTTGCACTCTTCTCTTTTATGTCTTGAACTATTTGACGGATAGCCTGAAAATGGCACTTTTAAATTAAGATTTTGTGATTTCTGTCATGTCTTTGTGATTTTAATGAATTTTTTCCCCCTGTTGTGTGAAGCACTTTGAATTGCCTTGTGTACGAATTGTGCTCTACAGATAAACTTGCCTTGCCTTGCCTTAATGCTGAACTCTTTAGTAAAGAAAGTGGTATACTATTTTGTGTCATTTCTGTGAGAGTATAATCACTCACCTGTGAAAAAAACTCTTGTCCTTTGATGTAGTTACATGTTGCATGCAGATAAAATTGCTGCTTCTGCGTCCGTCCCAGTGAACTGTGCCTTGTCCCTCAATAACACAAGTTAAACATTAACATGACCCATGGTCACTCAGTGACATTTAAATAAATGAGTGTTTGAAGTATGCTCTGTAGGATCAAACCTCAAAGGTGGAATTACCATTAACTGTCCATTTAAATCTAATCTGATCTTGTCCCCTTTAAAAATATATTTACTTATTGTAAATAACCTGTTCGAAGCTAATCCTCCAGAATGGTGTGTTTACGGGCTTTGCGCTGTTGTGAAAGAGACATGCATCTGCAGTAACCACAGGAGCTGTGGAGTGAATGTGCCCGGGCTCAGGGTCTCAGTAGGTCTTGGATCCACTCACATAAAAGTGTACGGTATGTGTGTGTGTGTGTGTGTGTGTGTGTGCATCAAGAGAGAGAGGACACACTTCCATACTGGCATTCATGCACACAAGTGCACACACACCTGTTTGTCAGGATGACACTGTCCCACTGTGAACCAGCATTCCAGTCCTTCAGTCTGAGCACTGTACTCTACAGTTATTGGTTTGCATTTGTTTTATTTCCAATGGACTGCTAAGTGTGTGCTGTGATATGGAAGACGTACAAAACTGTGAAGACACCAAGACAGAAATACAAAAGACACTACAGGTGAGTGAAGTGACAGAACATCTCTGTATTGTTTGCTTTTCTAGTGTGTCAGTAGTATTGGTTAATTATAATGTATATATTAATTTTTTATGTAGAAACATTATAATTCATGTAGAAAAAGATTCAGTTGTAGTCATTATAATTCATGCATGTTCTAAAATGAAATGGAATACCAACAACTACAGTGTGAATGTGTTGGTACTTGACAATAATGACAATGTTGTTCAATTCTATCTATAGGTTTGTTTGTTTTTTGCTTAAAAAAAAAAAGTATGTGATATATGTTTTTGTCTAACAGTCCAGTGGAATTACTTCAAACACTTCTTGTGACATTTTAAATGGTGTGGATGACATTTCAGTTCTCCCCAAATCAGACATAAAAACGCAAGTATCAGTGGATGCAATTCCAGAGGTGAGCATATTGGATTTAAGATGATAATTTATATTTACTGAATCTCATTTAGTTGTATATTTGCACAGGCTAGACTGGTGGCTATAACAGAATTCATGACTGCATCCAGTCAAGGCCAATTGGATGTTGTGTTCAAGTACCTAAGTAAAGGAGGGAATCCTGATGTTCATGATGAGGTGAGATAACTCGGTGAATAAAAACAACACAGCACTATACATTTACACATGTTATAATTTTTGCAGTTAAATAGGACAGCCTTACATCTGGCCTGTCTAGAAGGACACCCACCCATCGTCTCAATGCTTCTGGAACAAGGAGCAGATATCAACTTCCCGGACAGGGTGAGATGTGTGCTAGTTCAGATAATGAAGAGATTGAGAGATTATTTTCTGGAATTGGCCTGCAGAAAAGCAGCGCTAATCAGCAGTGGCCCTCCTGCTGTGTTGTAGCTGGGCTCTGTGGCCATACACTGGGCCTGCAGAGGGGGGAGTCTAAGAGTGGTCCAAGCACTCAAGAGCCGTGGTGCAGACCTCAATGTCCGAGATAAGGTAACTGTCAACTTTTCTCTTTGCTATTGTTATCCTTATCAGTAAAACAAAATAAACTGACCCTCCGACATACAATTGGGTGTTTTGCAGCTGTGGAGCACTCCTTTGCATGTGGCCACAAGAACGGGACATATTATCATCGTGGAGTACCTCCTGTCTTGTGGAGCAAAAATTAATGCCACAGACTGGGTACGGGAGGAAAGCGATTCAGTACATTATCAAGAGTGAGCATTGTGGGAAATGTAAATGAGTCACAAACATAAACAACTAAAGATATAAACTACAGCCAAGAGAACAAAGAAATAACCTTGATGTTTGGAAAATGCTGATCTAACATTTTTGCACAGTATGTTATCTTGTAAGGCTTTTTGGGGTCTGTTAATGTTCTTATAGAGTGATTTTTGTCATGATCAAAGTATCTATGGCAACCCACAGGAAGGAGACACAGCTCTGCATGACGCTGTGAGACTCAACAAGTACAAGATTGTGAAGATACTCATTCTTGCTGGAGCTGACGTAAACCAGCAGAATAATGTATAATGTATATTGTTTTCCTATTATTCTTCAATTACCAAGGAGCCCCAGATTAAAACTAATTGTGTTCTTTCAGGAGGGGCTGACCGCAGTGCAGCAGGTCAAACAATGGCAATTCGACATCTTGGATACACTGCACAGCCTTTTGAAGCCTCAGTCGTCACCAAGTTAAAGGTGCACTATGTAACTTTTCTGGTGGAAGGTTTGCCAGCTGCGTTTATCCATGGAGATGTTATTGCTTTGCCTGGAATGTTACAAAAAATATGACATTAAACACGCGTATCACCAGTCCGCTCACAGAAGAGTGCATGTGTTTCAAGGTGTTTTTGAGCAATAAAAAGATTTGTTTTTCAATAAATGCAAGATAAATATGCAGAATAGCATCTCCATTGAGACAATTTTCATAGTGCAGCTTTAATCTAACCTCATTGTTATCGTTCTGTATCAATGTCAATGTCTTAGCACTTTCTCTAATATAAAAAAAAAACTGTTATATGCTTCTGAAAATATGTACTACAGTCTGTGATCCGACTCAAAATGTCACTTATGCCCTTCAGTTTCACCGGCCTCCTTATGCTGTAGGAGAGTAATGCCCATGTAATGCCCATCCTGAGAATACAGCATTCAACACTGTACATAATGTAACATAATTGTGCCACATCTCAAGGCAGCAGCACTGCAGCAGTGTTTCTGACACACGAGCGCAGCCGAAGGGAGCACATGCCTTGGCTAAAGTCAGGGATTGAACAGGAGATCAGGGGACATACTTTCCTGCTATCATCAGTGGCTCAAAAGTTTATAATGGTGGCTTATTCACGCTGGACCAACTGCATGCTGGCCATAATAATTCACTTGAAACAGTCTGTCCAATCTGTGGATCTCTTTGACGCACATTTTTCTGCTATGTGATGATAAGTAACATTATCAGCCGCACACTGTTCTTCTATGATAACTGTCACTGATGCTCCAAATTCAAATTTTTAAGAATAAATGCGGTTATGCAAATTCTGTGTGGCTTATTAATTCCACTTCTAAGATGTTTTACTATGAAAATACCTTCTACAAATGATCAACTTTAAAGCATTAGTGACCCTGCCAGTAACATACTAACCACAAACATTTTATCATTACAGTAAATGCTTTATTACTTGGCGGCCTGATATTGGGAACTGGTTTAGTTCTCATTAGTTATTTTCACTTTCTATCCATATCAATGGTAAACCACATTCTCCTTGTATGATGTGGCTGTAGGATTACTCAAAGCAGCCTTATGTCATTACCAGGAGAAAGGTAACCATGGCAATGATATTTTCCAGCAGGTGAAAGTATGAGCAGGCAGACTTTTACTGCACCATTTGGTTGAAATTGAACAATACTCTATCATTTCCTTCAGAAGTGTTTATGGAGAACATATTATCCGTAAATCTAATGCTAGGAGGGAAAAGAGTTACATTTTTATGTTAATAAAAAAATTGTCAAGGACATCTTGGATCCAAGGTGGATAGTTTACTTTTTATTTACTGATTTGATGAAAAATCAAACAATATATTAATGCACAAAATGATATGGTCTTTGGTTGCAAAATGCTTTCAACCCTAGACAAAGATACATGTACAAAAATTGTGTATAAGGCCCAGTAGCTTCAAGTATAACAATGAATATATTATTTTCTTTAGTTTAGGATTACAATGCAATCCACCATTTACAGTATTATAATAAATTAATCCACTATTCACAAGCCAGAAAGCGTGTACTCTTTCAACAACCCAATGCTTGGGGGGGAAAAAAGAGTGATTTCTGTCAGTAACAGAATCCAGGTGCTGTCGACTGTGAGTCCACAAAGCAGGACATTTGCAAGTATATGATTTAATTTTAGTCTTTTTACTGTAAAATAATGTCAATATAATCTCATTGGAATAAATACATTCATATTTTGTTTTAAAATCAAATTTCATTAATTCAACTTTTGAATTTAATTATTTCAAATATATTGATTGATGCAAATTGTACACTTATTACATGCCTAACTGCCTTCCGTATTACTTGTAATTAACCAAACCAAACCATTTTAACAAACCATGATTGGATGTCTGGTAAAAACAAGATGACCATTCTGCAATAACTTTACTTAACAGAAAGTGAACGCTTTGTTGAAACGAACAAATCCTGTAACACCAGCAAGACATTCTTTGAACGGACTTGAATTTCATTGTGGTGACAGTCACTTTAGGGGAGATGATGCAGAGGGAAACGAGAGGCCGTTGTACATCATCTGATTTTCAAGTAGGCACCCTTGACCTATATTTCCATGCACAATATGACCTTAAGGCATTTGTGAACACTGAATCCAAATGCAAGTGACGAAACACATTTCTGTACAGCAGTGGTATGCAGAGGAATACCACTATGCATAAATGTGAAGATGGAAATGGCTAAAACCTCTTACTGTGGAAAGCAAGACAAAAACTCTTGCAAACACAAATGTCTGTTGATGTGCTTTGTGGTATTGTGCGAATCAACTTGACTGATCTATAAATGTATGCATTGCAAGACACTGCAGAGGCTTAACAAGGCATTTGTAGTATAAAATATTAGAAAATGTGAAGAAAAGAGAAGTTGATAAGTAGGTCCATGTCCGGTAAGCCCTATCTCCAGCAGCTCAGGCTGAGATGTTCCGGTCAGAGAGTCAGAGTGCGGGCACTGGAGGCTGAAGCCTGAGCCCGCTGCACCACTCCTGAACACTTCTCCCTCTTCTGTAGCCTGTGGTTTTGAAACAGACCCTCATTTCTTGGGACTCCATGAGCCCCGTCAGGAAAAGTCAACAAACCTGGAAGCAGAAACAAGCATTACTGCAGCGCTCATCATGACATGAGTTGAGAATGTGACCGTACCATAACCCTCAACTCTGCCTTCTTTGAATTCTCCTTCAAACTTCATGCCATCATAACGACTAAAAACACCCAGGCCCTGAAACTTGCCATGTGCAAATTCACCTTCATATCTGGAAGACAAACGTTCAAAACACAAGATAACATATATCTAATTTAAAATATACAGTAAGTGTCACTGTTTATATGGTGAACATTTGCATACCTGGACCCATCAGTGAAAATTAGAGACCCGGTACCATGGAACAGGCCGTTCTCAAACTGGCCCTTGTAGCACGTCCCATCCTGGAATTTGAGTTGGCCCACACCATGTCGCCGACCTAAAACAAAGAGGTGATCGTCATAGCTTTACTCAACGCATTTACATACTATAATAGCATCTCATCTTATACGTATGTTTGCAGAACTGTGGCCTCTTGTTCTATATTTCTCCACTTTCCTGAGGTTGTACATTGTGTATTGTATAAAGCTTATAAATGTGTCACAACATGTTCAAATCCCTCAGGATCTTGCACCGCTCTGTCAGGTTCACTGTGGATTAGGAAGCCCATCTGCCCTTGTGTGGTGTAAATTAGTGCCACATCCAGTAGGCTTTTAGCATGGATTTTCACTCCACATCCACTTTCTAAAGCATTCAAGGTATGTACAGGTTTAGGACGCAATGCAAACATGAAGATGTGTCGAGCAAGCTTTTGTAAATAATAGAAGTATTAGCAGTGGTACCATTGGGTTGTAATAGAAATCATGATTATTTGAAACTATTGATTATTTCAAAACGTCAACCTTTTTAGGAAGACTATACTTAAAACCCCTTACACTTAGTTGGACTTTTTCTTTATTTATTCCATTTTGTCCACATCTTATAAAAGGGAACTCTCAATCTGCTTGAAAAAATAAAGCTGTAACCCTCTTATTTCCAGTCAAATAAAACCCACAAACAAGAAATTACCCTAAAATAAAAATAAAAAAAAAAACTTTTATATGGATTCCACCAGGACATTTTTGCTTTATTACAAGTCCCTAAAACTCATTTTTAGTGAATGTACTAAGCTTTTAAAAGAGAATTGCCAAACCCCAATAAATGTTCATTTTAGTGTCAATCAGACCATCCTCCAACATTCATATATATATGTATATATATATAAAAGAAAACCTAGGGGGAAATTAAAATCTGATTTCCTCTGTGCAGAGCTCGTTTCTACTTATGATTAGAGTAAAACAGACATCAGAGTCCAAAACTACAGAGTCTCAGCTTCACAAAGGCTCCAGCCAATTGTTTGTGCTCCAGAGGGTTCAGGAACAGCTTCAGTTATAAATGGGAGTCATTTTTTCAGGCGTTTTAAGACAAATAGGCTCCCAAGTGCAAGGGGTTTTAACATTTTTATGTGTGACCCCATGTTTTGTGAAGCGGATGCAGTTTCCAGATTTAGAGACTAGATTTATTTCAAACAGAACTGTATTCATATATTTTTTATCATTTGTTGCAAAGCCTACATCAGTTCTTTCTGTTGATTTTCCCAACAGGTTAAATGTCTAAACCAGGTTGTCAAAGCCATAGCTTTACTTATTGACTAAGTAGCTTGAGATGTGTCACTTGCATCAAGGCAATATATTTATTATCCAGACGTTTATAACAAAATATGTGTTTCTTGCCTTCCTTCCACTCCCCATGATACTCTTCTCCACTGGCATAGGTGAAAGATCCTCTGGTCAGAGTCATGTTCCTCCTGAAGTCCACAGAAGCCTGTTAGTGGTTATCAAGTCAATAATAGTCTACATTTACGAAAGGCTACACACCACAATATGATTTGATGTATTATTACAGAAGGTTCTGTTTTCTTAGGCTTGGGTGTAGCAGCATGGCACTGGGGGATTAATTTACAATGTTAAATAATAAATCACCGGTAGATCCCTCAATTGGCTCATAAAACATGGTGAAAAGCCCAACTTGGCATTGTCTGTCAAGCGTGTAGCATTGAGGTGTGCATATGTTTGCCTTTATTGTCAACGCACAGTTATTACACTGTTAAAACAAAAGACGATTCAGCAGAAAATAAATAGAAAACACGAAACAAAGGGCTGTCATACAACCTACCTGTGTGCAAGGTTTGTTGTCTGTGAAGCATGGAAAACACCGCTTTAAAGGAGAGGGCGGACAGACATGAAAACACCGGCAGAGACCTGAGGTGCGTTCACGTGCCCCGCCTAACGTCGGCTTTGTGACAAAGGAAGGCACTGCTGACAGCGGCATTCAGTAGTGAAATAGAAAAAAGACCCGAGAAGAGAGAATGAAGATACACTTAGAGAAACGGGTTATCTCCATAAGCAAACATTTCATTTTGGATAGTTTATCTTGGTGCATATGATCATAACGTTCACAGTTACGACATCACTTGAAGGCAGCACACAGCATCATCACATCCCAACCACAATGAACGGCAAGGAGTTTTTAATCTTAAAAAGCATAAAAAAACAAGAATACCGAATGTTTTAAACGGGTTAAGAAGACATTAAAAAAAAAAAATTAAAAAAAGAGTCATGATCGGAATCAAGCTGAAAAGCCCTCCTATTTGAACCCTTAGATTCTGATCTGTTGTTACAATTTT
This sequence comes from Chaenogobius annularis, assembly GCA_015082035.1. Lineage (NCBI taxonomy): Eukaryota > Metazoa > Chordata > Actinopteri > Gobiiformes > Gobiidae > Chaenogobius > Chaenogobius annularis. Next base: position 533,852 of record BJKM01000051.1, read on the forward strand.
ATTTCAACATGACAGTGACTAATACATTAGTATATTATATTGTTATAACAAGCACAGGTTATGTTTATCATTTAACGTTGAAGCACTCTGAAATCAAAGCACATGCTGTTAGGCCAGTCCTTTGATTTAATTCTGAATTGAAATATGTACAAATGAACTCATAATACTTGCATTGTACTTATTTAAAGGTTTTGTAGTGCACTCTTTGGGCATTGGTGGCGTCGTCCGTGTAGCCTAGAGTTTGAGTCCCTGCACCCGGCCGTTCGACACATGTTCCGTGTTCTTTCTTTAGCTTTTATTCTTTTGCTCCAAAGCCTGAGATCACCGCGGGAGCGCGCTTTGGCTCAAAGCGCTTCCTCTTCCCGCTCGTGAACGCGCCCTCAGAGGCTCTGGAGAAAATGGCGAGTCTGTGCAAACGGCAGCAATGCACGATCGACAGGCGAGGATTTCGCCAGGAACTGGACTCGTGGCGACACAAGCTCGTTCACTGTGTGGGTAAGTGCAATCCACCACGTCCTGGGAACAAATCAACTGCTTGGATTGTGTTTGTGCGCGACCGCAAACGGCGTAAATATGCGTCTATTACCGGGACTCACTCGAGCTTCTCCGAGCGACTTTTTGTCCTCAACTGTATCAAATGTATCCGCAGCCGCTTTAAGTTTGAAGTGAATCGCGTAGTTACTGGTTACAAGTCATTATTTTAGGGTGTAAAAGTAAATAGTACGTGAGCTCTGCTGTGGATGTGTAGTTTAAAGGGCACCGTGCTGCTTAAAGGGAGTGTCGGGACTTAGGCGTTGCGTCGGCCAAACTGCAGACCCCGTTTGCAAAAATGCGCGTTCCCGCAACACGATACTGTATTTGAATGGGGGAGTGGGGGGAGGGTTTGCATGTCCTGTATGTTTTCGCTTCACGTTAACATTTGCTGGCTGCTCAGTCACTCCAGTGGGCGCGCACTGCTGCAAAGAGGAAGTGACTGAGACCCACAGGAGCTGCACTAACATTTTCAATTCAGTTATTCAAATGTGCAGAGGTTTGCCTGATTTTAGAGGTGTCTTTATTGAATATTATGCAAGTAAATTACACGATTGGCCTTAAAATGACAGCTAGCATTAAATGATCACCTTTTAAAATGAGTGATTAAAAGGACTAATTTATCTGGAGCTCTCAGCATCGCTACAGATGTGTTTGAGCTTGTTTTTGTTGTCTTTTCTTCTGTGATGTTTCCAAACTCCAATGCCCACGGTATATAGGTCAAATACATTCCCTGGCCCACTCACTGAAAACCCACTTTACATAATATAAATATTTTATTTTCTGGAGGCATCATTGTGCAGCCTAAAACTGTGTGCATACTGTATTTTGCAGTACACACACACACACACACACACACACACACACACACACACACACACACACTTTAATAATATTGTGCATTGATAATACACAAGCAAAAACAACTGAAGGTATACAGTGTGTATTGTGTGGTTATGGTCATTTTGAAATGTGTCCTCTGCGTTTGCGTGTGTGTGTGTGTGTGTGTGAGGTAGCCTAAATGACATACTCGGATCATGGTTATTACTCTTTGAATCAGCAGTAATAATAATAGTAATAAGGATTGTTGTAAATGCTAAAGGGACAAACCTGAAGACAGTGCTTTGTGTGTGCCATTGTGTGCAGCAGACAGTACATGACAGCAGTGCCAGCCTGCTGCCTCTATGGCACATAAACAACAACAGCTCAATTCTGTTTGGCTTTTTGGTGGAGAGGGCACACACCAGGCCTCTCTGCACAGGCTCAAATGGACATTTTGTCTCTGTGTACTTAATGTGAGCAGTAAAACCACAGAGCACAGACAAGGCACATTGTTCCCCAGAACAGCAGCAACAATTGTCTGTGTGAGCCCATATTCTGCCCATGCCCTGCAGCCCACTCGCATGTGCCTCCAAACACACGTCTGTTTGCTTTTGGGAAGAGTTTGAATTTAGCTCAGAGCTGGAGTTCAGGCATTTTAGCTTGTGTGTATGGCCCAGTATCTCGACAACAGTGCTCAACAAAAAAAAATAAACAACAAAACTCACAATTGTACCATCAACAGTTTACAGTGAATCAGATTATCCTCGGCCCCCGGCCCTCCACTGTAAGGTTATGCATTAGGGCTGGGCACATGACAAACTATTTATTATTCTTTACTCATATTGATACATTTTATTTTGTCTAATTATAAACAAATGAAAATGTCTTTTCATTATTAATTTCCTGAACATAAATAGACTTTTAATCATTTCTATTTAAAATAGATGGCCACATTACTTCCTCCAAAGTCTAATATTTGCTCCAAACCAAAAGCTTTTACTGACAAAATACTGACTCCTATTAGATATGTGTTTCAGGGATTTCTCGTGTAATTAATCTTGACACCCATGTTTTCTTTACTTTTTTTTACTTTATCGTTTGTGCTTAGTGCAGCTGTTTTTGTAGTTCTCTTAAAATGATAATGATGTCTTGTACGGCATTAGTTTTGTCACTGTGCATCACGTCATGTATGAAGTACAGTTTCAGCACTACTACAGCGCAGACTGCAGTGTACTGTTTACATCTTTAAGATGACATGCTACTTATTATCCATTAAGGATAAAAGTACCTTTTACTTTCAAAGACCGTTAAGTTCATCACGAGCTTGTGCCTGCTGTGTATTTATTGATTATTCATGTTGTATAGAGTTTCTGTTTGTGCAGTGTACACTGTACACTGCACACTACACTGCACACTACACTACACTGCACACTATACTGCACACTACACTGCACTGCACACTATACTGCACACTATACTGCACACTATACTGCACACTATACTGCACACTATACTGCACACTACACTGCACACTACACACTACTGTACACTGTACACAGCGGGGGTGGGGCTACTGGGGCCGATGCAAAGTAAAGGGTGGGTCATCACTGCAGCTCAACTCATTTGGGATGTTCAGCTCTACAACAGGGCGGGCTAATTACTTTTATTTCTTAAAACATTTATTAGGACTTTTTACAGATATTCCACATTTTCACTTTTGTATAATTTTGCTTATGCATTTTTTCATTTACCCTTCCTACCATACTTGCATATATATTACTCAATGTCACAAACTATATTTCAGTCAATCGTCGCAATTTATTTTGTGACCAATAATTTTGTTACGTGCACATAAACAACAAACCAAAAGGAGCACCATAAGTGCTCCAAGTGGCATTATCCATAGTGTGGTACTAAACCTATTCCGCTGTCATCTTACTCATACACTCTGACTACTACTTACATTAGGTATGGTCTTTTCATCAGTTGAAATTTACACATTGTGGACGTTTGGATTTTATTTGATACCTTCAATAAACATGTCACTTGTTCATCTGTTTTATCCCAGTTGGGAAATATTGAATGATTTATTCACCCCAAACTGCTCGTACATGACAGAGGCAGAATGTTGCTTGACGTCACGCTTTACAGTGTGACACATTTGTAAATGCCTTAAACCAAATTCCTGAAGAGGGGTTTGATGCCACAGCCCTGCTCTGTCAAACCAAAGTAGATGACCTACTTTCTCCCCTGCCTCTGAAATATTTCAGAAATAGGATTGGATGGTTTGAGCTGAAGTCCTGCGCACTAACCCAGAAACAGCGTTATGCTGTAGCTATAGGCAAGACAGTGTTTCGCTACTACACCCCTCCCTCTCTCTCCTCTTTATATTTGGCAGATGAATAGGAATTTTCAGGGAAGCAGAAAGAGGGCATTTTGACAGCTTCAGATGGATTCAATGCAGTTTAAAACAAGAGTCAAGTGAAAAAAGCTTTATATCTCTTCACTTCTCTGGTGTTGAAGTAAGTAAGTAGGTTTTTTCTGTATTGACACTTTTGAAGTTGAGCGTGACATTTTTAGACTTAAACACAAACCATCAGCATAGGAATGAAGTGCTTCTGTGTCTTATTTGTTGAGTTTGTCTTCACCACGGTTCGTTAGATGCATAATTTTGTTTTGGCATTCAGCGCTCTCTCGTTTGTGATCCAGTTCAGTGAACAGATGTTGGCCCTGACCTCTTTAGCGCTTGATTTAATGCATGTAGTGGTTTTTGGATTGACCCCGGGCACTAAGCACACACTGCATTGTGTTCAATGTAACAATATTTCTGGCTGCTGCCTCTGCTCTTGTCTTGTGGTCCAGTTTAGTGTGTTTTGGTTGGTGTAGATTAGTTGTAGCTGTTAATTGGAGGTTTTCTCCTCGGAGCCTGTGTACTTTGCTATTCATTATAGATCTATATAATATGATGTACTTTTGACATTATTGAGCAGACTTGTTTCTTTTAATGTTACGACGTATGTTCTAGGTGATGTAGTTGCTTGGCAACCGGCTGAAGTGCACATAGTGTATTTATCGAAGTACAACCCTGAGTTGAAAGCTGATGTGAATTTAACAGAAACAAGAGGTGCTTAAAGAGACACATTGAGATTAGCCTCACCTTGTATGTGACACTATCACAGCTCCTGTCTTAAACGCTTAGACACGACCCACGCTGTCCTCTGTTATGTGTCGATCATTTCAGTATTAACTACAGATTGTTTTTGTTTTTCAGGCTTTGAAAGCATTATTGAAGGTCTCTTTGGTCCAGACCTGGTACAAGACTTACAGTTATTTAAGGGTAAGAATGATTTATTCAATCATCATCATATTTTAATCTTCACAAAGAAGTGTTTTTTGTTGTTTTTGTGTGAAGGGTGTATTCTCATTATCATAATGCTTCTGGGTTGTACCATGTGGGGCTCCTCTTCATTCACTGCACATTCTCCACAGAAGAGAAGAGCCTTGTGCTCCACAAAGTTGGTGTCTTTGGACAGAGCCATAAGTCCAGTTTCCCACAGACATTTTCATCATGTATGCCATACTAGGACAATTGAGCAATAGTGTGTTCCTGCACATCATTTGAATTTAAATTGACAAAGAACAGCCTAAAATGTGTTCGGATGGGATTCTTTGCCACATTTGTTAATGCAAAATCATATTAGTAAAAATGTTGTTTAAAATGATAATAATGGTGATGTTTTTTCTTTCTTTCCTTTATAGATCGTGAGCCTCTTGCTGTGTCTGATTGGTCCTTCGATGAAAACTGTGTATTTTGCTGTTTGAGAAGAAATAAAGTGAAGGTAGCACTTTTGATTTAAAGAATTGAAGTTGTATTGTTTATTTTAACAGCTGTCATGAGGTGTATTTATATTTGTACTTGACAGGAACATCTCAGCAGTTTAAACAGTGACGGGCTTGAAGATCCACCCAAACCTCTGTTGGTGAAGGACCAGACTTTGCTGATTAAAATAGAAAGACAGGCTGAGGAGTTTCTTAGTGCAGTCCTCAGAAGAAAAGGCAAGTATTTTTGGGCAATACTTTTATCTGAACTCTAAAATACATGCTGAGTAAGCTTTGTTATTTTCCAAATAGATGTGCCAAATTTCTCCGACCCCCACGTGCCAGTAGTTGCCCGCGAGATCCTTCAGGGGATGATCCGACAGTTTGCAGCTGAATATACCTCAAAGAGCAGCTCTCAGCCTCAGGAGCCTTCAGCCTCTCAGCCACACTCTGACCAAAGCCTGCCGTGTGCACAGCCTCTCTCTCCTTCGCTCTCCTCCACACACAACCTCAACCCAGTGCTCAGCAAACTCCTCATGATCGACCAAGACGCCCCTCTGGACCTCACTGTCAAGAAGCCCCCGGCCGAGCCCACTGAGCAGGGTACGCACAACACCACTGTCTGTCCCTGCGCTAATGCAGCACTAACGCAACACTGCCTTTAACATGTGAACATTTTAACAGATGGAGTCCTGGATCTGTCCATCAAAAAGAACCGTAACAGCTCCTGCCTCTCTCCCGTCACATCCACTCCTAAAGGGTGAGTAGTGTGTGTTCAAATGATGACCATACTATATACTCAGGGGCCACAGCACCATCTCTTTTTGTATGCTTGCATTTAAACTCTGAAGTTTGTATTATAAATCACATGGAGCTGGCATGAGTCATGTGTGACCATTTTCACCTAAAAATGAAAGCATGCTTTTCAGCAAACATTTATTTCTCGTGCAATATAAACTCTTTATTTTGTTTTATTTTCCATCTCTTGAATCTTCAAGGCCTGACTTTAAGACACTTCCCTCTGATGGCTTACTCTTTTATTGCAGTGCTTGTTGAGTGGTAACGTCACACACAAAATGTCTTTTGCTGTGCTGCTAGGCTAAAGCTACATTGTACGCTGATTTACAGCTGTGCTTTCACTTCTAGCCATGCTTTTATATGCAACAGAAATAGTCCCTTACATCTCCTATACACACCTTCTCTTGGTCTTAATTTCCCCCTTCTTTTTTCTCTTTTGTCATTCAATTTGTACCAACAAAATTACAAATTAAATCAGCAAATGCTGAGCCTATTTTGTTAGATACATGCATACACATAACTGTCCATTTATTGTCAAAGACAGTGATGTTACCAAAGCAAGATCATGAAATAAAGGAGTGGCCAACATCCTCCCCTTCCTAACCCATCCTCGTTTAGTAAAAGACACTGTGCAAGCTCTGCTTACACCCAATTTGCTTCCATCCAATCAGGAGGTCTCTGAGAGCGGACGGGCTGTTAATGAGGAGCCGTCAGGATGGGAGGAGGGAGAATATCGGCCACTCCGCCCGTTCTAAGTCTTCTCCCTCCATTTCATACTCTCTGCACATCAAAGGGGAGGTCGCCTCAGAGAGCGATCCCGACCGCTTCAGACCAAATGGATCTCCGTCATGGAAACCTAAAACTAATGGCACCCTTTTCAAACTCAAAAATAACGACATGAATGAGCACCTCAAAGATATACCCAAACTTTTGGAACTTGCTGGACTTATTTCAAAGTCTCTGGCTGAAAATCCAAATGAAAATGGCAGAGACCACCAGCTCTCTCTGTGCAATTCAGCATTTGATCTGAAAATCCCTCAGGTTCGAACCACAACTGGTGCATCTGACCAGTCCTGGGACTCTTTGTCCTCTGAATATTCAGGCTTGCGCTGTGAGAAGAAGCTTCACGACATTCTGCCCCATAAAAGGCACATCAATGGTTTAAATGGATCTTCTGTGGAAAAGGAACACTGGCCTTATAATGGCGAACGCGGAAACAACGTTTTGGATCCTGATGCAGATCTGGGGATGAAACAGCCGAGGAAGAAGCGCGGTCGTTATCGACAGTACAACACCGAGCTGCTGGAGGAGGCCATTGTAGTGGTCATGAGCGGCAAAATGAGCGTCTCCAAAGCCCAGTCCATTTATGGCATCCCTCACAGCACCCTGGAGTACAAAGTGAAAGAACGTCTGGGCACTTTGAAGAACCCGCCCAAAAAGAAGTTGAGGTTAATGAGTCAGGCTGAAGAGCAGGACGAGGCGTGGCCCTGCAAGGGAAAAGAGAGCCCAGACTCTCAAGACAGAGAGTCTGCAAGCCTCTCTCTTCAGGAGTAGTCACGATCTCAACACAGTCGTTTGTAAATTTATAACAGATACTATTTATTAATAACAAATTATTTATTTAATCATAACCCTTGCACATATTTAGTCAGAAAATCATAGTTTTATCTGATAATCGTAGTTATAACAGCCCAGCCATCTCAAAGTTCTCCTCTAATGTGACAGATATGTCTTTGAAAGTGGCCCCACCTGGTGTTCACTTTTAGTACTGTAACACAATGTTTAAACCATTAGCACCATTAGCCTTTCAGATACACCTCAGAATATAGTAGCTGCACAATTTACTTAACAGTAAAATAAAAAACAATAAGGATATTGTTTCCAATTTCATAAAACAAGAAGCTTTTTAGAGGTTACTCAATGCCTTTACATCGTTCAGGCAAACTCAGGATACTTTCTACATACACGATGTTGAATTGATCATAATGTAGACATGCATAATTGTACACAATACTATACCTCAGTTATATATTCGCATTATATGACATTCTATAACACAGCAAAACTTTACTCAGTAATTGCTCAAGCTTTACTTCTCAGGTTGACTTTGGAAAACATTCTCAAATTTGTATCTTTGTGAACCATATCACTGTTGTCCAGGGGTCTCCAATTTGTAGCTCTCCAGACCCTACCAAGTAACCCCCGAAAGGATCTAGGATTTATGAATCAGATGCAAAACGATTAGAATTCCTCACATTCTTGTAAATGTAAACTTAAGATTCCCAATTTTGTGCACTCATAAATTGATAATGGTTTCTGTCTTGCAGGCCTCTAACTATTCCCCATCTAATGTTGCAGTCGCCATTATATAGACTCAAGTTTATGTGACCGCTTAAAGGAGTTGCTTTTTGTCGTATTTGAAAAGTAGCTTTCCTTGGGAGAAATGGTTGGAGACCTCTGTAGTCTGTTAGTCTTATTTTATTTTATTCTAGAATGCATTTAAGTGTTCTAAGATACAATACTGAGAGCTTAGCTATGTTTTTAGGTTGGGCAATAAAAACAAACATTTACAATAGCAATATCATTGATATCAATGTCTGTTCTTGCTCACTGTGCAAGCAGCTTGTTGAGTAAGTACAGTTTTTGCAACTTTCATACCTCAGTCTAGTCTACTCAAGACAAACAAATCTTCCTGTTCATACTTAAGCCCTTTTACTTTGCAAAAATGTGTTTTTAGAATTTCAAATACTCTTCTATCTCTGGTCTGATCCACACACTTATCTGGGGTTACCCCCTGTACCTCACCTGCCACTCACTCGATCAGGAAACTCACTTTATCAGGAAACTCATTCGATCAGGAAACTCCATCGTGCATTATCACTGAAGCCTCAGGACATTCCAGATTATGGGGTCAGCCCATAGCTTTTAATCTTGGTTATAATTACACGTATATGACCGCCTTCCACATGCACAACACAATATAGTAGTTCAGGGATTATAGACTCACAGCATAACTAACAGTCTAGTTAACACTAGGGCTGTACTTCATTACGGCTTCACTTTCTACAACTTCCTCATTTCTTATTTCTCATTTCCTATTTAATCATAACGGTGTATTATGTTGAATATTAACAAAATATGTTAGACATTCACTTTTTTTTTGCATGGACAATCACTCGTTAATATTATAAGATTCCTTTTTAGTACTGTTTCCATTTTATGTGCACTGGGTATATCTTCTGATAGTAGCTAATAATAATGTTCTCTGTATGTTCAGTTTGTAGCAGATCTTTTGATCGACTACCTCATCCACAAAACCTCTGTCAGAAAAAACGATATACCAGTTTACCATCCCTTCATTAACACCTTATTACTGATTACTATTAGTAGTGTAAATATGTAACATATGGTATAATGGGCACTTTTCCTGTTAATGTTTTTGTTATTCCCAGTGGTTAAATATCACCCTGATCTTTGGTCTGACATAAGTGAAGTTTTATTTTATAAACTTAAGATGTCTATTTATTGAGGAGTATTTATAAAGACTTGCTTTTAACTGAGTTACAATGAATGTAAATTACACAAAAAATAACATAGTACTTAAAATAATATATTTACTATTTAACTATTTAAACATAGTTTTACAATTTCAAACAGGTTGCCAACTGACTTGTATATTTGTAAATGGAATATACATTGTCCATGAAGGCAAGCATAGTTATAACCTGTGTTTTTCACATTATTTAAGAAAAGGTAAAGTGTACAGTTTATTTAAAATGAAGGATGATGTACAAAAGATGGACTCTATGTGAAGATGCATGGTTGATTCAAATGTCAGTGAGATGTTGGATGATAAGGTGAAAAGTATTATGGAAATCTTGGTGTGTTTTACTGTTGAGTAACTGGTTGACCTTGAGCCTGGTTAAATGTGTGGCCACACACCCTCATAGTCTGTTCTGCTTCTGTGAATCCCTGATGTGCGCTATAACTCAGAGTAACACTGTGGATGAATTGATCTGTACTGTGGGCTTGTCGCATATTGTAGATCCAAGCTAGTCGTTTGCATTGATTGTTGTGTATTGGTTTTTGAATTTCTTTGGAAGTTGATGTCATTCTTATTAAATTTACACTAATGTTAAGTAATATGACAACCCCTCAGGGAGAAACAGTTACTTTTCAGGTACTCCTCAAAAACCTTACTGCTCTACAGTGGGCACAGTTTCAAAAAAAATATTTTTGGTGTTTTGCTGTTCTGTTATTATTAGTTTTTAACTTAAAGAAATTTATTTTATTTTTCTACTGCATAACACAATTGAATGTCAGTTTGGCTCACAATATTTTTATACCAGTTTTCTCCAGTGCCTCAAACAGCACACACGATCGTACTGTGCATGACATTTGTTAAGGTAACAATTATGACCCTGTCGACTCCACAGCCACCTACAGATCTACAGTGTATTGTACTCCTGTAATGTACATATATATTGACACTTCCTTTGCTTATCAAATGTGTGAACAAATCTCTTTTAATAACCGAAAAGCTTTTTGTCTTGTTTTTTGCGTGAACCAATAGCACTTAGTGGATATGACTGTGATGTTGACAGTCATTAATTGATGGTTGAACAAGTTTCAAATGTCGTCATCTGAACACTGTTTTTGAAACCGAGTCTCGATTACAAAAAAGTGTCCAGATGACGACCTTTTGAAGCTTCTATCATGGACCACTCCTGGGCGAATGAGGGATTACACCGACTCGTCATTAATTGATGTACATTCCAATGCAGTGTAACGGATTAAGCTACAAATTACATCGCAGGCCACGTACATTACATTAGAAATTGTGGCGTTTCAATCACACACTGTAACCTACCTCACTGACAAATATTGCCAAAAAACAGAACACATGTTGGTCCCAACAAAAAAATGAACTTGCACTGGAAAAAACAGTGAATACACGTTTTGTTTTCTTGTGATAAGTTATGTTCTTGTAAATTATTGAGCATTTGTCATCCCTGGCACTTATATTGAACTTAATAGAAACGTGTGTAATATAAAATGTTCTCTCTATTATGTATGCTTATGAGCTTATGAGAATTGTGGCGCGCAACTATTTGATGTATTTGCATGTGTGATTATATGTTGTAACAAAGGTACTACTGTGTTGTAAATTAATTAAATATCAGTTGTAACATTGTAGTAGGTCAAGTTCACTGGATTTAAAACGCTTCTACAAATCACCTATTCTTCTAATAAATATGCAATGATTAATTTAATCCTTTTTTGTTATTTCTAAAATGTATATGTTCTTAAATTTATATATTTCTTTGAATGTTTGGTTATAATTTGTGTTTTTTTTTTTTTTCAGGGAGCCCAGGGAGGTGCAGATCAGCAAATTCAAGGACCTGCAGGCAGCGTCCACATTGGAACAGTTTATATCCAAACTGTGTCTGCACCATCAGAGACAAATTATCTGTGCTATCAGTTTCCTCCAGACAGAGGTTAAAGCGCTCACACCCCACAAGTCCACACAACCAGTCACATCGGCACATAAACTACAGAAAATGTCCTATTCCCCAGTAGCATCACCCTTGCCCGCTACCAGACCGTCGCCTGAGCCCTCCAAGTCAGACTGCAACCCAGATGTTAGACCTAATACAAAACCAAAACTGTCTGTTACTCCAGCGCCCCCTCTGGCTGCTTCCAGAAGTAGCTCTTCACCCGCCCACACATCACCAACTCCCACAACTACATCCACAGTAGAAACTAAAAACAGCGGTCATGGTGATCACGCACCTCTGAAATTAAAAATTATGAAGACTGGTAGTGTTGCCGCTGGTAACAAGCTGTCATGTGTGCTCACCACGTCTCTTTCGCCTCAACCTGGGGACGACAAACCGGGCAACACAAGTTCAGCAGAGACACACAGGGCTAGACTCAATTCCTCCTTTAAAAAACACAATGAGTTTAGCCACACTCATCCAGTAAGGCAGGCTGTGGGACATGCGGAAGGCAAAACGGCAAAACCCTTTTCTTTTCATGTAACTATTCCCTCAGACTCTCCTAGAACGGCCAGAAAGTCCATCCGACCCTCTTCTGAACGTCGCAACAATGACTTCAATGACAGAGTTATACTGGACCCTGATCTTGGACATTGTGATATTGTATATATTAATAAACCAATCACAGAGTGTTTCAAGAAACGCCATAGGGGCATGACGCCACGACGCAACGCCCGCAAAAGTACGAGAGGGCTCATGTATGCTGATGAGATATGGGAGCTAAAAACAGTTCGGACTCTGGCAGGAAGAGGGAACTGTCCCAATCCGTTGCTAGAGTTCAACGCCTCCGTTACCCCAAAACAGAAACTCTCCAAGCCCAAAGGTGTACCCCCTGTGGATATGCCATGCGCCGGGGAGTGCACGGAGGCCATGAACCAACAAATGTCTACGCAAGAGCCAACTAAGAGTGAGTTATCTGAGACAGGACAGGCTAAAGAGACAGCAACAAGTAATGTAGATGTTCTAGTAGAAACCAGTCAGACAGACCAGTCACCAGTGGTAGAGCAAACGGTTTGTCCGTCACCGGCCGAGCAAGTTGATAAAATGGATGAGAGTGTAGAACAAGATATATCTGCAGAATTAGAGAAGCCCAGTGAAAATAAAGACATTACTCTACAAGTATCAATAGAAGAAAAAGAACTGTCCCAAAACATAGAGAAGAGTTCAGTGGAGCACGTTTTGCTGGAGACGGTGTCTGATTCTGTGGAGGACAGTGTTGTCGAAAAGGAAAATGAACATGGCTCCTTAGATAACATTGACGTTCTAAAAGAAAATCCCTTACCAGAAAAAGAACTTTCAGAGGAATGTGAAAAAAGTAAAATGTCTTATGAACCAAACCCAGAAAGCCAGACAGAGACTGCTACTGCAGAAAAGTGTATGGAGACAGAGAAGTGCAGCACAGATGTCCAGCCAGCAGAGGAAATGGCCACAGAACAAGAAATGAAAAATGAAGAAAACACTTTTAATACCACTGAATGTGAAAAAGACGAGAAAGAATCTGATGTGTCCTCAAAAACAGTGGAGGAACTTGCAAAAGAATTGCGCCCTTGGAGAAGAAGGAAGAGTAGTATTAGTTCTGCACCAAAAAGCATTGAAAATACAGACGAAGTCATAGTGGGTTTTGTTAGTGGTAAACCTATTTCAGCATCTGATAGAAGTCTGCGGCGCCGGTCAGGTCAGACTGTACCACCAAAAGAAATGCCAAAACAAAACAAACGTGGTCGTAAAGTGCAAAACAAAACTGATGGTGATTCAAATACAGAATCCGATGATTTCGCAAAACCTCCGTGTGTGGATCAAGAAGAAGCAAAAACAGACTCTTGTCCCTCTGTCCCTCCAGTAACAGAGCAGCCCACTGACAAAGCCAGTCCCAAACCTAAAATGTCTGCAAACAAATCTAAAGTGGACAGAAAGAAGGCCGTTGGACAGAGCACAACGTCTGCACGCCATCTTAGATCCTCTGGACAAAGTGTAGTTGAATCTCCAACAATACCACACATCGCTGTCACAACTACTACCACTTCTGAATCTGCCGTTACCAATCAAACTTTGGCCACTGAATGTAAAGAGTTCTCGGCCCCAGCGGCATCGGCCCCAGCGGCATCGGCCCCAGCGGCATCGGCCCCAGCCGGGCATCGGCCCCAGCGGCATCGCCCCACCCAGCGGCATCAGCGGCATCGACCCCAGCGGCATCGGCCCCAGCGGCATCGACCCCAGCGGCATCGGCCCCAGCGGCATCGGCCCCACCTCCCACTCCGTCGCTTACATTAGAACAGACATCTCCACAAATCACAGCAACGTCCATTCCTTCAGAAACCAGCATAGAGTCAAAAATAGATGAACACATATCAGAGCCAACAAATGGACAACCTCAAAATAAAGAAGACAGCCCAGTTCAGTCCAAACCTAAGCTTCGATCGGCAAAGGTTGTACCAGACAAGAGTATGGGTGAGAAAGAGGATAGGGATCGAGGAAGTACTGCAGAAATTACAATAAAGAGTGAACCTCAGTCTCCGGCAATGTCTTTGAGAAGTAAGCGGACACTTCAAAATGAGGCAGAACCTAGCAAGTCTTCAACACGACCAAAAGCCAACGTAGAAGCACAAGTAGAAAGTTCTTCAAGTTTAGACAGTAGCGGTCCGGTCGCCAAAAAACCTAAAAGAATGCCTTTGAGAAGTGAGGGCAACAAGGTTGATCAGTCACCACCTGCAGAGGAAAAGAGGTCATCATTAAGGTCACATAGACAGACTTCTGCTGTTACCACACAAAGTGAACTATCCTCACCCATTCGCATGACTAAAACACTACTTAGGCCCACTACAATTAGTCAAAGTACACCATCGGGCATTGTCCTGTCTTCAAAGTCAGAGCCACCAAGGCCGCCCAGTGTCAAGTTCTTAGAGGCATTGAATGGGGCACAAAACCAGCAAATAATCACTAACCTCAACCTCAAGTTTGACAAAATGCATAAAGGCTGGATGCAGTTAGACAGGGAAGGCCAACCCACACCTAAACACAAAAACAAAGCGGACAGACAGGCGGCTATTTGGAAAAGTAAACGGCGGGTGCGAAAACCCAAAATGATAGAAAGTTCAAGATACTCTCCAGTGCAAATGTTATTCATGAAAGGCTTTGATCTTAGTACTATATGTCGCTGGTTTCTCGAAACAACTGAAACAAAATCTTTGGTCATAGTTAAAAAGGTAAACACACGTCTTCCATCAGAAACACAGCTCTGTTTCCACAGCTCCGGTGCATCAGGTAGTGCACAGGGAATTTATCCGAGTCTGCAGGCCGAACGCTTGAAGAAGCATTTGAAGAAGTTTGCCATTGCATCCCCTGTAAAAAGTAACCCCAAGACTCAGAAACTCATAGCCAAAGCATTAGAACAAGAATTGGTTAGTGTGGTTAAAGGGAAAGACAAAGAGGTGACAAGTGCTTGTGTGAAAAATGTAGCTTCGTCAACCAAACATGAACCACAGAAGCCTAAAAGTGGTAAAACTCAAAATCCAGCCAGCGCAAGGATTTTAAGAAAATACTCAAATATCAGAGAGAAGCAGGCCAATGCTCGACTAAAAGAGAAAGCAAAAGTAAATGCCAGCTTGAAATCACTCACTATGGGCGCATCAAAATCCAACTTGAAATCTTTAAAATCAACATCTGTACTTGCCAAAAAACCAAAAGATATTTCATCAAAAACTGATAAAAAGAAGGCATTCGTTGAGAAATCTAATGAACAGAAGTCAATAAAACCACCTGCGAAAGACAAATCTGTCAACGCTGTGAAGACTCCCAAGGCTCCAGGCGGCAAACAAGTGGCCAAGGACGAGGTAAAGAAGGAGTTGCCAAAAAGAGTGTCTCAAAGACTTGGGTTGCCGCCAGTTCTGGAGCCTAACGTTATTGCAGTACCTAAAAACAAGACAGACAAAAAAGTGGAAGAAAAAAAGTCAGTAGAAATGAGTAAACCCACAAAAAACAAAGCTGTGAAAGCTCAGGAGTCCCCGGAAGGAGCTGAAAATAAAAGTACTGATAACCCACAAACAAACAATGACAGTAAAGTTTCAAACTCGCCTGATCAGGTGCAGACCAGGTCCCAGAGCAAGGTTGAGACTGCCAGTTCGGTCAATACGACTGCCAAAAGTGTCACAAAGAAGTCTGGACGGAGCAACAAAAAGGCCGTCCCTGCAGAGAAGCCTGCGCTCACCCGAAGTGGAGCGCTCAAGCTTTCTGCAAAGGGAAGTCAAACTGCAGTGTTGTCGCGCAGTGCATCCAGAAAGGCTCAGGAACTCCTCGAGACCCCAGCAAAACGAACCAGGACAAAGTAACTGCAAACAAGAACATATGCTTTGTTTGTTTTTAATTTCATTTTATCCTGTTGATTATTTAAAATGGGCTTTAACTACGGGAAGTTCTAATTTGTACCGTTAAGGACATGAAGAAGGAAACATTTTTGTGCGTTTGTAAAATACATTGGCTTATCCCATACATGATGGAAAATGCTTGAAGGAGACTGCAGTACCTCCATTCTTCTGTCTTCCAGGACTTTGTGACTGTTATGACCCAGGTGCCTTATCCAGTGAAAAAGTGAATGTGTTTGTAATTGTGAAGCGTTTTCTTTTAAATAATTTCCCCCTTTTTACTTTTACACTGTGTGCAGGGTGATTTCCCAAACAGTTCTGTAGAGTTGACCTCTGTGTTACCCCTTTGTTTTTAATACCCAGATCCCAAGAGCATTAAAATTCCTCGTTATAGTGATATTTAATCCGACTTCTTTGTGGTTGCATTGCCTCAATTTATTTCTCACATGAGCCTATGCAAGACTATTCATGCTCGGATAGGGAGGCTGTGTTGACATGTTTGGAGACATCTCTGACACAAATGGCAAGGGTGGATCATGTGAAACGATAGCATTAAAGGTAGTATTGACCTTTCGTAATTATTCCACACATGCATTTGTTATTTTTCAGTAGCCTAGTCACATTTTGTGTTTTGTCTTTAAATGTTCTCGGTGTGAAATTTCATAAACATCAGTAACATAGAATATTAAACAGTGGTTTTTAGTCATTTCTCATGTAAATGCAAAAAATATTTTTTAAATGTTATTTAATAAGTCGCACTGGCTAATGTATTTAGCAAATCGGGAAAAGTCTACCAAATTTCAGACTTGAACATGTTTATTCCTGCAATAGTTGGTATTTAAAAATTAATTTTGTATATTAGAAGAAACGTTGTTTCTTTATCAAGACCTTTGTATTTTTGCTGAGTTGATATAAAGATTTTTTTTGTCTCAATTACTACTGTGTGAGTTTATTTAATTTTGTTAAAATAATTAGATATGTTTTATGTCGACTAAAATATACTAACGTTAAACAATTTTTAAAAAACGTTTTACTGTGTTTAAGCTCCTTGTGAAAATGGCTTTCTTTCAAATTTGGAGGGAACATAGGCCAAACATCAAGTAATTAATACATTACTGTAATTAAGTCAATGTTTGGAGTAATTGTACTTTTTAAAGTTGATTTAAAAAGGAGAAGAGCAGGGAAGTACATCCACCAATTTATCAGAGGGGAATCAATCTCACGGTGCTGAAGCTGAGTTCACTCGTCTACTAGGCAATGGGCAGCATGTTTTGCGTCTATTTTTAAATGTGTACTTGTAATGAACTAAACTAGAATGTTACTCATACTAGTACATTTAAAATGATAGAAGTTACTGACTACAAGCACTGCACCGCTGTGATTGGCCAGAGATCATGTGGATTGTGGTTAAAACGGTTTAATTAATCAAAGTTTTGTATAAAATAGCAATCTAAAACGTTGCTAAAATTCTGTGAAAATTAACTAGTATTGTTTCATGTGTACTTTTTACTTTTATTAAAGTACAATTTTGACAGTAGCCTACTTGTAATTAAAGGAACTGTATGTAAGATTTTGACGTATCTGTGTCCCCGGATATGAGGTAATTTTACTAATAATAATTGTGATTGAGTCATTCTTAATTGGAAAAACGCTGGACACAAAGGCCAATTTATAATTTTGGTTCTCAAGTCAATTATCCAATCAAAAAGCAGAGTGAGCCTCACGTCAGACATTTGTGTTGCCAGTTTTAAAGCTGAAATTCAGTTGGTTTAAAACTATGCATCCGTTAAACTCCAGCACTTGAAGCCATCATGAATCAGTGCTGGTGCGCACTCTGCAGCTCAGAAGGCCTGGAATTCTGGAGTTTCTGACCTGAACATGAGAACAGTCCAGTAACTGAGAAGAACTCATGTGTCCTCCAAAGGCAAAATACAGTTTATTACAGCCATGCAACTGTCCTTCTACTTGAGTACACATTTTAGAACTTTTCCTAACACGGCAAATAAAAAACAGACCAAGCACACATAATTGTTTTAATTAATGAAAAGGGTGGAGGTTTGGTAAACATTTTGTCGGTGGCACTACGTACATTCAGCATTATTGGGACTGTTTTAGTTCAATCCCACAATCAATCCTGTAAAACAAAATGATCAAAGTAGACAAAATTATAACAGGACTTTTTCTTTGTAACAATTCACTACACATGAAACATTGTGTCATTTACAATAACATTTATGTCAATAGTTCATATGATGAGAAGCTGTTTTTGGCCACCTAACCAAATGACTATTATATCAGTAATGCAGTATGAATTAGTTATATTTCATAAGCACAAGCACCACTAAGATGTCTACCAGGAAGTTCAGTATATGCAGTACAGTGCAGGCGGAGCGTCAAGCCACATTTGACTAATGTTGCACCTTTATGAGGAGCACAGCTTAAGATTTACAGTGACTCTTTTGATATTGCACAGCACAGAATCACATCAATAACAAAGTAACTAATGGGAGCTCTGTAATGTTTGGTGGTACCATTCGTTTTTACATATGGGGTTAGCAGAAAAAAAAACACAATGGCACTCTGAGGAGAAGCACCTGTAAAGCCAGTGAATTTCAAAACAGTGACTTAAATGATTAGGAACGAGATGACAGCTAAAGTTCATGGATAAGCATTATATTTATCTATACACATTTATACATTCAGGGGTGTAGTGTACTTGGCACCATGTCCGGTTTGTGAACAGACACGGAAATGTCCAGAGCTTTCTGTGTGTCTGTCAGCAGTTGACCTAAGGCTTGTCCCTCAGTGTCCTGTTTGTACAAATGTAGACGTCCACAGTGTCTACACAGACTATTTGAACTCTTCTGTCTTGACAGCAGCTTACAATCTGTTGAGCTTAACTCCACAAAATAGAAAATAATATTCCTCTCAATGGCAAAAAAATTCAAAAGGTAAAAACAACAGAAGATGTACAAAAGAAGCAGACAAGTGAGGTATATTTACAATGTACTAACAATGGGACATTCTCCTCTGTGTGACCTCTCACAGGAAAATATGGAATGTCTGAGAGGAATAAAATACTGTTGTAATCTGCAATCAAACACTGTCAAATACTTTACAGAGTTGTAGGATATTGTTTTACTTTTTTTCTTTTTTTTTTACTTACATTTTTTTTTCAGAAAACCAAATAAACCAACAACTTTATAAAAAGAGAGAAATAAATAAAACAAAGCACTCTCTCTCACTTTTTAGGTGTAATATTCACATGGAAGACAACATATACATCATAACATATTTCTAAACCAATACTGCCTCTATACTGAAGAACAAGACAGAGCGGCTGCACATTGCGCCAGTTTCTTTCATTACCTTTTGTGAAATTAGTAAAACAAAAACAACCCAAATGCAATTCACCTGTCACAAACAGACATACAATGTAACATAGTAAAATACTATACCAAAATGAAATACAAATATATAGTTTGTATATATATTAATATCTGTTAGGATTTCATTTCTATAGAAAAGACTGTTGGGGCAAAGGTCTGAAGGAGTTACATAATTTAGATGAAGAACAAACAAATCAACAAAGGAACATACAGTAAAAAACAGAACAAACTTAAGAGAATATGTCCTTGACTCTATTTTGTTTTGAATGAACTTTTTTTTCAATTCAATGACGTTCTACTTGTCTTGACATGCAGCAGTTTGCACTCTTATTACACTACAGGCATTAGGAGCTTACTCAAGCACCAGCTCCAGAAAGGAAGGGTTCGGTAATCACCAAAATCCCAATGGCACTGCATGCAGGGGGTGGTTCACTGCTAGCACCACTTCATTTCTGTTGAAAAGAATAGTAACAAACAAGGCCTCGCACAAGAGCTATATGTATTATGTGGCGAAGCCATGCACGTGTTAAATCTACGAAGGAACCTGCACTACTGACATCTGGCTCCATCCACACACATGCACCACATGTGCCAGTCTCTCGAACATCTCTGTCTTTCTTCATGTGCACATGCAGATAAAAGACTGTAAAGAAACAATGACGCCACCAAATTCCAGTCCTGGTAAAACCAGACAAAACACACAGGTAAGCTCATGATTCTCTCTGAGTCCGTCTGTAGCTTCTGTCAAACCCGACCGGATCCTCACTTTACCAATTTCAGAGGATGGATAGGTTGATGACACTGGGTGCTGGCTGATGCCACACTGTTACATCTTGAAATCTTGAACTTATGTTGGTTGGGGCGAAGATGCTGATGTTTACACCCTTAGAAGGGGAGGAATTGTTCTATTTTACATGGTCTCTAACATATGAATAAATGTTTGCAAATATTCTTTATACTTTTCCTTCTCCTCCTTCACTTGCATCCATCTAGTCTCCTCATATCTCTTTCATCTTCTGCACAGCAGCTGGGATGAGCTGTAGATGAATGTGCTACATACAGCCCACACAGCCACACTTAATGGTCTTTTCTACTTCCTCAGTGAACGAAGTACCATCACTGCATTCAAACGTGTATTTCCGGCGCTTCATTCTCTGACTAGCGCAGCAGGACCCAGAGTCACACACCCCGGAGCACTCGACCCAGGACACCATGCGGGTTGTCTGGCAGATGGTATAACCTCGCTGCACCTGGTAGAAGTCCCGCACAGGCTCCCCTCTGCACTCGGACTCTGAAACACAGAAGTGTCCACAGTTAGTAAAGCTCATACTAAATGTGTCACACTGATGCATTTGTTTTACACGATGCTGTACACATTATGCAATGTTGCTTTACAATTTCATACTATTCTATCATTTCAGTTAGGAAATGTAGCTACAGCTGCCCAGAGGCAGAGTGACTCATGTATGGCAGTCAAAAGACTGACCACAAACTTACCTGCATCGCAGAGCTCCCCTGTGTAACCACTTTCACAATGGCAGTAGGCGTCCCCTGTGTCAGAAATTTGGCAGCGACCATGCTTGCAGGTCAAGTGGCGACATGGATTAAACAGCTCCCCCTGTTGGTTACAGAGTGCACCACGGTACCCATCGTCACACTCGCAACGGTATGATTGACTGTCCAGCGGGATGCACTTTCCATGGACACACCTGAGAAAAACACATTTGTATGTTTCAAGACTCATTATGATATTAAAGATCTGAGTCTTTGGCAGATAAATAAGAGATGAGTTTAGTATCTCTTTAAGCACACGTACTTGCTGCCCTGGCAGGGGTTGGTGGAAGGCTGGTCACAGTGTGGTCCACTCCAGCCCAGCTGGCAGTGACACACCGGCCCATGGAAGCCGTCTGGCTGACAGATACCGTGCACACAGTAGATCTTTTTACAGGGCTCACAGCCTGGCACCACGCCAGGCTTCATCTGAGTTTTGGTGAAGTCCTGGAGCTCATTGTTGATGTACAGGTTCTGGATACAACCATGGAAACTGGTGCCATTCTGAATTTGCCACAGTCTAAAAGCCCCAGAATGAACATCCACAGGCATACCTGTAGACATGAAAACACATCAATGCCAGTGATCAACAGAAAGACTGGTCACAGACAAACAGCAAACAGAGGGTTGTAATGACTTATGGGAAATGAGAATTCATATATTTTTTTCAAATATGAAGGTCCCAATAATGCAATGACTTGAGAATCAAAAGTTAAAAAAAAATTCGAACCAAAATGCAAAATGTATTTATGCATGGCACACTGGGACACATCAAAGATGAAAAGAATAGGAAAAGTGGTCATGTTTTACACTACATTACAAAAAGCATACCAATAATAACACAAATGATTAAATCGTCTTGATTGTGATAGTAAAATAATACATTCATGGACCAATAAAACAGATGTACCACTCAAAAAAGTCACTAGAGGGCAGCTTTGTTACATAAAAAAAAAAAACTTGCTTTAAACCAAAAGGAAACCAAGATATACATATAAACATATACATATATATATAATTTCTTAACAAAATGCAAACACGGTTGTCACTGGTGAAATGCTGTAACAGGACAAGGGCAGGTGTGAGGGTAAGGTGTATGTTGGGCTGTGGTGGTAACAAAGCGGAGGGAGGGAGTGACAGTAGTGTAGTAGTTAAGAGTGCCTGCAGAGGAGGAAGGTGTGTTCTGGAGAGGGCCCCTACCCCCCACATAAAGTGGAGCCTCCCCGTTGAGGGGCCGCGCCGCCCCAAAGCTGTCCATTGTAGTTGGGAGACCTCCATCAATGGACAGGTTCACCAT
This sequence comes from Chaenogobius annularis, assembly GCA_015082035.1. Lineage (NCBI taxonomy): Eukaryota > Metazoa > Chordata > Actinopteri > Gobiiformes > Gobiidae > Chaenogobius > Chaenogobius annularis. The sequence goes on from BJKM01000051.1 coordinate 555,975, forward strand.
CTGGTCAAAGGTCACTAGCTCTACCGTGTGGAATTGGCCATCGTTGATGGTCTCAGTGCTTATAAAAGGAAGCAGAATGTATGTTTGAGACATTAGGGCAGAATGATTTTGCAGACAGCAGTGAAGCCTCTTACCTGTAGATGGCATGTCCAGGCTGACTGCCTGGGTCATAACTCACTTTCACATGACCCTGGAAGAGCTCCACAGCAATATGATCATTGTCTCCATTATAAAGCAGGATCCCATTATCCTCAGCCGTTGACACCTGCAGCAAAAACAAATAGTGCACATTTAAAATAACATTTGGGAAACTATAGTAATGAAACATAATCTTATTATGATTATTATTTCACCTGAAGGGTGATATTGGCTTGAGGCCAGTTCTGTAGGTCAGACAGCAGCAAGTATGAATCTCTGTCCACAAAGTTAACACTGACAAGCTTTTCACAGCGTGGTCCCCCAAACTCGGGTGGACATTGGCAAAGGGCACGGCCGCCCTGCTCCACACACGGTGCATCATTTTGGCAGTCTGCCAGCTCGCACAGAGACACCAAGGATGGGGCGATCTCACACAGTTGACCACTGCAAAGAAAGGAGCAATAAGTTAGTAATGAAGACGTCACTGTTAATAAAGTGTCATTGTGCTGATGTTACCTGTATCCCTCCAAACAGGAGCACGAGTATCCATTGTGTTCATCCACACACTGAGCCCCATTCTGACAGCGATGCTCCTCACAGTCATTATAGTCTACGCTACAGTCGTCACCAACATACCCAGGAGAACACACACACCTGCAAAATAATACAAATTAAACATCTAACCCTATAGACGTGGATACGCTAATGCCAGCCCACACTCACTTGGGACCATTAGATGTGATGAGGCAGGTAGACTGGTGCTGGCAGGGGCTTCGTCCTGGGGCACACACATCCTCCATTTCTTCACACATCTCTCCTGTACAGAAACCACGCGTAAAAAAAAACAAAAAACTGTCCCATGGACAGAGTGTAAACTTATCACCAACCGGTGTAGTAGGGTTGGCAAAGGCAAGTGTAGTTGTTGACTCCATCAATGCATGTTGCTCCGTTTTCACAGTCATTGTCATCACAGTCGTCAGTGTTGGTTTGGCACCGTGGGCTCTCAAAGCCCAGTGGACACATACAGCTGTGGAGCACAATGATGTTGAATTATTATAGACATTAAATACATATTATTCTAGTACTGAGTAAAGCAAACTCACCTTTACTTTCCCTCTTCATCCTCGTCGACTTACAGGTTCCTCCGTTGGCACAGGGGTTACTGACACAGGCATTCAGAGCCGTTTCACAGTTCTTCCCTAAGATCCAAGTAAAATAAATACCACCAAGGCTGAAAATCTTTGAACATATTGTTTGTCATTATTCATCTTAAAGCTTTTACCTTGAAGCCTGGAGGACAGCTGCAACTGTAAATGTCTGCTATGTCGATGTGGCAGATGCCATGATTAAAACATGGATTAGAAAGACATGGGTTGCACTTGGCAAGCACCGCAGTGTCCACTTCATCTATGTAAGGGCATGTATGATGAGTTTAATAATTAGACAGAAATAAATAACATCATGTGTTGGATGCTAAACTTACCATTGCATTCAAACTTTTTAGCAGGTGTAGTCAGCAACAGTTTCCCCTCCATGCCCTGGGGACCAGCACAGCGGGCAATACCAGGCTCTTTGTAGCCAGTCTTTACCCAGTCAGACAGCCATCGCAGCCGACAGTCACAGTAAAGTGGGTTTGCACCAATTGCCCTTTAAAGCACAAAGTAAGCACTGGTTAAGGCTTATGTAAGCAAATATACACAAAGGGACAAAGAGAGGTGTCAGAATAATGTGTTCGATGTGTAACTATAAGAAACATACTAATGAATTGTTAGTATATGCACTTTCAGTTGAAGCAAACTTTAACTTTATTTAAATTAGTCAACGTACTACTGTAGGCTCAAAACAATCAGCCTCTGTTTTCATTAAATTACAATTGTCATGCTTTTTTTTTTTTTTTTTTACATTACTTGCTAATGTAAACCTAAATACAACTTTGTGCTGCTGTGTATCACCTTATAATATATTTATGATTATAATTAATAATTATAGGTAAATGTGTGAACAGACGGGAATCTTAACTACTTCTGTCATGTGGTCGTGAATCAATAGCGCTCTGTCCTCTGGCTGGGTGCACAAACACTCTTAAATCGATGCTGTTCCATTACGTTGAAACACAGGCTCATCTTGCAGCCGGTCCAATACCTGACACTTGACATCTGCTAACATGAAAGCCACTTGACTGTGACTGTGGATCGATGGCTTGCCGTCATCCCTTCCTTGAGCCAGGCAGCCTTGACTTCTGTTGCATTCTCCAATAAATGCTGTGTTTATTTAACTACAGTCAGCTTTCCTGTACCCTCCCCCTTCTCCTCTCGCCCTGACACTGATAGGTCTATTGATCTGTGGCTGTAAGGGGATGAAGTGAATAGCCAGAATGGCAAAGGGGCCATAGCAGACTTGTGTGTTAGCTTACACGTGTCCAGAAGTTCCTGCACTGCAACACAACAGGAGCAAACCAAACAGGGCCTCGTAAACTCTGTCTAATGATGAACATATACAGGTATGTGCCATTGGAGATAACTCCAGATCTGTTGCTATATCCTCAGGGAAGTCTTCAACTCTGAAAGGCCTCTGACTAGTGACCAAAATCTGTAGGTCCACTAACAAACGAATCAGAATAAAAATGTAAATGCGTGCGTTTACTCACAAGTGAGAAAGGGAACCCACATCATTGAAGATACCTTCAGGAAGTTCAGAGATGTCATTGCCATGAAGAGACCTGAGGGAGTATAAGGATAGTGTTTACTTTAAGAACAAAATGTCACAGTGTCATGAGAGGGACTGGAGGAAAAAAATATATATAAAAAACATGTATATAAAAAAAAAGTGATTTTGCAATTGATAGGTGTATATAGGGATTAGATAAACACACAGGCTTGTAACAAAGTTTGATTCTTCTTTGTTCCGTGAAAATACAAAGCTGCTGCTTATTCTGACAGTAAATAACAGACGGCGTTGTTGCTTATAATAAAGAAAAAAGCACATTGTCGGAGAGTCTGAAACACTGGTCATTTAGCAAAAACTCAAATGATTGTAGAGTATAATCATGCACTGGTCACATGAAACATTTTCTGTCACCCTACTTTTTTTTTTCTCTACAGAGGTGACAAAATTGTGCTCAGACAGTGGGCACATATTCAGAAAACTGATAGTCTAGGTCAGTGGTTCCCAAACTATGGTGCTGGCCCCCCTAGAGATTTGAGGAAAATAGAAAACTGTCATATTGTGTATATTTGATAAGATTTGTGCAAATATAAATGTTTTAAATGTTCCTTTAAAAATCTATTTTTTAAAAATAGAATGTACTAACCATCATAACAGTTTCTTAACTCCTTCACACCTAATATCCATCAGGCCAATTAGCAGTTTATTAATCCTTCTGGTGTAACCACAAGCATCGCACACATACAGCAAACCCAACCACATCCATAGCCCGCTTAGACCACAGACTGGTTTGAAGCTTTTAGCGTTAATGATTGCTCTCAGTTTTATAGCTGTGTAAAGCCAAAGGTGCAGTTTTACAAAGAGTGTAACAGAAATGCAAACTCGCTTTCAACCAACACTAGCAGTTTGTTGTGGTCTGTGTGAAGTTTCCATTTCTGAACTTTACATTAGGTCTTGTAAAATGATCAATAACAAACTTACTGTTGCAATAGAACAGTGAACTCTGGATGTTTTATTCTGTAAATTCACGGCATCGCTCTTAAAAAGGCTGATTAGCGCGGCAGTTAAGACATCAAAGTTTTGGTTTCCTTTGGACTTTCGTGAGACAATAAGGTAGCCTAGACAGCTTTTATATAGGTCTTAGGCTGCGTGGCATGTGTGAGGTGAGGGAGGCCTTGCATGGCGTCCGTCACACTATTTCAAATTGAAAGGTGGCATGTGACTAAGAGCAGACGTAACTAACGGACATGGCTTCATTAGAGATCAAAGCTATAAGGCCAGGAATCAGTGAGGCAACATCAGCTAATGACAACAAGCTTCACTCTTATTCCACGCTAAAAGGTGTCTCGTAATGATCGTGGACTTTATTTGAATCCTGCTGTAAAACAGAGGCTTTGTTGTAGCTTTGTTGTCTGCAGTAAAAATTGTGCCTGCTATGAGCCCACATGGACGACTGATAATTCTACTCCCACACACATGCTAATGGGCGCTGCGCCAGTATAGGACACGCATAGGCAGAAATGTCAAAAGTCTCTGAGCAGGACTTGTTGCCCGCAATGCAGCAAATAGGACTGTATCTTTAAATCATGTAACAATGTCATTTTCAGTGCAGATCAAAATACTGGTCTGGACATTGTCTCCTCCTCTCACTGATTATGAACAAAACTATCAATTTACTGGCACAATTGAAGAAACACTTCAGGGGTACAGGACTAAGACTACAGCCTGTTTTTGTCAGAAACAGAAAATAGGGCAGAGGTTGTGGATGTGTTCTTCAGCTGTCATAACTGTTTAGACTACGCGTCAAGCCTCTGGAGCCAATCAAAGATTTCCAACAAGTGTGGTGTCTGTAGTCTAGGCAAAAATATTCAACTCTCCTGCTTTGTATGTCATCTTGTTTTAGAACAGCATGATAAAAATAACATCAATATTATCTACTGGGACACTTGGTCTCAAGTGAGAAAACAAGGTGAAATAAATAAAATACAGGCTTAAACATATTGCTTCAAGTAAACATTTGACTGGAGAAGAAAGAAAACAACTTACAGCAGCCGCAGGGAGTGCAGCCCACTGAATGCCATTCTGGGGATACAGCGTAGGGAATTGTAACTCAGGATTCTGTGGCGTAAAAATAAATACATGAGCATATAATTCATTTGCTTGCATTCTAATGTGACTGCAAAAATAACTCATTGTGCGTTGAGCAGGCCTTACAGTGTGGTGAGCTGGCTCATATTGGCAAAGGACGAGTTGGTCAGGGAGTTGATCTTGTTGTTGCTCAAGTCACTGAGGAGAATTACAAAGATCAGTTTAATTTTCTTTAATTTTCTTTATTTTATTGTTTTTATTCATAATTCTAGTGTAATTGTAGAAAGTCACAGAATTGGGGAAAATTAATTAATTTGATTGAGATAAAAATGTGTCCATCAGTGGGACACTACGAAGCTCTATTGTTACGTGTACACAACAAAATGCTACCATTTATAGGTCAGAAATAGAAAGTGTATGTGCATATGTGAGTATGTATATGGGTGGGTGTATTTTAGCTGCGCTAACACAGGACATAGATAATTTGTTCATGGATCCACTTGTGCATTATTGATGTGTGTATTGACGTTTAAGTGCATTAACTCAGATGTAAATGAAATAATTGTATGTCTTATCTATGTTTGTGGGCAGGCAATGCATGAAGGAAGGAAATGCATGTATGAAAAGACCTGGGTGCTGATGCAATTGGATGGACTGCTTATGACGTAATGTAACCTACTGTGGTGTGAAGTACGGACACTGGCTACAGAGCAAAAATGAAAAGATACCTAACATCGCTAATGAAACTGTATAATAAACATATATAAAAAAAGATCAGTTTTACAGTTAATATGATTACATTGAGCGACATACAGAAGAGCTGAAAACACTTACACCAGCTGAAGATTCTTGAATGTAGACAGCTCCTTTGGCACAACACTAAACTGGTTTCCATCCAAATAGCTAAAAGCAGAATAATATTGTCAAAACAAAACCATAAGCAACCAAACTAATAATGAGATGAAATAATTCATATCAATATGTCCTCGTGTAAGGTATTGTATGTTACCATTACATTTTATCAGAGCAATAAGAAGTTGTGAGGGCAGTTGTTTAGCTTTCACTGGCTATTGTTTCACCTTGTGAGAAGAGCTGAGGGGGAATTGAGTTCAAAGGTAATTATAGGTAATGAAGATGCAGACGTGGACACGAGATAATGATGGACTAACTGACAGCAGATGAAAGCCCGGGACAGAAGAGCACACCTGGTCATACCTGCTGCTACAATGATAGGCCTTAGGCTCGCGCAGCATGGGCGTGTACAAGGAAAGTATTGGACCTATTCTGCTCCCTGCTCTTTCCATTGAAAACTGCTCATTAAAGTGTCCTCTCGCTCCCCGTGCTCCTGTGGACAGCCTTTGGCCCCCACACAACTATGCACAAATACAAGGGCCCTGGCTCTCACTGTGAGAGTGACATCAGTGCTAGCCCCCAGGGCACTTGTCTGGGAGAGGAACTGCAGGCGTTATGGACCTTTTTCCTTTCCCTCACATGATGCAATCGCCATCTTTTAGTTTTGTTTTTATTAACTTTAATTTACTTGGAGACCAATTTGCTTTCATTCGTTGTAATGTGTTAGAGAAACACTGGGGGAAGACATGCATAAAGTAAATCTACTCACAGTTCTGTCACATTTCTGGGGATGCCTTTGGGAAGAGTATGGAGGTGTTTGTTACTGCAGCGAACAACTGCCTCCACACAAGTGCACTCACTGGGACACTGTGGCCTGGGCACGCAGCTCAACTCCTCTTGGCCTGGATACAGTTTTAAATTAAAGTTTAGCTCAAGATTGTAAAAAAAAATGCACACTTATTCAAATTCAAAATACAATAGAGAAAAAAAAAAAAAACAATAGAAAAAAAAAGTATAGGTGTTGTATAAAAAAGTAAATTTTTCCCATGTAATATTGATCATTGGATTGGAAGAGAATGGAGGCCCTGGGACCAGCTACCAGTGTAACATTCATTCAGGTGCAAATAGGCTGACTGGTCAATAAAGCAAACCGCTCAATAGCCACAGACCACTATTGACGTGAAGCTTAGGAAGCGCTGAGTGGCAATCTATTCAGTAAACAATAGAAAATCACAAGAGCAGTCATTATTCAGGATGATCACAGAGTCAATATGAAGGTGTTTATCAGTAATCAGAGGTCGTTTAAAGCTTTTGCAAAGAGAATTCTCTTAGACTGTTTCATCTGAAAGAAATGCTTCATTATTCATCACACAAGGTGAGAATTGTGCCCACACCACTGACCCTCTTCACAGCGGAAATCAGGCACAGCCACATCCTGCAGAGGAATCTCTTTGAGAAATGCTGGACGCTGGCAGCGTGGGTTTCCAGTCACTATTTTCCTGTTTCGGAGCCAATCGCCAAGCCAGGCCAGGCGGCAGTCACAATTGAATGAGTTAGCCAAAAGGTTGCTGTAAAAAGTAACAGAACGTAAGTGCAAAGTTGTTGGGAATAATTTTACAGTATCATTTTTATCTTACAGTGTTGACAATGTCTGCAGTGTGTCAAAGGCACCAGGAGTGATGGTGGTGAGCTGGTTGTCGTACAAAGACAGCAGACGTACATTGTGCAATCCGGTGAAACTGTCATTGTGCACACAGCTGATCTTATTGTTCCTCAGCATTCTAACATGTAGAAGAATCTGCATTAGCGTTAGAGTTCCACAACTATTATATCATTATTATTATGCCTTTGTTGTTACACTTACAGCATACGCAGACCCTCCAGACCCTGGAACATCCCACTACGAACAGAGTCAATCTGATTGGCGGTGAGGTGAAGCTCATTCACAGAAGACGCGCCTTCAAAAGCTCCATCTTCAATCTCAGTAATTTTGTTGTTGCTGAGGTTGCTATGAAAGTGATGAAAAACACAATTAATATAAAAATAATAATGTAAAATGTTGTTTTGTTCGAATATAAACTCACATTTTCTTAAGCTGGGAAAGGCTTTTGAACACTCCAGTTGCCTCCAAAATTGTGATTTCATTATTGTTGAGTCGACTGAAAAAGAATGTATTGCGAAATAATAAACCTAAACAATTTCCAGAAAATAAATGTCTTGGAAATGTCTTTACTGCTCTGTGCTAAAGGGGTTCAGAGGCAGCCTTACAGTTCAGCAGTGGAAGCAGGGATGTGCTCGGGGATCTTGGTGAACTTCAGGTTGGAGCAGTCAACTACATTGGACTCACAGCGACACTTTGGTGGACAAACCGGATCACTGTTACAGGCGTTGTTCAGACGGCTGTCCTCTGCACCTTTAACAAGTAATAAATACATTTTATAGATCCGTGTCAATGCAGACAGGCACACCTTTCCCCAGGACGCTTCAGTCACGCAGCCCTGATCCCTAAAAGCTGACTGAATGTCCTGTTTTGACCTCACCCAGAAAATGTTAACCCTAGGAGCCCTAAAGAGTCTGAGCTCATCAGAGCAGCAAGACGAATGCTGGGGAAGTTATTTTAGACAAGTGGGAGCACTGGCCTGTAAAGACAGTGAGATAGGGACACCAAAGAGGATTTGGACAGTCGGCTTCAGTGATGCAGAGAGACAGCGAGAGAAAAAGGGAGGATGAAAGATGGAGTGATGCAACAGACAGGTGGAGTGAAGAAGAGGTAGACACTGGAGACAGCAGCTGAGTGAGAGTCAGAAGTGGCCTGGGTAGAGAGTCAGACTGGCACAACTCTCCTGCCTCTGAATAGACGTTACATGGTAAAAAGTGTGTTCCCGGTTACATCATAGCTTCTTAATAATGGAGCAGCTTTGGGAGTGGCTTGTGACAGCGAGTGGGTGTGTGCATTACGTCTCGAATTACATTACTATTTGGTTGGCACTTAGCTTTCTTTAAAGAACAAGCTAGCCGTTTTTGTATCCAATCAGATTGAAGGAAGCGAGAGATTGAGAGATTACACTGGAAAACAAATCTTCCTGTTCAATATAATACATGTAATATCTTGATTAAGGGGCTGCTACAGATGAACTACCGGTAAACATGAATTATTTGTCCCAATTTAATTGTGCAATTGTGCAATTAATAAAATTGATTTGAGATTCAGTCATTTCTAATTTTCATTTATATGTTTGAGTCTTTTTACCCGAGTGGTCCACAGCCAAACCTATTTTAAGCATGTTTGGAGCCGAATTCAGACTTTTAGAGAAAGATGATTACAAATCTGTATTGTTTATGTTCAGGAAATTACTATTGAAGGCCATTTTTATTTTTGCTTGTTTGTAATAAGAAAACACAAAATTGAAAAAAGATAAATACATTTTTGGCATGTATTTTAGGGCTGGGGCCTTTTTGTTTCCATATTGGCCAGGCATCATGAAAATGCATTAGAAAGAAAGACAAGCTTTGATCTCAAAATGCAAAAGAACTGGGAAAGCTCTGTAGAGTCATTGCCTCCGTCATAAATGCACTTTTACAGTGAGCAGACCGAAACACAAGCAGAGGAAACGCAGCGGAAAGCCAAAGGGCTTTCCTCTCAGTAGTGCTCGATGACTCATCACTGTAGTCACTGAATCTGCAGCCTCATTACAAATGCATCATGGAATTCCCTGGGATATTAATGATTTCTGTGTCTCTTGTTGATTTAATTTGCATACTTTCTGTTATTAAAATGTTAAGAATAGGAAACATGTTATAGCCCTCCAGATGTTTTTTTAATTCTTTTGGTCAAATTAGGAAATCTCATTGAGGCAACTGCGGTTGTGATTTTGGGCATTACAAACATTTATTGAACTGAATTGGAAAACACGGATCAGCTGAAAAGAATTTGGATCTTCTTGTGCTTTTAATCTATTTAATTTAGTTTTTTCCCCCTGAAATAAAACAACACACTTAGTTTCTCATTTGTCCATCCCTGCCTCCTTCTTCCCTCTGTGCTGTGCCAAAGCAAAGAGCTGCTTCCTTTGGACATGATCAGCTGTGATGGCCCACAAAACAGAGCTCAAGATAAACAGTGAATTCACTTGCACATTTAATGGCCATTGGACTCATTTTCTGTTGTCTCAAAATATATATTTTACGAGCAAAAGGTTGTCTGAGTTATGTATCTCTATGTCAGAAAATGCATAACTGATCAAAAGTGAATGGAATAACTTGTAGGAGTGGAAGGTGTTTGTAAGCCACTTACCAGGGATTGTGTACTGCTCTTTGGCTGTGATGGAGAAAAAAAAGAGGGCTGATGTCAGTGACTATGGCATAGCAACGATGTTGCTATGCTTTAGTAACGTCATATATAGTGAATATATATGACACACAATGCATACAACATTTCAAACAGAGCAGCCATGGGCTGACTCTGTGTTTGGTGGTGAAAAACCATGAATGTATACAGTGGTGAATTGAAAAGGAAAGACACAATAACTGTTGCAATAGCACAGACATGTTTTCAGACTTCAGACGCTGAATTGCAGCAGAGATGAAGAAGAGTCAGAGGAGGCTGACAGGAGGCAAAGGTGGGCAAAAGGCCAAGCAATGCTGGGCACATGCAGAAACTCAAGCCTTTTGAGCCGACTCAAGTGGTGATGTCAGCTTACTGTGGTCTGAATGTGAAACCAGACACACTAAGTGATAATGTAAAGTGAAATGAGGAAACTGCTAATGATTGTTTAGCAACACAGATCAGAGAGCAACAGAACATGCCAAAACGAATCAGTGAAGAAGAAAAGAGAGAAAAGATGAAAGTGCACTTAAAAAAGGTGAAGCAGGAGTTTGTCGTAGAGATAGACACAGCAAAGGAAAGGCCCACCTGAGCAGCGGAATTTCTTGCTCTTAATTTGTCCAATGCGTTTGTTAGCGAGGCGGCGAGGGCTGGCACAGCGGGCACCACTTGTCTCAATTGGGTTTGTACGAAGGTAGTCGGCAAGCCACTTGAGGTTACAGTCACAGATAAATGGGTTCTGGGCCAGGTGGCTGCAGAAAGGGGTAAAAACATTTATGAAAAAATCTCCGAACATATTAGATGTTACAGTGTGTGGTCTGGATCGTAGATGAAATATTAGGAGCAAGTGAATTAAAATCCATGGCAGCTTTTGAGATTGGGATACACTTCTTTCCTGATTGTTGTTTAGTTTATATGTTACGAGGGACGCTGCAACTGTAACTGTACATGTTTGATCTGTGTGTGTGACTCACAGTGTTTGTATGGCTCTTAGTGAAGTGAAGGTGCCCTTGGCAAGGCTTTGAATCTTGTTGTCATACAGGGACAGCAGCGAGAGATTCTGCAGGTCCTGGAAGGTGTTGGCACGTACACAGTGAATCTTATTGGCATTCAGCAACCTGGGAAGGAAAACAGGCCAAAACAGAGTAAGACAGAGGAGCGCCTATCAATGTTTCTTTAAATGGTAATTCATTATGCATTCGACTGTATCTAGAAAACTGCATGCACGGATACAAAATGTATCTGAAGGTTATGGCTTGAACAGTGAGCTGGTGTAAAGGTTTGTAGATACGGGGTCTGCTGAGTATCAGCACAAAGTGAGAGGCCTACTTACAGCAGTTGAAGGGCATACAGGCCGTCAAACACCCCCTTGGGCAGGTCCGTGATTTTATTTCCATACAGCACACTGGCAAATCACAAAACACACACGTCATTTACATAAAGTCCACAACCACCCAGAAAATATGTGTTTACACAAGCTGCTCTGCAACTACTCACAGAGAGTTGAGAGAGCGCAGGCCCTGGAAGGCATCAGGAGCAATCTCTGAAATCTGGTTATTGCTCAAGTCTCTGTTTGAGAGAAAATACTCAGTAAATAAGAAGAACTAGACTGGCAAAAGAAACAGACACCTGAGGTACTGTAAACATGATATGATCTGAACGAAGGCCAGTTCTTTATTTAAAAGCGGTAAATGAAGATCATCTTAATGTTGTTAATAGGGTCCACGGGCTCTATCTACTGGATAACCAGAGCATGTTTGTGTGCTCATGTGAGATATCGCGCAGAAACCTAGAAAGACAGAAGAAGAGGGATGTAATGGAGCATGTGGACTGCAATCAAAGCAACTGAACTCCAAGCAGCTTTTTTTTGTAATCCCGTTAGGAGGGATATTTTCTCATTTGGGGGTAACTTTAAGTATGACCCATTTGTCTTCCTGTATGGCCATGGGCTTTCCAGGTGAAGTAAGTAATGCAAAGTAGTCAAAGTGTGCACTGGTGTGTGTCTATAAACTCTATCCATGTCCTCGTGTTAAAGAAAGGGTCAAGTGAAGGTCGTGCAAATTGAGCCAAGGTCCATGTGAGCTGTTTTTTACAGGACATGCTCTCTCAAAGATGTTGCACAGGTACGTATTTGAAGACACAAAAAACAGAAGTAACCCGACTGAACACTCCTTCACATCATGTTATATAAATATTAGATACTTGGGTATTGAGTACTTTTCAGAGCCATGACAGAGTCTGACATGATCTATGAGGCTGTCTACACTTTAACTTGGACACAAGACAAGCAGCCACAGGGGCAGCTGAAACAACACTAACACGTGGCCATGAATTTTTGTTGCTAAATGTAGAATCAGTGCAACGGTAGCAGGTCAGGATCATATAACACCAGCAGCGTGTTTATATTTTATAAAAAGCAAATGGACTAGTGACTTTTGGGAAAAAAAGATTGCTCACGTAAAATGGTCTGCTTTGCATTTGCAGGTTTAGCATTCATTGCTTCTGCACACTAGTAATGTATATGAAAGATCAAGGTTAAGACTAAATTTGGAGAGGAGAAATGTTTCTTGGTTATTTTTGGATAGTTGACTGTCTGGAGTCAGTTGGGTTTTGTCAATAGTCCATAGTCATCCATTAAAACTGCCGGGTCAGTGTCAAGAGAACGAAAGAAGACAGTTTTATTAGTTATTGATTATCCATGAATATGGAAATGTTTTGTGTCTGGAAACGTTTTTTAAATTGCAACTCTACAAACTATTTACCTTATGTGAACTAGTATGTCTTGCTTGTGTGCAAAGAAACTGAAACAACAGAGTTGTCTATCTGTGTGCGGCTTTGTTGTGTGTAACTATTGCACAGCATGTGTACTGTATGCGCGAGCTCCTGCACAGATTTGGCAGTTTGAGGCAGGAGCATGTCAGTGTGGAATCCTGGAGAGGGCCTGGCCTCAGCTCTTCATCATGTTGGCCGCAGGTTGCATTCGGCCGTGAAGAGGGTTCAGCACACAGACACAGTGGACATTTGGACTATTGCTCGGGGAAAACCAGTGCAGCTAACACAGATGATGGCTGTAAGTCTCAACTTTCCAAGAGACTTTTCAAACACAGACAAAAAAAAGTGGTTCTCAGCAAGGAAGCCAAATGTCATTTTTTCCAAACTTCTTGTTCACTTGTGCATTATTTAGCCCTGAGGTTGTATACAGCAGTACTTACATCCTACGCAGCTTCTTGTATGGAGAGAAGGCTCCAGGAGGAATGGACTTGATCCCATTCTGCTCCAGACGTCTGGAGGAAACAGAGCAGAAAAGCCAATATTATCAGTTAAACAAACAATAGATGTTTCTATGGCGACTCCTCACACTTCCTGACCTGTGGCCTTTGCTGATTGGTCTGATTATGTTATGAAGATCTATTTCACAGCTGTAATGTATATTGAAGTCATAACATCCTCAAAAGCAATAAACAGTGCAGTGCTTAAGTGCTGTGGAGGAAAAGGACTTTGCTTTTGGTTTGCTGGAAGTTTGAAGACTATCTCTATAGAACAATATTTATAGTTTCTCATGTAGGATTCTGAAAATCACAATCTTACTTTTGCAATTAAAGTCTTTATTCCCAAAGCATTTACCTTCTTAGGTTTACATTTTATTAGTCAGTGACTGACAAAAAGTCAGCCCACACATATACAAATATACATTTGTTCATTTGGAACAGAGCTGTCCTGAAGCATAATCAGCTTCATATGGGTGTTGGGAAACAGACAGCTAAAGCCCATTAGTGCTAGCATGCCTTAGTGTATGTAAGTGTGCTGGCTGCTACTTGGGACAAATCTCAGACCAGACCAATTCCCTGGTGGACCTGGCAAAGGGCTGTTTATCTGCAGGTCAGTTCACAGCTTTTAAAACTGTCCTTAACAAGGTTTAGCGGGGCCCCGAGGGAGCCAGCTGCAGCCTCGTCCTTTGGCCCTGGAATTGCAAAAACTAGCTTAAAAACTGGATCATGTCCTATGGGCCAGCGTGTGGGGTGGAGGGTCAGTGGTTAGAGCTAAACAAGTGGATGTAAAAACATAATTTAACAAAAAACATGTCACACTCCTCAACATTCCTTTCCAGAAAATCCAATAAGAATGTGTCAAGGCCTGTTACATTTTGGGATAATAGTGAATAACGAAGATTAAATTCATAAAGATAAATGTTTTGCTAAACACAAGCCACAACCACTTCACATTTTCAACTTGCCAAAATCATCTTTAAATTACTCCTCTTCACAAGTAGTGTTCTTCATTCTGTGAGCTGCTTCATTTGACATTCTCAGGATAGCAGTGATTCTAGACCACAGATTCTTGTGGTGGCCATGCTTCTTTTCCGTCTGTTTCAGTCCGGCTGTGTGTGGATTTACAGTGGACTGACAGCTCTGTGGTTCCTCTACCCTCACCATGCGGCGGAGGAGCGGGCCAAGTGGCTTTAGCGCCTTCTCTCATCAACCAGTCTGTCTGACTGGTCCAAACCAGTCCGGAATCTGCGCAGATCCTCTCTCCTCTGCGTACACTACAACTTATGGTATTGCCTCCACAGTCAAGGCTTCTGCATTTATAGAAGAATAGCATTTAAGGAATGGTTGTTTACATTTTGTAATCAAGCAATATTTATTTATTTTGACATCCTCTGATCTCGTTGTACAACAATTGTCTGACACCCAGTTACTCATTAACATAATACTCCATGTCTTCTGTTCAATACATTGAGATTTCTCAATACAAACCACCTGCTAAATCCTCCAATGTTGTTTGGTCAATAAACTGACAAATAAGAAACAACCTCAGAGAGTTTCCTTGGAGTTGCATGTTTCTAATCCAATTTTCCCAACCAAACATTTCTTTTTGTGTCAGTGCAACCAAACATAACTTTGTGCGCTGGTGTCTGTGCGCTGGTGTTTGTGTCCGCTCAATCAATGTTCTTCATCCTTTTCATTAGTGCTAGAGCATGGTTTTCATTATAGGGAAACACATTATGCCTTTGGGCATTAACCATGCATGTGTGTGTGTGTCACAAATGGATGGCAGGACCGCAGCGGCGGATGAAAGGCAAGGACACTTTTACAGCATAGTTCAGTTATTGCAGATGGAAACTTTGGTGCATAATAATGTGTTGTGGTTGTGTTTGGGTTAACTGGGCCTGGTCTCACAACAGAGGAGTACAGAAAGCAGCTCACATCCCACCAGCTATAAACACAGTGGCATTCATTAGGAGCGAACAGGGCGCTGAGGTTGCAGCTCTCTGATTTGTACATAATGAGAGCCGGATGTGTGCGTTTGTGATCTCACTACCAAGATATTACACTGGCCTTCATGCCCAGCAGTTCAACTCTTCATCACTGAAATTGATTTAATAATGAACTCCAAGAAATCAGTCCAACCATACTTAATTATGAAGTGGCATCTTCTCTGGTGTGTTTTACTTCCATAAAACACAAGCCTGTCGGAACAGGGAACAAAGGCAGCCACCGTGTTCTCTGTTGAGTGTCATTTCATTTCCAACTGATTTGAATTAAAGGGACACTGGGGTGTGTTAAGAGCACATGTGGTAATGACACTGTTCTGATCACCCCTATCAGCTGTACATTATGATTTTTTAAATACAGATGAATTAGTGCACAGAAATTCTCTGCAAAATGTGCTATTTAACTATTAGAACCATTTATAGATGTCAGCAGAGAATCCAAATCAGGACATTTAGTACAGCAGCTGAAATGGGTCAGGGTTGTGGGAACATGCGATCTATGACTTCCATGAAGCTGAGTATTTATAAACAGCCCAAGAGGAGGAGAAGACCCAGAAATCAACTGGCGTCAGACTCATGTGGAATATCACATAGATGCAAGTATCTTCCATTCATGACTGATGTTTTTTTTAGAGTTTCAGATTCTACTGACACTAGGGATGTCGAGATTATTATCTTAATCAAGATTCATGGTAATTCAGGTCATAAAGTTATTTAAGAACTAAAATGTAATGATTGGGACAATTTTAGTAGCAATATTAAGTATTTTTTCTCACTCAGAAAGTAAAAAATGCCCAAAGCTGGTCACATACCTGGGGAATAGTAACGTGTTGCACTATGGGAATAAAATATATAAACATTTTAAAAAATGTATAATTTTGTTTGGTTAAGGTAATTGCGAAAAATCGTTGAATTGTATTTCACAATAACCATAACACAAAAATGTGATATTGTAACTGACATATATAGTATTATGGCATTCTATATTACAATCGGGTGTATTTTGGTTGTAAATTAGGAAGTAAAGTAGCCTTAAAAACTATTTTATACAACCACCGAAAATCAGAGGAACATGAAAAAAAACAAAAAAACACCCTTTTAGCAAAGGCAACCAGAGTTTTAGAGTGTGCATACTGCTCACTGGAAATTCACGGTGGCCCAGTGAAGCCTGACAGATGCTTGTGTGAGCTTACATTTCGGCCATAGTCTCCGGCAGGTTTGCGGGAATGGCTGTTAAACCTTTCCCTCGGCAGTCCACTATGTTGTTGCTGCATGTGCACATTGCGGGACAGGATCCTCCCCCGGTGCTGCACGGCTGAGGGCTCGAGGACTCCTGGTGACCTGGTGAGGAGGAACATTACATAAGGGAAAGATTATGGAGGAGTAGAGATGGAGACAGCTTTATTTATTATTCCATTCCATTATTCTTGCAAAAAACTTCCTCTGTATCTTGACTTAAAAGGATAATTTTTGACATTGAAATAGTGAAAGATCCTGCTTTTCACTATGGTGCAAAGTCAGTCACAAAGAAACTGGGTTACCTATCAAAAGCGTGTGGCTTTATTGAGAGGGGAAGAAAGACATGAATAATAGAGTTGGAGCGTCCCAATAACATTCATTGATCTCTTGTTGCAGATTCTGCATTCTCTGGGGTACGCCTTTCTGCACATTCAGCTCCATAACCCCCATCTCTGCACCTCAATAAATTCTCAAATGATTCAACTTTTGCTATTTGCATACTAAGCACAGAAGGCAAGGCAGCTTCATTTCTCCACATACTTGTTCAAACTGCTCTGCCATTCTCAGTGAGGGCCCACTTTGTTCTCAATGTTTGGCATGTGTGTCTAACTATAAATGACAAGTACATTTTAATAAATAGATGTAAAGATTACTACTTGTAGATTACTCTACTAATGTTTTTAAAAAAAAAATTAAAATCACCATTATGTTTCTAACCTACTGAGCTTTAGTGGATATTGTAAATTGTGGCAATTGCTCACATGTCAGCAAAAAAAACAAAAACAATATATAATCTGATCACTTATATTATGTGAATTATGTGTGTGTGGAATCATGCTGATCTAAGCACAAGTTTGTGATCTTTGGAACAACATAATCACTAGGTGCATGTGATTGAGTTCCTATGATGTGCAATGGCAGAGCTCTGACAGATCTGGGATCAGGTGTAGGCCAAAGCAGAGCTCCATTCTGATCTAACACGGCATATTTGACAGGCCTGGGATCAGGGAGAGTGCAGTGCACAGCTGGAGCAGGCTTAACAATGACAGCTGTCTGACAGGCAGTGTCAGAGTGAAGTGTTTGAAATCTCCATGCTCTTCACCATTACACTCGGCTTCTGCACATTTACCTTGTTTCAAGGTTTCCTTGTCTACTCCCTGTCACTCCCACTTCACTGGGTTTGTGGTCAATTCCACGCCATCTTCTTCTTTCTAAACTTTTTCTAATAGAGCCTTCCCCATTGGTCCCTTTTCCAAATGATTTTGTTTTTGTTGTTGTAATGCAAAAGTATTTCTCTCCCAAAGGTCAGATTTTTGTTATATCTTAAATTTGACAGTGTTTCTGTGTTGTAACCTGTTGTTATTTTTCTGTTTTGGTAATGGATTATTAACTGTTGAGCAGTTAATGATCAACAACACACATATGAACACATTGAACAGCAGCACCTCCACAATCCAAATGCCCCACAGGTGGCACACAACTGAACATCCAAAACTGTCTTCGTGAGAGTGTGTGCACATTCCTAATCAGGCCTTCTCTGGGAGTTCAGCCTCTGTTCACTTATGCGCGTAAACAATGGCCATAATGATCAATTAATGTATTCTACTAGACGTATTGTAATAGAGTGCAAAGGATGGTTAATAATGCATGTTGTTCTGTTTGACATGACAAATTTCAACCCTGGGACACCCTCACAAAACAATCCTTGAAGGTGGTGTGAAGATACTGTGTCCTTGTGGGAAAGGGAGGCTCTCATTGTGTTTTTCTTTGCTCTGATATGATAAACTTGGTGTCCACCATGTACTCAAAGTTTCTTTACACAAATGTAGGTCAAAACAATCCTGGAATGAAGATGTAAAAAGTTTTTCCAGCAACAATGCTTTTATAAAAAATGACGACGTACCTGAGCATGTGAACTCGTGCTTTTGCACTTCGGCTACATTCAGGCCTCTGAGCTCTGCAGGTCCAGTGCACTGGGTGAACAGTCCAATGGTGGGTCTCTGTCTGAGCCACTGGGCCAGCCAGGCCAGATGACAGTCACAGTTGAGATTGTTGGAGTGCAGACGGCTGTAACAAATTGAGACAAATCAACCTGAGTGGTAGTCAGAGACCTCCTCAGAATTCTAATTTGAGGTGTTTTAGTTGTCATAGAGCTCATCAAATTGTGCCCCGAAGCAAAACACTGCCCTGAACGCGATGGGTTGTAAATGGCACATTCTAAAGGCAGAATGCTTAAGAGGTCTTTTCAAAACCCAATACTCCAAACACAGCAACCCTGGAATGCTGTGCTGGTTCAGAATAACTCATTGTGGTGCAGTGGACCTCTGGAGCACAAACCTCTGTGTTTAGACACTTAGAGCACACAAACAGCTAGGCCCCACGGAGCGCAAGGACACACAAATATACACCACAAGAGCGGTGCAGTCGCAGCAGAAAAAGCATAATTGTTTTAATTGGTACATAATTTCACATTCAGTAATCACACAAAACGAAGACGACATATGTTGTGCATTAACCTCTGGAGGCTATTTACATCTATCGTTTTCATTTTGTGTGCTTTAGACAAAGGGAATAATGACCCTTGGCTACAGACTGTGCTTGTGGCACACTCCCAACACCACATGGAAATGCAGGACCTATCTGTGAAATCGTATGGGTTTACCCCACTGTGGGCTGCCACATCTGGACAGTAAAGTGTTTTGATATGTTTAAGAATATGTCCAGAAAATGGAACATTGAAATGTGTGACTTACAAGGTTCTTAGTTTAGGCATGTGGTTAAAGCTGGAGACAGGGATGCTGCTGATGTTATTGTTGTTTAGTGTTCTGTAAGAAAAAAAAAATGGGTTAATTAATTAAATTTACGTTACAGAAACAAAGAATAAATTACTTTTGCCTTCAAAGCCTTCCCCCGTTTTTACATCATTTCCCCATTTCCCTGTGTGGCATCCCACTGAGAATGTCAGCACACAAATGGAACCTCCACACCTCCTACGCATTCTGACAATGCAACAGCAATGATGCCAATTCACATGCAAGATGACAGGCATCTGCTTTATGCCATTACACACAGATGCACTTTAAGACCTCTGCTACAATAGTATCAGGCCATTTCAATGAAACTAATAAAACCTTTCATCATTTAGAGTCTTGTCTTTAATACAATGGTCCCCTGTATTTCTCAGGCCTATTGATAAAGACATTTTACTCCCCATACACCTGCAAAATCAGCAATCATTCGACTGTTTGTAAATCTCACACATTTAAAATTTAGAAGAAATTAGACTGTCAAGAGTAGAGAATGTGGATGATATCATTAATTATCTTTTATTATTGTCATCTAATTAATAATTATCATTAATTACCAACCCTCAAGTATGTGACCAGCCCAATGAAATCAAACATTCTGAATGATAAGGTCAAGTGAATGTGAAAAAACAGTCCGATAAAACAACACTTTACATTTGGGTTTACTTTGGATTTTTAGATTGAACTGAACTGACTTGTGCTTCTGTAAGTGTCGCAATTATATTTTAGGTTTCATGATTGTATAGTGTGGTTGAATATTCATGATTTGACATTTGACAACCCAAGAGACCTAACCTTTGGAAAAAGACATTCAATATATTTTATAAAGGATCTATACCACCATCAAGGTTATATTTGAATGGCTTTGTTGATGAAGATACTCTGAGCCACATTGTCAGAGGTTTGCCTTAGGCTGGAGGGGCACTGATAAAAGAGTGGGTGGAGCAGATGGGATGAAGGGGAACAGCGCTGTCAACTATGTGGAACAAGGAGTTAATGGGGCCTAGTATAAAAAATGCAGGGCTATCGTCAACCCTTTTATGGTATTTTGGTTTAATAACCCGGGCCACTCAAATTAAGGAGGAGAGTGCTTTGTGTATATCAAGTGTCTAACACAACAAAACATGCTATCCAATGCCTGATCTTGGAAGCTAAGCAGGACAGGGCCTGGTTAGTACTTGGATGGGAGATGCTGGAACACTAGGTACCACAGTGTGGCACTCGAGGAAACGTAATTGTGTCATTAGGCAAGACACTTCACCCGCAGTACCTAGTAAAGAGCTTTGACTGCCTTGAAGGTG
Organism: Chaenogobius annularis; assembly: GCA_015082035.1. NCBI lineage: Eukaryota > Metazoa > Chordata > Actinopteri > Gobiiformes > Gobiidae > Chaenogobius > Chaenogobius annularis. Next base: position 576,660 of record BJKM01000051.1, read on the forward strand.
GAAAACTGCTATATAAATACATTGTAATAACATTATCCTTGTTTATATGAGTGCTTGAAGGGGAGGATAAAGGTTGTGATGGTAAAATTCAACACTTACAGAACTTCCAAACCTCTCAGTGCCCGAAATGCTCCATCTTCAATGCAGGCGATGTGGTTTTTATCCAGCTGACTACACAGAAAAGAAACATTGTTATTATTGACAGACAATCTTGAATTGTCCCTGCAGACTGGTTGTAATCATCAGCACAGTAAATACTATACTGATGGACTATGGTAAATCAATATGGAGCTTGTAATCCTGAAGACGAGCAGCGATTATTTAGCTGCATCACTCTGCGGTACACAATAACTGTACAGAGTGGACACAAATGCAACAGGAATTGCTTAGTTTATATAGGATGATAAATAGAAACGCTACAATCCACCACACACAAATATTAATCATTTATCAAACCAAAAACTCACAGGTTTTTTATGTCTGTGGCTCCTCTGAAGGCTTTTCTGGGGATCGACTGGATCAAGTTCTCACTCAGATCTCTGTAAAAACAAAAGTTACATAATGATACAATGTTATTTGTTTGTGACCAATGTTATGAATAATAAATATATTTTCATTTTTTGTTTCCTCACTTGTTCTCTTTGTAAACTCATCACACATGTATGATGTTTGACTTCCCACAGCCCATAATCCGGTTATAATGCTGTAACATGATTGGCTTGGAGTGATGTATACGCACCACTTACAAGTTTGATTGGATTAGACGCTGAGGTCGTGGGGGGTCGCGTCACAACTGTAGCTCTGTTCTGGGACAAAGTGCCCAAAAACCCCATGACAGCCCATAATGATGCTCTATGGTATCAAGCACACTGGCTTTTCTCATTAACTTCCTGAAAGAACAGCCACAGTCGTCATGGTTTTCTGGCTGCACTTTTTTGTTCACTGAATTTCAGAGATTTATTGTGGGGTTTGAACGCTTATGGCAGACAGCATATTAAATTTAGCAAAGCTACATTTCTGCATTTACACATCCCTAAAATGGCAAAGGACACATTTCTGTGGGAGACCATGCCACAGTATTTTACATATTATGTGGTTGTGGCCGACTGGTATTTTACGCAGAACTTCAGCCGTGTTGAAGTCAAGATATTTGACATTTCTTGATTAGTTTGAAAACATATTTCCGAAGAAGTTAGAAATACACATTCTGGTGAGGGATCAGTCATCACCACAAACAACCAAACTGGCCTGTGTTTGTCCATGTTTGACTCCAGCACTTTGCACCATTGAGGACACAAGCATGAAAGAGACACTAAACAGGCAGTAGTCGTTTAACATGTTTAGGAAGTAATAAAACACAAAGGGCCGCTCTTTCCCTTTGAGAATATTGTTTTCCATTCAAACTAATGTGTGAGTGAAGTCTTGCAGAATCAGGGCTGAGGCAGTCAGGAGCAAGATAACAGGTCATAATCACCAGGGTTTATTCAGCAGCTCTGTTTGAGTGTTAGAGGTACTCGGCTGTGCCCAGTGACCAGACCGCCTCCTCTGCTCATTACACTGAAGCTCCACACAGCGCTGTAATGACCAGGTCAGTCCTTCCCCTGTTTGTTTCCTGAACACAGCTTGTCCAAAAGCCCTTTTCCATTTCAGGTGCGTGAGCAAGCTTTCAAAAGACTCTGATCTGGTATAGATTTACCTAAATACACTGCATACCTCGGGTTAGTTCATTAGAGAAGCCCACTCGCCTTTCGTTTACGTCTATCACAGTTCATTCCCATTGTAGTCTTAATGATGGTGCAGCAGCACACATGGTTTCAGGTACGCGGCAGCTAACAACTCTTCACTAATATGCTTCCCTCGAAATCTTTTTTAGCATAAACTAAGCCTCATATAATGTATTCTAAATTGCTCTGACAATAAACAATACGGATACATTTGTTTACAAGAATCTCTGCAATGTCTGTATCTAGTTCAATTAGCAACCGTATCAGACATAGCTGAAGGCGCCTGGGCTGAAGATAAGCCGCACTCTCAAGGTAATGTCTGGTTCCTGTCTGATTCACATCATTAACCCCTGATCCCTATCTAACTACATTAATACTGTACACAGCGCTCTGCATTGTGTGGCTCTTGAAAAACGAGATAACACAAAAGCAAACACAGTCTTGAGAAGATTAGCATAGATTCATATCTCAGTGATAACTATATCTAGCCTCAAATATGTTAAGAAGAGGGCAAAAGGACTGTTTTACCTCAGGAACACAGTGAAAACCCAACTTGCTCCACAATATGTGCAGTGTGTAATGCTCCAATGAAAGCATGCAGAGGGGCACATGCATACACATGCCTATACAATGACCAACAATCACCTCTTTCACACAGGTTTCATAGCCTCTGCCTCCACTGTACGCTCACAACAGCAGCTGACAAAGAGCATCATGAATCAACAGAGGTGATGTTCTAATACTCAGGATTAGCTGAGGGGAAATACTGCCATTCAAAAGTATGCTTTCAGTATGCAATAAAAACAGTCTTCATTACCGACCCCCCACACGTCATCGCCTCTTTATTGAAATCGTTCGTGGTTCTCTGGTAAACAAGTTGGAGCAACAGTCATAATTCAAAATGAACCACAAAGAATTTATTACCAGCACATATCAAAACATGTTATGGAAATGCAGTGGTAAATACCTTCACAGTACATTTTAATGGATGTAAACAAACAATTAAAAGTTTGTCTGGGTGCTTTTGATGGAACAAAATGAGCTGTATGAGTAAATGAGCAGTGTTAAGCTCTGTCTTTACTCACAGTAAAAGGCAACTCATTAACACAAATGAACAGCCTTTGTGTGGGACGATAGAAACCCTTCTAGGTGAATAAGGCCATTACTGCACAGTACAGCAGCAGTGGGCACATCAGATGCCAATCTTCCACTAACACAGGAAACTAAAGCTTGATTAAAACTGTAAAAACACATGATTGAGCACTGCATGGTCTTAGTGTAAACAACATGATTAAGACCCACAAACATGATGCTGGTGCTGTAGAGGGTTCTTGTCTAGGCCCGTGAATGACTCAGTCCATTTATGTGAAAAAGGAGAAAACTGCATTAAAGCCATACAGTGACAAAGACATGTGACATTAAAGGTAACTAGAGCCATTTATCAGCACACTTTAGTTGGTGAAAAAGTCAGACAAACAACATGAAGAGAGTAACAAGGATGAGTTTTTGGTTGTTGGTCAGAACAGTGTAGCTTGATGAGTATTTATCATATAACATAAAATAGCACTCACACTTAACAGTGTGAATTTCCAGGGCTCGAGGTAAAGAATACCTTCTTTAAATTCTTTCTTCTCTGTCACTCAAAAGGCCTGTAATCTGGAGCCACTGTAGTGCAGATAATAAATCCACACAGCACCCTACCTTACCACGATGATTAAAACGTCCAAATACTACACATGTTACACACAAATTAGCCTATACAGTAAATCTTAAATGCTATCATCTTCAACACATGACGAAAATAAATAAATTCAGATTAAAAATAGATACAAACTTCTAGAAAAATCACAATGTGTGGCTTCATCTCTGTTGAATTAGATAAGAGGAATTTCACATTTGTCTGTCTGACGTCCAGAAATAAATGATCAAGTAGAATTATTTTCCAGCGAACTGTCAAAGCAGTGCTCATTTATGTATTTAACTCTCTAGTGTTGTCTCTGCCTGAAAAATGGGTCTGGGAATGCTTTGAGATTTATCGTGATGTTGAAAAGCACAGCCAGCATAACACCTCTTCTCTCTCACAGGCACACACAGACACGCAGCACACACATATACTGTATGGACGTATGGGTCGAGCTGTCTCTTCAGCAATGGGACCTGAGTGAGGGGGATTTCATGGATGGACTCCACTCTAATCATACACAGCTTACCAACCAATGAGAAACACACTTTCGCTCCCAGACGGGAACACTCAACAACCACCAAGAGTAAACCCAATCTCAGTAGAACTTATCAAGTCCACATGAGGTCTGACAGACAGATCGCTCTCTCTCTCTCTCTCTCCCTCGCTCCGGAATAACTCGTTTTGCTGTTGCCCATGTCTCCTCTTTCACCGTAAATGATTCATGATGTCTTTGTGTATACAGAGGCTTTCCAAATCCCGTAGATTTGGCGGCGTATCCTCTGCCACCCGTGCAGAAAATTAAAGAGTTAAGAAAACGCAGAAAGAAGAGACGAAAATCCATCCCTGGTCCTGCTTATGCTCCAATTTCTCTCCCTGTCGACCCATTCTGCCTGCTCGTGTCCAGTCCTTTCTCTGGTGGTCAAGCTGACTGATGGCGCAGACGTGGGGAGGGGGGCACTGGCATCGATCATGACGGACATTATCAACTGACAGTGGGGTGTACGATTGCACGGCCCTGCAAGCAAAAGCCTGTGCATCCATCATGCTGTCTACCTGCTGGACAATAGAGCAACAGAGACAGCCAGAAGGAAAGCAAACTCACCTCTCCACAGGTCCATTATCACTGCTATTACAGCACAGTTTTAGCCAACAGCAGCAATGCCTCAATGAGCAAAAAACTTCTCATCTCCACGAATGGCCTGGGAATGATTTGGCTGCTCTAATGGGTTATGGCGGGTTGAGACAAAAGTGCAACAGCAATTTAGAACAGGCAAAAACACACTTGCACATACTGTGTGGTCCAACTAAACGGGTTAAAGATGCCCCTTTGTGAAAGCGGGCTACCTAAAGTGGAAAGCTGATAGGCCTAGATCGAATGACAAGTGTTCCTGGAAGTGTGGGTCTGAGGTCAGTAGTTATTGAGCCAATTGTGATGACAGATCTACTACACATAACCACAGGCAAGATCACAGCGCTGTCACTAGACACACAGAAGTCAGGAGCTGTTTCAATCAACAAGTTAAGTGAATGCAGCAGCACAGTGCTTAACTGGCTCCATGCATAAAACAAGGAGGCGCACATGTATTAAGGTAAAGTCATTTAAAGGTCTGGAGAGTAGCCAGGGGGGGTTTCTGCTTCAGCAATTTTATCATCATTTGGCAGGTTTATTTTTCTGTTGCATTTAGGCTTGTGACTGGCCAAAAGAGAGGATTGTGATACACACAGATTGTGTTCTGCGTACACCTACGTAATATTTACAAAAAGTCCAGCAACAAAGAACGGCTGAAGTCTTCAGCTGAGAGTGGGAGATTGAGATACCTAAGTACAGGACACAAGGTTAGAACAATGGAAGCTCCAGGCTCTCTTTGCTGGTGTGGCCTAGGCACCACTCAGTGTGATGTATGAGACAGGTGTATTGTGCGCGACAAAAGAGTCGACAAATCAGCCTGTGCATATATATCACCTTATCTCACGACGCACAAACACACAGGTCCTCCGAGGCACAACAACTAAACCCCACTCCCACTCTATTGTCAGGCCCAGTGTAATCAGCAATAAATAAGACTGCCTCGCAGTCCCAGTCTTCTTTGGGACTCATAAATTATAGAAGTAGAAAAGCAAAGCAAAGTAAGCACTCATTACAATATAAAGGTTGTGTGCAATCGCAACACCACAAAACCACCAGCAGCAGATAATACCATGAGTCAGGCAGTTGTCATTGATATTTGTTTGTTTGTTTGTTGGTTTTTAACTGTAGAAGTGCAGTTTTAGCCCCACCACTTCTTATCTACTCATGATTTATGGGTAAATGACTTATTTAACTTAACTGTGAAACAGATCAATAAACTCAAAGTGCCACAAACAGCAAAGGTGATGGTTGCTAGGAGACAGAGGTACCCAGTGGAATGGCGTCGGAGCCAGAGGGCCCTGTGTTTGAGGCAGGAGAGAGGACAATGGAGCTGGTCCCAGCTGTGTGCAGTGGGTGGGCCTCGTCCTGAGAAAAAGACCTGAACAATGAGCTGGAGTGACTGTTGTGGATGTTTACTCGGTCCTGCCCAGTGTTAAACGCCCTCTCGCTTCCCACTGACAGCCCACGTTCAATGGAGGCAGGGTAGCAAAACTAAATAACATACAAGCAGCGATCAGTTCATTAGCTAATTGATTGAGTGTGAATATAAAACAAAGAAATAGTGATGAGCCCAATTGAATTGTTGTTTTTTTTTTAATAGCAAGACATAGTCAATTGTATTTTTTAGTAAAACATGTGGCAGAAAATTAAGCGCTCTGATTAAACAGACGTTTCTTTTCTTAGTAAAAAAGTCAATATCAGCTTAGAATACAAATCTTCCTGTTTGGAGCCCCAAAAATGTTGTGTGTGTCTGCGCCACATTTGGCCTTAGGCATTCATTAATGGGTAACCAGCCGGGTATTAAACCAAGCAGAGGCAGATGTGATCTGCAGCGCTCTGGAAAAGACAAGCCCTGAGGATGTGGCTGTTCAGGGTTAATGAAGCCTTGTAGAGAGGCTGCCTTAGGCTCAAGATATTACATACATATTATACACATATACATTTACAAAAAAAACAAATAATAATAATAATAACAATCCTTATTATTATTATCATTATTATTATTGCTATTGTTATTATTATTAATATTATCATCATTATTATTATTATATAATATATATGTATATATAATATATATGTATATATATATGTGTGTATATATATATATATATATATATATCTCTCTCTCTCTCTCTCTCTCTCTCTCTCAAGATCAACATTCCAGTCGAACAACATTTTAGCTTTTAGAAATGCTTCGTTACAATTTAATAAGGAAAAAAAAACGTACAATGTGCATTCATGAGTTATTACAACCCTCATCACACACATGTATTAGCAAAAAGAGTGATTATTCCCCGGGGTAGGCCTCTGTGTGCAGTAACACGCACCAGTGCATGGATGCCAGTACAGTTAGCACAGTGTCAGAGCGCCAGATGAGGCCAATACCTTTAGATGAATGACTCCACTACGACAGCCATGATGGATAAGACGGAATACAGGGCTTTGTTCACAATGTGTGAACACCAGTTTCATGAGCTCAACCAACACGTCTCTTGAATGAAAATGTTTTTCACAGTATGAGTCTTAGGTTGTTTTCTTGAAAGCAACTTTTGGATCAATTTATTGCCAGAAGTTCTGCCTGAATGGCAGTTCATGTCCAGAGGCTGCAGCAGACATGTGTGTATACGTGAGTGCGTGGGTGTGTCTGTGTGTGTACGTGTGTGCATGTGCGTGAGGGTGCGTGTGTGTGTGTGTGTACGTGTGCAGAGAAAGTCCCCATGGATGCAGCACAAAGGCAGTCTGGCACTCACCAGTGGATCCACTGCCAGAGCAGGGGGCATGAAATTAAAACAAACCAGCAGCAATCAGGAAAGGACAAGTCAGAGGGATGTGAGAGCCAACAAGAGGAAACAAAGAGTGATAATATGCAGACCAGGGCACTTACCCAGGGATGGAAAAATAACAACACTTATTAAACAGTCAAAAGAAAATTAGCTGTGGCTTTATCATTATGCATTAATGTGTTTCTCTGACTACATTACCACCACACTACTACGCTCACACAACCACAATAGAAGTCAAGGACTTCAGCAAGAAAAGTTGCTCTGACCCTGAGCTTGAAGTCATACATCATCATATATGTTGACTTGCCTCATTGCCAGACATGCATTTTGTTTGTGTTTCTTGTGATAGCGATAGATCACCCACTGGTCTAGACCTAATCAACACTGAGGCCACAGATCCCAGACCAACACACATTCACTTATTGCACACACATGCGGCCCCTCAATTTCCACCTCTGACCTTTCGACCGAACAGAAGGCCCCAAGAGGCAGTGATGGATTTACCAGGCAAAGGCAGCGAGTGTGGACTTTGGTATGGTTACATGACAATGTCACATCCTGCAGTTCAGCGTTTTATTTGTTTTACTTCAGCATGTTTTATGATGTTTTGCACAGTATCCCCATTATACGCATCCCATGTTTACAATGAAAATAGACGAGGTGCAGCACATGGCTTTCTGTGCACTGGAGATTACTGGTAGATGTCACCCTGGCAATGACCACTGACCTCTCCTCTGTGATTCAGACTTGGAGGGCCTGGAGCGTGACCAATCCATTAAACCACTCGGACAAGGATGAGGGTGACATCTGAACCCAAAAACACAAGTGCAGAGGACACCAAGCACACGATGTCTGCCAGAAGATGTGTCACTGAAGAAAACTACGTTATAATAAAAAGGATCAAGAGAAACACATGACAAAACAAACACTGGGATCCACCAATTCAATTTAAAGTAAAGATCCATGTCTTTTGTATTTTGAAGAGCCTGAAGAATAAGCAGATAAAGCTGTTTCTAAAGGTTGACTTCATTTAGAATTGAGTTGCATGCTTTTCAATTTCACGATGTAAAACAATTGACTAGAGCGCTGTACGGTGGGAGAGATGGTGCAGATACCTCATGTGAAAGGAGAGAAAAGGAAATAATGAAGAGACAGAACCGTGAGAGGAGGAAGGAAGAGATTAGAGAAGAAAAGAAGGAGGATGGGACTTCAAGGATGAGTGAGTGAGAGTGACAGCCTGATCTGGAATGTCTTTGTCTGCTCTAACTAATATTTACTCTTGGATTTTGCATTTTCTTTTTTGGCTCTTTGCCATGAACAAAGATGAATAATAAGGCACAAAGCCAAAAGGTTACTTATCTTGTTTGTTTATTTTACATGGCATTTTTGGGGAGAAAAATAAAAAAGATGGAAGGGGATTTGTAATGAAAATATCCAGTCTATGTCCAAAACGTAACTACTTGCAATTACATATACATGCACTGCACATGTAAATAAGTAAGGAGAGCTCTAAACTTCTTTATAGTGTGCAAAGATCTAGTCGTGGTGCCCCAGCCCCTCCTCTGCTCTGTTCGTCCCAGGGAGCCGAGGCTTATATCAGTCGGCTGTCTGCCTGAAGGCCAGCCTAACAGCAGGCCAGTCATAACGGGCCACTTTGATGTCTTTGTGGAAAGGCTCTGTGCCTCATGTCCACGCTCATTAACTCTGTCAATGACAGATCAATGTGAGACTGCAGAATGCTGCATTGACTCAAAATTACCATCCATTTGTGGTAAGACCTTTATCCGCTTGTATAGGAGACAATGACCTACACAAAGAATGATAGCTCTGTACTTTATGACAGAATCCGGACTCCTTTTAGGTGCAAAGATTTTGCACTTCCCATTAAATTCACAGAGAGCCGTTTTAATGACCAAAATTACAGACAGTTCTTTTAGCACCGTTCTGTCTGTCAGACAGATGCAGTCAACCATGTTGGAGTCCAGAGTCAGAAGATGACCAACATGAAGAAAGCATTTAGTGCCTTCAAACTACATCACATCTCGACATGTTTTGTGGATGCTTTTGCTTCCACTATCATTATCAGTTTTATCATTTTTATCATTATTATTGTTGCTATTGTTATTAATATTAACACTTGAAATTAAATGTATTTTGTACAAACCTGATTTCTGTATTGGACCATTGGACTATTGATATCACTGCCAAGCACATCTCTTACCCAAAACATAGATTTATTATAGACCTCCGACAGACTCCCACTGTACACAAAGTTCGGCTGAATCTAAATATTTAAAAAGTTTGTCTTTGGTTAAACATTGAACATTCCTTTGCCATCTCCAGGACCTACAGCTCACTGTCTAGCTCCTGTTCTTCCTTCCTCCGGTTTGACCTTTGCTACAGTTGCCTGGATATGGGCTATTGTAAAAATCCACCAAATACAATGAAAGTGTGGGAACCTTCTGCTGAAAAACTGCCCTGACAACTATGAATCCCTCTGCACCCGCTACCACCTCCGCTGTCTTGCTCACGGCTCAGTTCAAATGGTGCTGCTTCATTTAGCATCGAGAGAAAGTAAAATGTCAAGATTTGTCTGAAAGTCCAGTGTCTCTTGAGGAGAAGGTGGTCGATCCTTAGAGGAGTAATGATATGTTAGGACAGCCCACAGCAAACACAGGAACCGTGAGTCAGCGCTGCACACTGTTTGGTAACAAAAGTTCAGTTTTGTGTCAAGCCCGGACCTGCGAGGATATCAGGTCTAAATCCTCGCTGTGCTCCGGTGCTTCCACTCATCGGGCCAGATTTGGCCTTTTCTATTTGTTTTACTGAGCTCCCTAATGCTCTCCAACCTCCCTCCCGACAAGCTAGGTGTTTATTGTCTTGCATGTGTGTTTTGCCTTGGCCTGCCCAGGAAAGCTCACCATCCTGCTGTCACTCAGCATGGACAGAAAGCTGATTCTACGTTGAGTTTGGAACAAATACAGAGAATACAAAGACTAACATTTTTTAAGGTAATAGTAATTAAAAAATACATCTTATAGAGCGCTTTTTAAAAAAAAAACACAATCAATTAAATATTTTCATTTTCAATCTTTTTGACACTTTAGTTTTTACTGTCCCTGTTGAAAGGGTAGAGTAAAACATAGTGAACCAACACAATAGTCTGTGGTGGAGGATAATAATTTGTCATCACTGCTGATCTAAAAGAGAACCAAATACATCTCAAATGTTCTTGTTGCTGTTTCTTGCCCCATGTAGTTGAATGCCTTTAGTGTGGTCGGAGTTAACTGTACATGCAGAGTACTCCAGACTACTCCAATTGGAGTTTTGTGCTTAAAAGAAATCCTGATCAAATCATACTATAGGCCAGAAAGTGCCCGTGAACGCAGTGAAATCTGAATGTAGTGTGCACATGGGTGAGAGAGGAGTTGTAAACGGGCTCTTTTCATGAAGCTGAGATGGTCTACAGAGAACTGCTCTCATTTCAAGCATCATTTATTCATCAGCCCCCCCTGTGTGTGACAGGCTACACAGAGTGACAGACATTTAGTAGTGTAGACCAACACACATAAGCAGTCAACCCCATTCCCTCAACCAACACCCCACTTTTCTTCCTTCGATCGTGTTTTGTCACCCAGCGCTGCCGTTTGTGCAATATTCATCAGCTCCATCTCACACTCAATGAATTTTTATAAACTCTGCTGAGCACTGATTGGTGAATGAAAGACACAACACACACCCAGCCCCTGATTATCAACCCTTTCACGGAGCTATGTTTTGTACTCTTGGAATCTGACAGTGATTTATGAAGAAGGGGAGTCACTCTACACCCTGATACACTACCACACAGAGCAAGGTTACAGGCCTGAACGGGGGCACAGAGAGAGGAAACTGCACCAAACAAAGCAGCCGCCTGGGTCAGCACCACATCAAACTCTCCGACAAATCCCTTCAGCCAGCCTCATAAAAATGCTTCCCTTCTTTCAATAAATTATTTTCATGAATACCAGGAATATTCTGATTCAATGATCCTTTAACAACTGTTCCAGGAACTGCAGAGGTCTTACAAAAACAATACTGAGTTAATTTGTAATTTCTGGTGCTTTACAAGGTGGCAACCAACCATTATTTTAGTAGTTGACGAGTCAGCGATTCTTTTTTTTTGAGAAGTCGACCAGTCAGACGATGATTTCTATTGTACATTGATACTTTTTAAATACATTATCTATGCTGACTAAAGGCTTTTAGATTGAGTATATTTACAAAGTAGAGAAAAGATTTTTTTGAATTTTATAATTCCACCAATAAAACATCCTTTTGCATGTGTTTTAGAGTCGAGATAATGTTTACGAAAATATGATTCTTTTTACAGTCAGTCGATTCATTGTTGCAGCTCTATGCTTAGCCATTGTGGTCGGGTTAGAGAGTGAACCTTTTTTACAACCAGACACACCTTTTATGCAAGCAGTTCAGTGCCAATTTGTGCGGGCATGTTGAAGTTATTTAAATGGGCTATCAGTTACAACTGAGGTGAGGGCACCACATTCCTACTGACTCAGAAACAAGAACAGAGGGGGGGTTCGCCTGATAATCTGCAGCATTTTATCTTGATTTCAGCCCCATTAGATCATATAGGGCACAGAGAAAGAATAGCAAAGAGAAATGAGTAAATATAAAACAAACTGGGGGTGCCAAATGTTTCAGTCATTTCTGATTTTATTTGAAATGTGATGAACAGCTGGGCTTACAAATGCCACGGAAGGATTCCTCAAGTCCTCGAGCTGCAGCCAGCTTGACATTCACAGATAGGAATTCAGTGAGACAGTGGACAAAGAGGCTGTACCCTGGTGGGTGCTTGATTGAATGGGCAGAACGTGCTGCAGAGGACAGAGTGACGAAATGGCAGAGGAAGAGCAGGTGTGAGGTGCCTCAAACCCCATTGACCACTAATAGCCTCTCTTCCATTCAGCTGTGTGTAATTGCTGCTACAGTGCCTGGGCTTGTTTCCATTTAGTGTGCTACTCGGCCTCTTGTGTCCCTCATGAATTATGTTTTCTGGGACCCCTCCAGCCCCTCCCCCTTGTTGACTGACAGCTCGACTGCCTCCTGGCCCAGGCTGGCTCGGAGCAGAGGAGTGGGTGACTGAATAGACTAATAAATAGTGAAGGAGGGGTCGGGCACACCCAGGCCTATTGAAAAAGCGCTGTCACGCCTGACCCTTAACCAAACACACACACGTATTGATAGCTAACAATCCAGTGTGCAACTAGCCAATGTAGTCACACACCTTCACGTCACCTCTGTCAGTTCTGACCCCGGACCAAATACCCTGCTCCCCACGTATCCACAGTGACCAGAGGCCCCAACAATCACCTAGCAACCACGGAACAATGAGCTCCACGGAGACGGAATGGCTTGAGCAAAGGGCATTCTATTCTCTGGAGATGGAGGGAGAGATGGAGGGATGCAGCGGAGGGAGTTGTGGGGGGTGAAGGGGTGATGGGAAGAGTGTTCAAACACATCTTTAACCGCGTCACAAAGAGGCTGCCTTCCTGGGAAAAGAGGCAGTGCTTCTCTAACCCCGCTGGTCAACTGGGCCCACTCTGACAGGTCAGGAAGATCAGCACTTTGACTTCTGTGCCTTTCTTATTATTTGGTGATTTTGTCATGCATAGACAATACAAAGAAAAACACAATTGAATATTACAGGTCAGATCTGTGGAGAGGCGAGTTTTTCAATGTTGTTTAGCAATAAAATGACCTGTAATTGAGACATTACAGGTGATTACACGAGCCATACTATGGAATATGAGCCATAACATCTCCATGAAGACAAGCAACTTCAAAGAAGTAACACAGAACTTCAAAGTTCAGTTTTGACAGTGCTCTGTGTGGTCAGTGTCAGTGTTCTGAAATTTATTCCCTGCTCTGACAATTTGCTGAATGTCCTCCCTGCTCTCATCCTCATTCCATGCTTCATGGTCCTGTCTAATAAAGCCTAAAGGCCAAAGAATCCTTTCCAAAATAAAGCTCAGTTTTGACACGAAGAAACCTATTTTCATTACAAAGTCTAGTAAGGACATAGTTTACTCATGTATTAAGATTCAAATCATTGGGAAGGATGTAGGTTAATTCAGTCAAAATGTATACATTTTAGTTATTAAGTCGTGTTTTGGTTGATCGACAAACACTAATCAGAGTTTAATGGATCCAGTGAAGTGACAAGTCCACTTTAATCTTCATATGCAGGGCTAATAAAGGTGTCAGGGGGAGGGTGGAATAATGGCATGTGGCTGGGCATTACGGGATTACACACACACACACGCACACGCGCGCACACACACACATACACAAAAGCACAAACACACACACACACACACACACACACACACACACACAAGGTACGGCTAATGAAGGCTGTAAAAACTTGAAAAGCCCAGATGAAAAACCAAAGTGCACAGGGTTTTGTTCAAATGACCTCTTTACTCTCCTCTGCAAATTTACAAACTGTTGACACAGTGAAGGATTAGGGACAGAGCTGGATGGGAAAATGTTGCATGACTGCTGTTGATTTCTGGCCTGTGACATAGAGCGACCAAAGCATGTGACCTCCAGGGCCTGTAAACACTGGAAAAGGTCGCAGGGATAATATAATGGCTATAACTTACATAGATTATGTCGATTTGCCTCTTTCTAGACTGAATTGTGTGTCTGCAAGTCTTGGAGAAGCATTTAAATGTGTGAATGTTTCTGTCTGGCTCATGACTGACGAAGTCAATCACACCAGTACCAGCAACACGCCCTCCAGCCACGGCCGACATGCAAGAAAACTGCAGCTCATAACTGCATCTCGGGGCACACAGGGAGTCCCAGGTCCCCGGGCCATTTATAAGCCAACGAGGATGAAAAACTTGAGCTGGGGTGAGTTTGACCATCCCAGAACCAGGTGTTAAGGGCACAGATAAGGCCAGGAAGTAATGGAAGAGAGGCGGAGAGATAAGGAAGACTGGAGTATGGTACACTGCAGGGGCTCAGGGGGAGGATGAGGAGGAAAGTCAGCCCTGTTTCATCTTCCACACTGGGCCCCACTGTCACCGAGGCCTCTTCTGTCAGAGTCCAGCTTTGAAGTGGTAATAGAGCTCGGGACTAATGCAGGTGCCGGCCGTTCCAACTCCTGGCATGGACACATATTTGAGGAGAGAAATGGAAGGCATTTAAAAGGTTCACAGATGAGGACAGTCCTACTTTAGATACTTGAATTATATCCTTAACAACCACCACTCTTTAGTTGTTGAAAAGGAAAAACTTTGAAGGAGAAAAAAAACTTTAAAAAATAAATAAAAAATGTAGTATCAAATTACCAAAAAGTTATGTTGGTAAAAACAGGAACACAATAGACATAGTGGCGCACTCATTTGAGCATCTAGGAGCTGTGTTTCAGTCAACCAGGTGTTTTTAAATGAAAACAGCAGGGAAAGGAAACCAATTCCAGCTCACAGTTATTTCCAAAAAATATGCATTGACTGTAGCAAAGAACAAAAAAAAACCACACATATCTGAAACAATCTCTGGCACATACTGGCTAATGAGACCAGGGCCTCCTGCCAGGCTTCAGCAGGCGGTCTATATCACAAATTGTTCAACAAATCACAATTTGTTTTTTACCTATGTACAGCACTGACCAGCAGTGGCTCAGAAGAACGTGGCAATGTTCCCAAAAACAAATGCAATTTGCTGCAGGGATGCAGGGCAAAAACATAGCTTCGGCATCGTTTCCCCTTAAACCCAAGCAGTGACATAAATCAGAAATGATAAGTAAAATTTTATTATTTGGATGGTCCTTTTTCTGACATCTAAGATGAACACCACTTTGACTAAAGAATAATCATCCCCACAGACAGACAGGAGACAGTACATTGTTCTCACACAGAGAACTGTAGCCACAGGGAAGAGAAACAGGTTCAACCAAGACTGTTCTACACAATAAAGGGATGAATGTTAAGACTGTGTAATTATTTACACACAACTTCAAATCCAAAGATTTCTCTGGGACCATTACACGACTTTTTGTATCAGATCTAGTTGTTACTCTTCAAAGCACAAGACGCACATCAGCAGGAGGTGGGCTGAAGATGTGTCCGGTGCTATTTGAGTAATTACAGGTGAGCTTGGCGTGTGTGGGGTGAGCTTGTTTGCGTTTCTCAAATCTCTAAATCTGAGTTTGAGCCTGAGGCCACTGCATAAGGCGCTGACTGTCTGTGTGGGTGCGCCGGTGCTGGTCAACACATGTGTGGGTTGCTTCCTGCTATTTCCTGGATGTCAGGAAAGGGTTTGGATCCCCCTCCCGACTTCCATGACGAGGAGCGTGTGCTTGACTCACATCCAACACTTCAGAGCTGAGGTCCAGGCCCTAACAGGTCATAACTGGAGATTACACAAAGATACTGTACTGGTCCTGATGAGCTTTTCACACCGCGATCCAGAGCAGATAATGTTGATGGAAAGTCCAGCCTGAGCTTATACACAGAAAGGGCCACTGCACTGCATTAGCTGGGAGACGACAAAGCTGGATTTCCCATTCAGATAAATATGTCCACACAAGACCAAACCAGGGCCATGGCAAACAGGGAGGACACCTCGACTCCATGGGTTGTTATTCCTGGCTGGGGCTGCTGCATTCCTCAGACCTTTGCTTAAAGTTTTCAAGGAGACACGAGGGCAGCTTTTTCTCAGGCCGTACGTCAGTTTTAATCAGCAACAGCCGGAGCAGCCATCACAGAGGCAAACTGTCGGCAACTAGGCAGCCAGTTCCGCAAGAGAAATCCCTGTGTATGTATACTCATGACGGATCTAGACCACACTTTGATGTCTTATTCATGCCATATCAATTCATAATGACCAGTCCCCAGTCACATACATCTGAGGGCCATGTAAACGAGTCGTCGATCAGCGCAGGAAGGATATCTGGAGCATCAGAGCTGGTGTGAATGTAGAGCAGTGTGTACCAGACGATGGACGCAGGAAAAAAACACCACTGATGCCCCTGCGCTTTAGTGTGAATATTTAACAAGCCGCAATCCATGTGTTCAATTATTCATGAGGTGGGACACAAAATCATTAGTAAATATAAACACTGCCATTTCACCCCCTCAGCCACATGTTTACCTCGCTCCTTTTGCACGTCTAACTTTGTCTCTTTCTAATCACTTTGTCGTTTCTTTTCTCCTCTCATCTGTTTCTTTTCTCTTTTTTCTTGTTTTGAATATTTCAGATGTCAGAGTGGTTTTTAAATTACCCCCTTTTGGCTTCCGCTCTTCTTACATGGTTTGTCTGCGTTTCTCTCTCTCTAACACACAGTCGGACTCATAAAGAAAACAGCGACAACCCATAAAAGCCACTTTTACCAGCTGACAAGGACAGGTCCAGAACCAAGGGCAGGGGCAGCGAGTTGAAGGCATAGCCTATATACTCTGTTAGCTGCCAAGCCAGTTCCAGTGGGGCTCCAGATGTATAAGTAACATTACTTTGAAGGACTATAAGTCTATTTCTGCACAATAGAGATTGTGTCGTCACACCTCAAAGAATTTTGAGTAATTCAGTAATTCTAAATCCATGGGGATCTATATGTTGCATTCATACAAGTATTCCGACACTTTCTGATCATTTCTATTGCACATTGAGATATTTAAATACATTACCAACCAAATAAAGGTTGAAATATGGTGACTGGAGGCTAGAGAATTCTCTAACTCTCTAATGGAGTTAGAGAATATTTAGGAATAAAGTATCAGTAAAGTTATATTGTAAATTAAAATATATGTAATGAATTTGAGACCCCAGGATGAATAGCAACTGGTATTTCAGGAGCTAATGTGACTTTTAATAAACTAATCTAAAGTACCGGTATACTAATTATGATGTTCCATGCACATCTGGCTAGTTGTTTTTGACCTTCAATACCGAGCTCTAGAGACTAGTTTGCAACGAAGAGTGGTGTTTTTTGGGGATTTTTAATGGTTTTTTGGTGGGGACAGTGCATGTTAATGAACATACATGATACACATGCAGTAAACACACCGGATTGTAGCCATGGGCTAATTTTCATCCATTGTCCCACATTCACTCTTACAAACACACTCTCTTCATCAACCCGCTGGAGGGAAAGTGGGTGAAGTGTCTTGCCCAAGGATACAACGACAGTGTGCACTACCGCCCCCCTCTGGCATTCCAATGGTCTCCTTAGACGCTTCCCAACAGTTGCAGCTAAACTTCAGGTTTCATGTGTAAATGCTAAATAAAGTGAAGTTGATATGTAATTGCACTATTCTAAATTGTTGCTACAGCGTCTTTGCTAAATCTGATCCCTGAAAGTGACTGTTTACTCAGTGTCTGACTCGGCCACACCGCAGTGAATTTGTTGCACCGTACCCTCATGATGGAGATGCGTTGCCATGGGGACCACTGCCAAAAAGGGGGCCCAAACAGTCCAATGGAGAGAGAGGCAGAGAGACCTAGCACGTCCAAGCAGGTCATTCATCAGCACAGACAAAGAAAAGGAAATGACAAGACCAGCTTGGACTATTAGAAAGCTGCCAGGCACACATGCATTCAGAGCATAGTATTATCCAAACATTTAAAACAGTAACTCTGAGGAAAAAAACACTGGCTTTTATAAAGAATAAGTCAAAAGTTGCAGACTTCATTTACTACAACACAAAGAAGCCACAGAATGCAAAAAGCAACTTTATAAGTCAATTGACAGCCATCTGCCATAAATCAAAAAGAAAATAACTGGATACAGAAGAAACAAAGTTAAAAACAAACATGAACACAGAGCCAGCGCAATGATTTACACGTTTAATGATAGAGCACATTTTTTTATTCCACGACTTCTTCCACCAAATACTTTTTTCATCTCACACAACGCTCCTGTTCCCTGAGCATCGAGCGATCAACAAACACAAAACACTGCATTTCTCCAACACAAACACACGGCAGAGCACAAAGGTAAAAGGTACAAGCCATATAAAGTAGGCCTTCTGTGTGAAAGCCTGCCATCCTCACATTAGTATCACAAAGATGTAGTTACAAAGCTATTCTCTGCCTGTTTTATATCTAATTAAGACTTATTTACATTTTCTTCTTGCAGGTTTGTCTCAAAGTGTCCCACTTTGTCTCAGCACGTATGTTTTTGGTTTGTGTACATCGATATACCCGTTGTCAGGCATTTACAGTGAAATGATGGATGAGAAGAGGGACTTAAGAACAGACATAACACGCCTTCTTTCCGATCCAGTGTCAGCGTTTCCTAAATTCTTGTTCAAGTACAAACCCCCCCGCTCTATACCTCCTGTGAGTGCACTGCACTGGGGAGTCCTGAGCACAACTCCAACTCAACACCAGGCTCCAAGCTCCAGGCTCCAGGCACAACCATTTAAACCAGCTCTCTTATCATAGTGTAAGTGTTAATCGTATCCAATGATCAAAGAAAAATATTAAAGGTGCAGGGTGTGTAGTTTCTGGTGGGGGGTCTTCATTTTGATGTTATTACCTGGAATGTTCCACAGTATAACATTTAACTAATCTATCTTGCATTATTTCAATTGCAGGTGTTTTATTGAAAAAAGAAAGAACAAAAAGAAAAAAACATGTGTTCTTACTTTGAGCGATTTGACCTGCTGCTTGTCTCCTGCTTGAGAGTGATACATTTTATGTCAACATTCCAGGCAAAGTAGGAACATCTCCATGGAAACAAGCACTTGGGGTACCCTCCACCAGAAAAGTTACACAGTGCACCTTTAAGATGTGAGCATGTTTTACAATAGCTAGGGTAATCAAAAGTATCAAAAGTTAGATACTCATTTGAGCAAGTATCAATGCTTAAACATTTCACGACCAGGAGAAAATGTGACCTTTTCTAGACACTTTTAGAATGATCTTGAGCTTTATCAGAACTACCATTACAACCTCAATCTTTAATAAAGGAAAAAACATTATTTTGTAGAGAAAATGTCTATTGTCTAAAACCTAAAAAAGATCATGTTTAAATTATCATCGTGGTATCAAAATTGTTTTTTAGAATTGAGTATATTAGAGTATTATAGAGTTTGAAATGTCAGTATTGTGTCAACACTAATAGCGCTGAACTTCAAAAATAGAAAACATTATCCATGAGGAGTTGTTTGAAAGATTGCATTAGTATTAGAGGTGGGCAATTTATATATCATAACTTTGTCAATGTTCTTTTGAAGATTAAAAAAAAGGTTATTCTGTAAACTTTCAAAGGAGGGTAAAAGGTGACATTTCTGAACTTTCGGGATTATTTTTAACAGACATTCCAACACTTTGTTGGACGGACATAATAGCGTTTGACTATCGTTATTGGAACACGTTATTGAGATACAAAGTTAACCTGTGATTTTAGGCTTTTATTCCAATGAACCCCAACCCCACAGCCCTCATGCCCCTGATGGCTCTGTTTCCTGAGGTGCTTCCTCACTTCAGAGCTCTCCCACTGCGAGCAGACGCTAATTACAGACAGGGACGAGGCGATTACAGATCAGAGGTGCAGTGGAAGTAGGATGAGGACAGTGAGGGAGGCAACGGTGACAAATGCAATCCAGGCTTTCACTGTTATTGTTCAGTCAAGTTACACCGCCACCACCTCACGCCTCCTCAATGCCGTTCCCATGGCTTCTTGTCAGTGCCATCCATCACAGGCAGCTTTAACAAACTCTAACAATCTCTAATCATCTCTAATCAATTCCAATTATCTTTGCTCTGGCCCTCATGCATCAGTGTCTCCACTCTCTGCGCAGCGGGGAAGACAAAGAAATAGGACTGAGATAAAGAGGTTAGATCTTGAAAGAGGAAAGAAAGTTTTTAATGATTTGCTGCAGCGTAAAGATCCGTCCCAGTATAGAGAAAAACAGCACATATAGATGACCATGAATATCACAGTAAAAAAACCTACAGTAAATCATTTGTATGCAGCATAAGCACATACTTTAGTTTCCAGTCCACACTAATTACACCATTAGGTTAATGACTATGTGGAAGACAGCTCTCGACAAAGCCCAATGTCTTCTCCCTATTTACCAGAAGCTTTTTACTAACAATGCCAGCGTTTGCTCAAACTTTTAATGAGAGCGTGGATCTCACACGCTCTGCCCTCATCTCTATCCCCCGTGTTTGTCCTCTCAGCGGGAGATCTAAACAGCCACTTTGTTATACACGCTTTTCCACAAATGAGGAGAGCAAAGCCAGCCATGAGAAGAGAAAAAAAACTGAAAAAAATTATTTTAAAAGGGACAGAAAAAGAAAGGGGCAATTAAACTCGAGGCAAAGAAAGCATCTGGCATAGTGCTTCACCTAAGGCAGCGGGCTTTCACATTAACTCTCCTGATTTGGATCATAAACATGGTGCTGACCAAGACCCAATGAGGACGAGCAAGTGCAACAACATCCTTCATCACCAGACTTCAGTCAATCCTTCAACCTGGCCTAGTTCCCATCTTTCTTAGCACACGTGAACTAGCAGTGAAAGTCTTCCTTTGGGAGCTAAGAACCTTTTAAGTCCATTAAAAGCTCCTGGCAAGAGCGAGACAAGGCTGTAACCCAACCGCATCAGTCTGCAACCATAACCCACCATGTGGCTGAGACACGCCGCTCAGGAATTAAGAAACACATTAGGAAAAGCCTTTGTCTCCTCACGCTGCTCTTGATCTTATGTTACGAGTAAATTTTAACAAGAATTTAAGGTCTTTCATAAAACTCTATCTGCCAGTCAACCATGAGCTCCACAAGTAATTGCATTATTTTCTTTGGTTCAGGGTATAGTGTCGTTTTGTATATTAGTTTTACAACTTAAAGGTGCAGCACCTGAAATGCTTCAAGGTCCATTATGACTCTCTTTCATCCACTCAAAGATCAAGAACAAATAAAGAGTATAAACAGACACAGCGAATCGATTAAGCAATGTTACTCAAAGTCTCATTCTCCAGAACAAAGCAGAAAAGGCCAGCTTTAGGCTGAAAATAACAGGCATGAAGTTAGATTGGAAGAAATAGAGGAGCTGTGTTAGCACAATCCTTTGGCTGTTGGCAAAGACTGCTGCTCCAGATGCTAATCATGCTTGTTCAAGGCCGTCCACTGTCTGCACAGCCTCTGCGCTGTGTCTGAGAGACAGACACTTCAGCACTGCTCAGTGTTACAGGGCCCCGAGTCCAAAAGGCTCAGTGCTGCCCAATACCAATACACATTAGCCTCAGCATGATGATAGGCAAAACAGTGAGCTAGTCCTGAGGAGTGACAAATAGATTCAAGATGGAGCTAAATGCTAAACTCAGACTAACAGGAGGGCAGAGTAAGGTTAGGAATGCTACTTCAAAAATACAAAACAGAAAAGTCCTTTTGCCTGAGCTTCTATTATTTCCAGATGCTGCAGGTAATCTGAACTCACATGAAGATGGGAACATATTGGTATGTAAATGGCCAAAGACTGTCCTTAGGAAATCAAACATTATAAAGGAGATAGCGAACATGTGTTCATGTGTAATAAAAGTGATTGTACTTACAGTCGAGACAGGGCCGGGTTCTTCTGAAACAGTAACTCTGGGAGCTGCTGCAGTTGATTACGGTTCAGCCGCCTGCAGCAGGGAAAACATACGATCAACCAGAGTCAGAGTGCCCTTGAGTGAGTAGGCTGTGAATAATTTCTTCGAGCTGCTGTAGAATAGGTTCAGCCACAGGCTATTGTGTTTCAGAGCAGCTCTCTATGTCACATAAATATCCATAAGAAAGTCCGGGTGAATAAAAGTGCAAGATAGAGACAGCGCCATAAATTATCTCAAACAGTTAAATTACTACTGCATTAAGGTTAAATCATCGCTTCACTTTCCCAGCAAGAAAAACATAATAATTCCCATTTGAAATGTGTGAATTATGTAATGTATAATATCAGTCTGAATTAACTGATGTTTTATTGTAGGTACATTTTTGAGAATGCAGAACAAATTGATGAGCCTGTTGAAGTCCAAGAAGACAGGTTGGCAACACATTCCCTGTCAAACAAGTAGGGTCCAAGACTGGCAGGCTTTATGCAAATACAACAGTTAAGTCAATGAGGAACAGACTGTTGCTAATCTGCTGGAAACCACAGCTCTCTTCACTATGAATGGGCTGTTAGAGGCAGTGGGAGCGAGCATGGCTGTGGTGAGTGTAGGTCTGCAGCTTTGCCTTCAGACACACTCAGACAGATGTTGGGACCAGTGCCACCCACTGTATGCTCTGCCCCGAGCTGTGGGCCAGCAGAGGTGGAGCTAATGAGCACTAATGGTGCACCGCTGCACTGCTCACACTCAACTCTACCTGCTGCGGCTTAGTGGCTTTTAACTTTACTGAACCAAGCTTCTTAATTTCCACTTTGGTCTGGACATGGTTCTGCCCAGTGCCTGGGATCAGTCGGTGGAGAGAAGGTGAAAAGTATGCAGTCTTGAGTTTCGCTAAGTAAATTGTCAATGTGGATTTCAGATGAAGAAAACGCTTCATACTTTGCATGCATGACTGCATGTGTTCATAATGTCATGTGCAATGAAGGTTTCCATGTGGCTTGAGCTATTGATTTGCTAATGAGGTGTGGTTGACTGTGTTTGTCTATGTGCTTTCCCAGTGGCTTTACAAGCCACGAGGAGTCCTGTTGCTGTCCAGATGAGCTGGGGTCTGTGGTGAGGGCAGATCTAAGCCTGCATAACCCACATACTGCAGGCAGAGTTAATAAAAGTTACTTCAGTGCAAGCTGTGCCCTCTCAGCTTTGTAACCACAATGGAATGACAGGAAAGTGCCCCGTAATAATGTCCTTCAGTACACTTAGTTATATAAATACGAAAGGAAATGGTGAGGTCTTTTTCAGTGAAGGTCAGAGAAGGTTAGTGACTTTGGGTGGTACTTACAGTCTTTCCAGTTCTTTCATATCATCAAAAGCCCCACGTTCTACCACAGTAATCTGATTCTCCATCAGCTGCCTGCAGAAAAATAGACAACTTTAATACCAGTACGAGACACACTTTTAACAAGTCAGCAGTTTTGAGTTTCTCAAGCTCAAACAAAGTGAAGGTGAGCAGCTGTAGGTCTCTCGCAGCGCAACACCTCACTCAGACTCAGTTACATTCAGAGGGCACGGCTGAGGACTGGGGCACACTGTGGAATCTTGGCCCAAGGACGAAGAGTAACAGCCAGGAAAGTTTTCCAAAGGAACCAGACAGAGCGGGCCAGTGCTCTGGTGTGGTCCAGTGCAGCGACAGGACGAGACGTAAGGGATCACAGGTAAAGTAGCCTGCGCCTGTAAAATCACTGACTTGGATATTAATAACAGGCACTGCATCAAAGCTATTATTTAAATAAATAAACTGAATTTCCTTCTTTATTTTGCCAAAGCTAAGAAAAAGAAAAAAAAAACTGGACACTAGTGGAAAGTAAGGAAGGAGAGAAAAAAGTCCACAAGATGTTGAAGTAACAAGCGCTTTCTTCAGCCCATATACAACTGTTCTGTGTGTTCCAAGTCTTCTGTGAGGCAAAGCAATGAAAGTCAGCCGCCTGCGATTGCACTCTATCAAATATAAATGCTAATCACAGTTCACACTCTATAAACAAAGGTCACGTCACTACAAACCCTATACTCATGAATTTATATAGAAATAAAAAGACCAAAGGAAACATTTTCTTTTATTGTAGATCGAGGCTTTGTTTTTTCCACTCGCTTCTTTTTTAAGTTCCACTTTTCATATGTCTCTTGATTGCACTGATTCTTGCTTTAAAGAGGTACATAACAGCTGCCTATAAAGATAAACCTTGGTCCTCTAGCCCTTTGAGTGTAGCCCAGAGGTCATCGGGTTCAAAGGTTGTGTAGCTATGTTTTGGTTCAGTCGACAGATTTATAAACCCAAACATATTTTGTAACATTGCATGAATGAATGTAAAAACTTATCATGCATATCATCTGTTAATATTGCATTTTTGTATCAGGGTTAGTGACAAACTGGTGACATGAAGGTGTTTAAAACCTCTCCTGGTCTGAACAAAGGTGTAGAGGAGGATTTGGACTAGGAGCACAGGGGGTGGGGAAATAGCAAGAAGACTTGAAAATAGGCTTTGCAAGGCAGTGAGAATTATGTGCAGCTCAGGTTACTTTTAAAACATGTTCAGGTCTACATAGCTTCCCCTTCGGCAGTGTTTTTAACACCTATGGCACTACTTGTAAGTGCGCTCACAACATAAATAGACACTTTTACAACTACTTTACAACCCGGAGTCATAAGTGTGGTTTAATTTCAGCGCAGAGGGAGTCAATGACTTCACCTGAACGTGTTAACTGTGCGAAGGGCTTATTAAGAGCGGCGCTCCTGAACAGAGAGTGGGTGTGAGTCAGCGTCTAGGAGACAATAAGCACCACTCCAACAATGCAGAGCTAGAAAAAGATGAGTACATTATATTACATAGACATGCACTGGTCGCTTAATGTACTTTTGAGTAGCACTCCAAAGCATCCCTGTTCAGCAAAGCCAATATTAGTAAAAGTCTGATAAAGTTGGCACTATTACGCATTAATGAGCAGATAATGGAAGAACAAAGGTACTTACAGAACTCTGAGATACTTCAGCCCGGCAAAGTCCGTCTTGGTGATGCGAGTGAGATTATTCCCATTCAGCTCCCTATGAAGAAATACATGACATGTGAATTAATATTTGATTAGTGTTCTCCCTGTGGAGCTATTCAGATTTATGACTAAAAGAGCAGAGAGCCACAAAGATCATTCATGGATACTTGGGCACATCTGGAGTAAAAACTGCTACAAAATGAAACTGGCACGAGGCTGTGACTAGAAAAACAAAACTGTATGCTGTCGGTGTAATCCCTCATTCGTCCAGGAGTGTTCAACTGAATCTTTTTCTACAAAACTGTATGCTATAATTAACTTAGAACATACTGCCTTATATTTTAGACAAATCTAAAATGAATCAATAGAAAACAATGATTGTGAGAAGCAACATCGCAATATAATGATTATTAACAGTTACCGACACAACAAAACAAAAGTGAGATCCTTAGTTTTCTTTCATTCAAATACATTGTGTGACCGACTCGATGAAATTAACATTCTGAATGCAAAAGTAAAGTTTTTGTGATATAAAGAGCTACACAGAAGCACTATACATTAAGATTTTTTTGGAGTAGAGAATGAAATGAAATGACTTAATTTTACTTCTAAAATAGTCACAATAATTCATTTTTTGTTCTTGCGATTTTATTGTGACTTGAACAATCACAATTATCGATTAACCGAACAATCTTGGCATCTCTATTTAAGACTATGGAAAGTCACTCAAATGAGAGCAATAAAACATCCCACCTGACGAACACACACTAAGTGCCTGGTGCTTTAAGTTGATCTCTGACAATCTGGAAAAGCAGGAACAACAGGAGGGATTTAAGTAGATCCACAAGGCCATGAAGCTAAGTGTGGAGGATAACAGAAGCTGGCTCCTTGGTGGGCTCATAATATTGTCTAAAGAGGCCATTTAGAAAACTATTTAAGCTGAAAAATGTCAGCCAAAGTCAAAGATGTATACTTCACTTATTACTTCAGTATTTGAAAGCTATGGGAGCACCCTGCTCTGACCCCCACCCTGCTCTGACCCCCACCCTGCTCCAGCAAAGTCACTCTCTTCCTTTCTCGTCTAATAACTGCTCTAGGGACTGTAGCGCTATGCAATGTGAGGGAGAGCAGTCATTAAAGGCAGCTGCTGTGAGTGTGTACACAGGTGCATGGACAGGCCAAACCAAAATATAAAAAAAAAAAACCGCACAGGGCTTTGTTAGCTCCGAGATATAACTGCACATGTGGCGCTCATTAAAGGTGCATGCGCAGATATAAAGCTTAACATATACTGCGCACTCTTATCTTCAGGAGGGTCGCTGTGACATTCAAATGAGGAGGGAAAACACGAGAATGACTCAGACAGAAAACCCCACATTTTGCCAGTAAAGATGAGCGCTTGCTTTAAAATGCAGTGGGAAGAATGCCACAGCGATGACTAATGTCTAATAACTATCAATATGAACTTCTGCTAACATGGAGAGTGTACGCATCTGCATTTGTCATTGTATTTGTCTGCAGTCAAACGTTTGCAAACTTATTGAACAGTCTAAACAATGGTTATTTACATGTATAAGTAAAAAATAGGCATGTGGTGATAATACATTTTGAAGTACGACATATTGCTACAGAGGATTTCCTGATAAAGGATTACACTGAAACAATAACTGTAAAGCAGGATAATCAACTCTTTCCTAAGAACCGTGTTGTAAAGTAAACATGAACTGCAAAAAATAAATATCACAATAAAGGTTGTTATTTAGAATCCTTAATAAAGCATTGCAGTTATAAATGCGGTTTGAATCTTATTATATTACAAAAAAAATAAGGAAATGTTCCCAAAAGTGCAAAGAATCAATACACAAAGTAAATATTGAAGCCTCAAAAATATTGTTTCAGCTTTCGTATATTGAACAATAAGTCATTCTAGTAATTATGGTGACAGACCAAGGCGTAAAGCAGCAATATGCGAACAATATGTGAGAGTATTGTTTGAGATTTAAGCAGTTTTGCGTCAAAGCTTAAAGTAAATTGTGGGGTTCCTGTGTTTGAATCGAAATCATGCTCTTTCATGTAAGCATGTAGGCACATTTTGGTAAAAATCTGTTATTTATTACACTAAATATCGCTGGCATTTCTCGGTTTTACAATCAAAGCGAGCTGTGCAATGGCTTGGCACGACAGCAAAGACCGGGTCATTTTTTCCACACTCGTTTTTTGTACAGATGTTTTGTTTAACTCAATTTTCTTTACCTTTTTTCAACATTGTAGTGCAGCAGAGGCAGATTGAAAATTATGAGGTACTGCTACCATTTTTTTTCCTGAGGAGGATTTCCACCTCCAACTGTTTTAGTCCAATGTGTTCAGTCCTGTGGAAACTCTGCAAGAGTTCCCAGCACGGACATACTTCCTGCAGAGAGAGTGGATTTATCACATCACTACCTAATCCTGCGCCATCCTTTTTGCTCCCTCGACTGATGCCTAGAGTATACTTTCTAGTAAACCAACCTAC
This sequence comes from Chaenogobius annularis, assembly GCA_015082035.1. Classification (NCBI taxonomy): domain Eukaryota; kingdom Metazoa; phylum Chordata; class Actinopteri; order Gobiiformes; family Gobiidae; genus Chaenogobius; species Chaenogobius annularis. Next base: position 604,146 of record BJKM01000051.1, read on the forward strand.
CCCAATCTCTCTGTAAGTCACATATTCAAAGCCGTTACAATGCTAAAAAAGCCATTATGTTAAAGTCTGCCAGCTGCGGGGACTCTCTGCTAAGGAAGGACCTGGTTTGCATTTTCTAACACAGGATAGGCCTTCAAAGGGTCAAGGATATTAACTGTAGCAAGGTACCAGCCTTTCTGATTTATTTAGAACAAACTGGATGCAGAGTTGACTAGGGCTGGGTGAAATGGTGATGAAAATCGAATCGTGATCGCATCCCTGTGATGATGTGCTGGTTTGGTGATTTCGTCAGATCGCGATTCCCTTTTTTCCTCGAGTTAATGCGGCTGTCGGCTCAAACGCAAACCGTTTTCCCCGCTTGTTTCTCCTATTGGTCAGCATCTGTAGGTGAGTGCTGGATTCAACCAATTACAGTGAAGTTTGAACTTTCAGAAGAAGCAGACGACTGAAAGCAATAGAAAAAATAATAAGCTCCAAGAAAAGTGTGATATTAATTTCTTGCCATATTGCCCTGCCCTAGTGTTGATTAACACACAGGTTTAGCTCATTACTGAAATTCAGATGAACCTCAAGAAGTTTAATAGTGTCATGACAACGGTAATCTTTATATTTTAACACTGTGACAGAATTCTAGGTGGTACCATAATGCAAAGAAGTAATTGAAGTAAAGGACTTTAAAACATAAGATATGGCAAATAATGATAAGATTCAACATTTGTGGATCATACGTTTGGTTTTGCAGAGTTTGGCTGCATGAAAAAATCATGACATCAGCGTCTTTTGAGTTTGAATATAAATTGAACCGCTTTCTGTAAATATTGTGAAAACATAATTTCAGACTTGTTTATTTAGACTGACATCGGAGACGTTAACTTTGTTCCAGTTTTTATTTCATGTGGATAGGTCCAGAAATTACAGAGATACTCACCATAAACCTGGTCAACAAACCTGCAATCCGACAGTTAAACAGCAAATTCCATTCTGCTTTATTTCAGGTACTTAGTATTGGACATGCAGTAAGTAGATCATCACATTTTGTTCAGCTTAGTTCACAGTGACATTTCCCCCTCACAAGCAGCCGATGACATTTACATATTTTTGTGACATTTTAGGTCATGTATCACTCGAATTTTTAACTTTTCAGAAAAGGGTGACAAAGTACAGGAATGTGGTTAAAACTGGAACATTTTGAGCAGTCGAGCCTCAGTTGCAGGACAACACAGGGTTACTCAAACATGCAGGAATCTATCAAAACTGAGAAAAATAATGATGAGGAAACACGTTAAAAGTGCATCCAAGTTTAGCACAATATGTCTCCTTTAAGCCTAATATTTACTGGCAGGGGAATTGTCCACTGTTATTAATACAGGCTAAATGATAGAAGAAAAATGGTGGTAGGCTAAAATATATGGCTTATAGATTTTCTTTTAAATATCTAATCAAAACGATTTTAGAACCGATTACAGTTGGCATCCCATGTACAATAACTCCTTGTACAGACTCAGCCGTCTTTGTAATAATATTTGTGTTCCCCCCTGAAAAACAACCTGATCCAATGAAAGTTTGTGGGGGGGAAAAAAAATCAAAGAACCAGGACGTTTCTCCAAGTGCTTTTCTCATTATTTTGTGTAACATGTTGACACAGATTTCAGGCTAGAGAGTCAGAAAACAGTAACTCAAGTCAAAGAAATGACCCTGCCTTTTCTCCGTTTTTATACAATTGGATCTTATGAAAAGCCTTATTACGGAATTATTTCAACTTATTATACCAACTCTCGTTTTCACATTATTTGAGACATCGTAACTTACAGTGTAAACCACGTGCGCCGCAGGAGTGATCCAAGTGCCCGAAAGGTGGCGCGGTCTCGCCACAATGAGCGCGACAAGAGGAACTCATGCGCCACAGTTTACTAAGTGATTAGGCAAAAAGCGTGACAAAATCTAAAATCTTAAGAAAATGTGGAGTATTGACTGATGGCTAACTAGATGGACACGTAACGCAACAGTGTGCCCTACATGACCATTTGTCCCGAACAGCTTTTGCACGACAGGGAAGGCGGAGACCAGCTGATACCAGATAAGAAGCACTGCGCATCACATTTCTCACTGTGTGCAATCAAGCGGGCCACCAGAGCCTGATTAATCACAAGTGTCAGGATATTTTATGAACAAACCACCACCAGCAGCGGCAGCAGCAGCAGCCACCGAGGTCCACACAGAAGGAGGAGATTCTATAGGAGGTAAAGTGACAACGATCAAATAAAAGTACATTTATGGTGTTCTGTGCAGCTCTATATCAGCAAAGTGAAACAATGTCCAGTAGTAAGTGGATTGTTACTGCACAGATGATGATGATGATGATGATGATGATGATGATGATGGGAGATGAAAGCATTTATATCTAGAGACAAGAGTTTAAAAACAGATGGCCCAGAGGAGAGTTGAGGCAGACCAGCATCCAGACTAAACCAGAAGAAAACTTAAGGTCCATCACAGTAGTTTTAGTGAGACTGGACCGTGGAGCACAAGATTCTTTCATGTCTACTTATTCAGACCTCAAGTCAGCCTAAATCTAAATACAAATTATTTACCATTCAAAGTTTGAAGTCGATTTTATCAAGCGTGTAACTTGTGATACTGAAATGGAGATATATAAATCAGTATACTTGTGTTTAGTATTGGCTGGCACATGACCATAAAAGAACACACAGAAACAAAGCTCTTTCAAGCTCTCTGTACTGTATTTAGAGTTTATTCACTGACAGACGCTCACAATCTGTTGTGGTTTCAAGTGAATTTAGACAGTCTATATGAATGTGTGCTTTGTGTGTCATGTGCACTGAATGTATGCTCTGCCACGTCTGTTCTTTTTGCACACTTGACATGCTGTATTTTCATCCAGCTCTTGGCTGAAGTTAATTAAATAATGTCAATTTGTAAAACATAACACTAAAGTTAAAAGCACATTTTAGATAAGAGAAGACTATACAGAATAAAGACAAGCTTTGCGTCTGGAAAAAGCATTTATAAGATGATTTTGACAAGCATGAAATCTACATAATTAAGCCGTACTGTGTTCAGAAGGGAGCATGCTATGGTCCACCTCCCGCTTTAAGTTTGAGGTTTTCTCTTGCTTTTCCCAGAAAAAAATGAACCTAGAGGTGAGGTTGATTCTTCAAATTTGATTTTCATGGTCCACTGACGTACAGCCATGTAGAGCAATCATGCATGCACCCTCACACGCACCACTTCATTCAGATTAGCATATTACCAGCAGGGAGACGACAGTACTGGGAATCAGCTAGTGTCTTTCTTTGCTCTTGATTGGCTGATATCTGGATTCCCTAAAGGCACAAGGAGTAGTAGGAGCCGGGTTTACACTCAGAATAACTGTCTTTGATGCTCGGCAGCTTATCATCACTCTTTCTTTGACAAGCAGTAGGCTATGTTCATGAAACATGTATGCTAAATATAAAGATGATTTAAAACACAGAGATAATGTGCAGCCTGGAAACAAAAACCGTTTTCAGCTAAAGATAAAAAAAAAGATTGAGAAAAAAACGACTAAAAACAGAGCTTGCACTAAACTGACTGGGCCTCAAGCCTATAGTTTCACAATCCTTCAACATGAACATTTCCCTGAATAATCTTCACTCCAAGAATTGTAGCTCCACAAAAAGATTTCAATACAATGACTATATCAGAGTGACAAATATTTCCTTAATAAATAACGTACATTGAACGTTAGTGGCTAGTGCCAGAAATTCCCTCTTTAGTTTCACTTTGGATTTGCAGTAATGCCTTTGGCAGTTTGTGATCATGCACATCCATCTACAAAGAACTGATTTTATAAACCAAACTACACATTTATAGCACGCTACAAAAGTATTTGATACATGCAGAAGTTTCTTATCCAGTTGTCACATATCACATATCGGCATAGTGACGCCTGTAGCACAACCTTCAAACAAAGGCAGTGGAGGATGGAGTGGTCAGTGGTCCGTACAGTGGGGTGTGATTTAACACGTGGAGAACAGTCTCATTACAGGCTGTGTCTGAGGAGCACAGGGTCAGACCTGATCCAAAGCCACACTGACAAGTGCAAATGGGATTGTGCTGTCTGTCTCAACACCCTCCACACACCCGACCCCAAAACACACACTGCCTCATGAGCCGCCCTCCTCCTCCGCTCTCCCACAGCCATCACTTTGTATACATTAGAGCAAACAAACACTGTGACACTTCAGCATGACTGCAGAGCCAGGAGCAGCCTCACTTCAATACACATCTTTTACTTTTACAAAATAAATAACCTCTGGAACCAATTTAAAAAAGCTGGACCAGGCCTAGCACTCATCTGTTACCCCAGAAGGTTACACCATTCCGTTCACATAAATATGCAATTTTCGGAAATGATACACATAAATCTAGCTATGCTCGTGGGACCTGTGTGTGGGGCAAGGTGAGCCACACTGGCCAGGCCAGGCATCTTGATAAATCACTGTAACAGACTACTGGTCTCCAGAAGGGGTTCTTGTTCACTAGAAGTTCTGAGTGACCTACACACACAGCTTCAAAATATGCACATTTCACACATACTTTTTTACTATGTCTTAAAGACAGTGTCTAACTAGCCCAGCGTGGAAACAGGGGATGCTGAATGATAAGATTTCTGTGGTTGAACCATGAATGCACAAACTTCTTTCAAAGGCAAACTGCATTTGACTCGAGGCTTTCAGTATTTCAACTATAAACAGCCATTCATGTAAAAGGTAAACCTCAAAATGACCATGTTTCCTCACACCTAAAATATGTTCAAGTGACCAGCAAATATGTATGAGCATGACAAAAACTGTGTTCTTAGAAATTTAAATAAAAATCATCAAATATGCAGCTCCACAATGCCACTGCTGCCTCTGACACAGGCGTTCTCCGCTCTGTTCCCACGGCATGTTTTATTCAAGACTGATTCTAAAAGCTGAAATAGAACAATTTCCCCTCGCTCTCTTCCTCCCATTTCTGATTTTCTGGTGAATAATTAAAGAATGAAAAATAAACTTTATTCTGAAAACTGGCAAATAGAAAACGAATTTACATTCAATCGCTGTTAGGTTTTAAGTGGCAGATTTGTCAGATTTTCTACATGATTAAACAATTTGTGGAATGAGGGTTGAGGAGCTGAAGTAAGTACAGGCTGGCACAGTTATCATGAGTGTGGTAATGTCTCTGCAAACATAAGTAAAGCCATGCAGCCCACTGTCCAGGCAGACAATCTGGTTCCGTTTTAGAATGAATTACAATGTAAACTTTGACTCAAACTTTGCAATCTTTTTAATGACAGAGTTCTGAATTCTTAGAGAAAACCCTGCAGGTAACTAGATTATGGACATGTGTTGGCACATCTGCTCCTGTTCTACTTTTCTAAACAGAGGAATGCTTTTGCCTTATCCCTGACTGACACTTCTACTATTGCTTTTACAGGAGGCTATTGTTCCCCCAAAGTCATGTGCGGCGCTCCGAGCTCAACCTGCAGAGAGTTATCACACGTGGGAGGAGTGGTACTCACAGGCGTTCAGTGTTGCGAGGGATATTCCGCGGCATGGTCTTCAGTCCGAGGCCGTGACAGTCCACCGTGGTCCCGCTGCAGGTACAGAGGGCTGGACAGGCTCTGGCTTTGTCCAGGAACAGCACCAGGAGCAGAAGGCAGAGGCACATCCAGAGGGGAGCGCCTTGTACCCCTGTCCCATAACCTTTCACCTGCATGATCACCTCTACCACTTCTTCTCTCTGGGTAAATCCTCTTTATTCTGTGTCCCAAATTGACTAAAGGCTTTCAGGGCAAATCCTTTTCTCTTCTCCCAGTTTTGACGATATCCACTACTATTTACCAACGTGCTTTCTTTGTCTTTTGCTCCTGCGCTCAAACTCCTCTCCTGTCTCTTGTCTTGGCAGAGTTGCAGTGCTGTGGCGTGTGCACCTCCCTACCCCGGCGCTCTGCTCTGCTCTGCTTTGCTCTGCGCGTATGAGGAGAGAGGGAATAGGGCAGGAGAAGCAAGGAGGAGGAAGAAAAAAGCTCTTCCTCTCTCTCTCTCTCGCTCTCTCACTCTCACACACACAGTCATCCATCACAAGGATCTACAAATAGCAAGGCCCCCCACAGGCCTGACTCCACCCCTACCCCTCCCTTCACACATACCCCCCCACACCCAATACCCTGCCTGAACTCATTCTGGTTCACCCCCCTCTCGCTTTTCCTCCAGTCTATTCATATAATCCCAAATCTACTCTTCTCTTTTTTTTTTTTTTTTAAGTGAACCTTTTAGCTCAGGTTGGTCCGCCTCCATTGAAAAGAGGCACTATGTATGACACAGTGTAACCTCAGCCTAATGGGAGACGCCGGTAAAGAGACCATGAGAGAATTGTATGTGTGCGTCTGTGTACGTGTAACGAAGGAAAATCCGCTCGGGAAGCAAGGAATCAACACCTTAGTCTATAGAGACACAAAGGCGGAATAAATAATCTGTAATTATAGCTTTAAAATGTGGATCCTGCAGGGCCACACAGAGAGAACGTCTGGAGAACAATAGTCTACACTGTATTTAGAATCAAGCTAATATACATTTCAGTCTAAAAATGCTTTGAGGACTGAAAAAAAAATGACCAGCTCGTAAAATCAGGATGTTATAAAAATGCAAACACAAAATGGACAGAGCAGAAGAAGGAAAATTAAAGTATCAGATATACGCCTGGTTCTCATTCGGGTCAAAGGAATGCAGTGTATATTTTTACTTTGAAGAGGATGTCAGTTAGTAAAACAGTGTACATATGAGGCTATTCACAGTGTAAATGAGATATTTCACACTGGTTTGAGGTTAGAGGAATTGGAGACCAGAGCTGCACTTTGGTTATGGAAAGCTCCTTTAAGTGTGTATAATAAATCTTGAACAGGTCTCCTCCGGTATGAATGAATGAATGAAGGAACCCACTTTAAAATGCATACAAGTCTACATAACTGATTACATTGTTATGGAAAGTATTTATGTTGTGTGATTTTAGTTGAAAGTTAAAACGTTGACGAGTTGTAAATACACATATGCAGGTGTAGGGCCCATCAGCACAGTCAAAGTGTCATCACTGCATAGATCTTTCTCCCGTGAATGGCTAATTAAAGAGGAGACAGTGGTCTTTAGTGGTAATGGTGGGTGGGCGGCAATATCCCTCCGCTCTCACAGTCCTAATAAGAATGCACACAAACAGGAATTATTCACGTTTCCAGTGGGAGGATAAGCTTTACAATGAGGTTATACAATGTGCCGGAAAGTAACGTCTTAATGTAGATTCTCACAGATATTTAAGAAAGGTGCCGTTTTCTTGGTGGTTTGTGTGCTTTCTAGATAATCTGAAATTGATTCAAGTTTGCCTGAGTCATTTTTCAGTCATCATGCTTTGGAGCAGGAATTCTAAATAAAACGCCCATTCTTGTGTGAAACAATAGCAGCCCTATGATGGAAATAGTCTGTCTGATGTGTATTTACGGAACAAGAGAAAAACAGGGCCATTCAAACAGATGTTTACAACATATACTTACAATCCCCAACAAGCATCAACATGGACATCATAATGACATACAGAGACATTCTTACTATTGTGGAGAGCTACATCCACTCGAGCGTGCACTCCTTCACCCCCAACTCAACATGAAGGAAAATTATATGGGTTTCTGCTGTGTGGGACGAATTTGACTAAATTCCTTTCAATATGCACTTAAACGTGTTATATTTGTTATTTATTTGCATTTTGTATAAATCTTCTGAGAGGATATTTGTTGTTGACCAAAGCAGATTGTACAATTTATGGTACCACTGATGATTAATATATGTATCAGCGTAATCCCTTCGTCATCCATTGTAGATTCATCTGGACTCTTTTTTTTTTTTTAGAAAAAACAAAAAACTTTCGATTCTCATCAAAAAGTCACTCAATCTGCGAATCGAGTCTAGTAACTCAGGTTTATTAATATATGTAGTAAATACTGCCACCTGGTGGTTTTAACCTGGTAATATATTTCTTATAAATGTGCTTGACATAAGAAGGCAGACTCAGAGGGGCTTGTCACTTGATGGGGTTTAATGGAAAGCTTGCATAGGATAGTAGTATCAATGGTAAATCTCTGAAAAGACTAGGCTCATTATCAAAAATATAGTAACAGAATTAAACTGGTACCATTACTGATCAGTCGAGTTCAGTGGTCAGCAAGGAATCTTGTTCAGAACCTCAAAGTAACACATTTCCATTGGCCTTGAACAAAACTGAAAACAAATTGCCAAAAGCATATAAAAAATATATACATGCCATGTTGCATTGCACAAAAATGGTCACAAAATCATGAAAAGTGTAAAATAATGCGTATAAAACAATAAAAAAAAAAAAAAGTAACAGTAGTTTAAATCTTCACAGACTAAAACTCAAAGTATTCAGCCCAAACAGCTGGGAATCATGGTGTGTCCCTACCGTTTCTGTCAAACACATACCGGGAATCATTTTAAGGCACATTTTAAGATGATGTTTCAATTGCACCAAAAGTAACAAAGAGTCTGTTTGGGTCTATTTTGGCATTTGCTTTTAAATAATATATATTAAATTGTTTTGCATATTGGGCCATTGCTACAAATAAAAAGTGACTTTCAAGTAACTTTAAAACAACCTTCACAATTGTGGGAAAACACAGTATGAACATCTTACACTGACCTGACAAATAATAATTATATACATTTTTTTCAAACCTTTGGGGGTTTCTAACCCACTGAAAGACCTGTCATAACAATGACAGATTTCACAAGCTTTATTGATAAGCCCACGAAGAAATGGAAGTCTCCAGGTCACATCAAAACAGCTGAGGAAATCCTTTAAAGCCTAGAAAATGACAGATCAGCTTTGATTTAACATACCATTGTACCATCATTATTATTGCACTGTAAGAAATAGATGATCCAGATGCACTTACCTCTTAATCCCTCTCCTTTGTCGCTTTGGGGGAACCAGACGTGCTCAACTGGGGACTTTTTAATCTGCCATTTTCTTTGTCCATTAGTATCTGGCTTCCCAACACCTTCCTCTGTTTCCAAAATATTAGGAACATGCATTTTGTTTTTACAACTTATTCCCAATAGCATTTTGTAATAGTTGGATTGTGTATTGTACAAGAAATGGGATAGTGCCCTTTGAAAAACAAATAACTAAGGCTTTTTCAGCTAAAATACCTTAAAGAACAGCTAAATGTGATGGCACTACCTTGATTTTTTCTCCCAAAGAGCGCGAACGCCAATGTCTCCGACAGAAAGGAGCCTTCGAGTCTGAAGGACTCTGTAACGGCTTCTCAAACTATTGAAACATCACAAAATTATTCATCAACACTTTTTGGATTTGTTCGTCTTCTGTTATACCTGTTTGATGAGCTTTTTCTTCTTCGCCGACTCTGGCATCTTGTCGACCTGCTGGTAGAGCTCCCTCAGCGCCGAATGTGTGTAGTTCTGATGCTCGGTGTCACTGACCACTGTCACTGACCCGGTCCTTTTTGTTGGGGTTGAAAGTGACACAGCAGCTGTAGGGCCATTTTTAGCTCCGGAACAAAGCGTCATGTCATCCTAAACATTTCAGTCCACACGGGAGGGAAGGTTACTTTTTACAACTATACAACAGCAACATTGTCACTTATGTCACTAAATGTTCTGAAAACATTTCTTTTATTCTATGCTTCTTCAAAATGTAGTTGCACCATAACAAGCGTGAACTTGAAGTCCAAAGAGCCAAAGAAGAAGGTTTAAATACTTTTTTTTTTTTAGCTATTCTTTTGCAAAGGCCGTCTTAGGTTTACTGGGTTGCCATCAGAATAATTTTCTTGGGTCTTTAATTCGATCTTTTTAATAGATGGCATGCACATAAAACAATGCTCATAGTTTCAAATGTCATGAAGTTGGATTTTTTTTATTTACAAAAACGGCAATATTCCATAATTTTAATGTTTTTAAAAGCCCACATATAAGCAAGCTTAAGTGTAATGCTGTTGGCCTTAGTCGTTTTGCCGATTAACCAGTTAATGATGTTTTAGTCGACTACATATAAATACACCGTTTCCTAGTAGTTTTTGCATAATCTCCCATGTGATTGTGTGTGCATGGCCAGATCATAGTGATACTGAACTGTTTTAAAACCTTTGGCCAGTTCCAGATTGATGTTTATTGTCTCTATTAAATAAATAAACTCTTTTGGTCAACTTCTAATAATAAATCAACATGGTAAATTACAAATATAATTTCATCAAACTAGTAAATACTTAAAATAAAATACTTACATTTGATTTAAGTACAGATGATCCAGTGAAGTATAATCTGGCGTATTCTTTGATATAAGCAGGGGCCTTAAGGAATAAATACGCATTCAGCAGTTATCCATAGAAGAGAACACAAACGGATAATTAATATATGTGACTTTATGGAAAATTAATTGCAGGTTATCGCACATCAAAACCCTGCTGATTGCCGGACAAACCATATGCAAATTATGTATTCCCAAACCTTCTGGATTTTGTGTAACCCTAGCAACAAAAACACTTTCCGAAATAATATATTTTTTTTTTTATCCATTTCCCATCACTAGCAAATACAAGCAGACACATTTTGGGCAGAATATAATGTGAGATCTGCCAAACAGAAGGGTGGTGAAACGTACCTTGAATAATTTTTGCGAGTACCGAATGAGAGATGCCACCCCTTTATTTAGTTTCTCGATGTTTCCTTGCAGATCACTTGCTGTAACCTGTCAAACCAAGCAGCAACGACAACAAAAGAAAACACTTTATTATTACGACAACACTTGGACGTGCTGAAACACAGAGACATTACATTTTTGGGCCAGATGATGTGTGGTGCAAACATTGTGGCCAGATTTATCGCCGACATCTTGTTCACATGTTGGTTGCGTGCTGTGTGGTACAGAAGGTCGAGGAGTAGTTTCAGTAGGCTGCGGTTGGCGGGAGGCAACAACATGAAGAGCAGCTGAAACGCCTCGATCTGGCGTTCTTTATCAGGAACGGTGCTCTTATTCCCCAGTTCATCAAAGCGAGTCAACTCTGCCAACGAGACAACGTGAGAAACTGAATATTTCTAAAGGCATTTTCTGAAATGTATTCATTTTAGTAATTAAAGTAGGGTGCACCTCCTATCTTTAAGTGAGCGAGATAGTGCCTATGAGTGAGCAGGGGCTCTGGAAGTTCTCCTAGAAAGGCTTTGAGCAGAGTAGCAGCATCGTTTGGGTGGAAGTCACCAGTCTCCAGATCAATCTCTGCTCCACCGTTTAGCATCTCTTTGAGGGCTGCTTGGCGTAGGCTGTGGCCTGGTACACGGAACAAACCCTCCACATGAAGGTCTGAGAGGGGGAGAGAAACAGAAGAGGTGAAAGGATGTGAGCAGGTAAAGGCTGAATAAAGAAGCGCACCAGGCTCAAAGGAGAGAGTGAATGGGGAAGAGGGATACAGCAGGAGCAAAGTGCTTTCAGATAAATTATTGAAAAGAACATTTGCTCCCTGTGTCTACTTTGAGCAGAATGACATCATGCTTCCTAAAATAAGCCCTGACATAATGCCAATTCACTGTTCCAACTGAATTAAAAGTACTCCACAATAGTTTCTTTAATACAATTACAACACCAGGCTCCAAACCAGGTCAAACACGTAAGAATATGGTTACATCCTGTTCTATTCATCATTACAGTATTAAATAATGAATTCAAAACAAACTTACTTTTACTTAAGTATTCAATAAGTTGGTAGATCTGCGCAATTCCTTCTTCAGTTAAAGGTGCTCCAAAAACAAGGCCTTTTTCTGAATTAAGAAATTATATATTTAAAAATATATATATTACCATATGAATCATGTAGTCACCGAACAAAGTAACAAATATTTCTGAGATCCTGGAATGCTATATTAATACTTTCGAATTCTCAAGATTGTAGAAAAAGATTCAGTTGTAGTCATCTTTCACGCATTCATCCAAGAGGGATTCTCATCAGCCCTGGCCATTCAGATGCTAATCAGGTACTCATGAAGGAGCGCGGCCAGCTAACAATAGGATTTTGTTGGCCCATTCCAGGGCTGTTAGGGGAACAAAAGAAGATTAGTCTCAGGTGAAACTCACAGTGTAAAAGGAATAGAAAAACAGAACAGGCTATTATCATGAGGTTCTGCCCAGTGAGTTTATTCAGAGTAGGATAAATATCATTTTTTTCTGACAAGATCCGCAGATTGAGAATGACTCTTGAATTGTAATCATTTGGACACTGTTTTAGATAAAACAACTGAATCTTTTTCTACAATTAAGAGGAATGCACTTATTTCTAAATAAGAATCACAATCTGGCTTTAAAATGCAGCTCTTGTACGCGTTTGTTGAAGGAGAGTTTATCATCTATCCACATGCCAAAGTATTTGTAATAGGGAACTTGGTCAAGTACATAATCATTGAGTGTAAAAATAAGACTGAGAATTTTCAACAGCGTAGAGATTTTTTTTAAATGAATATGACGACTTTATGAATACTTTACGACCAAACAGTAAAAAGTATTAGCACGAAATATTGCTCAATAAATATAAATCATGATCATTTTAAAAAGCTATGGTTTTGTATAATCAGAATACTAATATGCATATACACATGCAATAGGCAATGGAAAAAATAAATAACATCTTAAAATGTTTTCTGTTCAATGTGATTTGTGAATAATCTGCCAAAAAATGAAGCTTTTCTATCAATTTGAGCTTGCTAAGTAATTGTAGGTGTGTGTGGCCTTAAGGATGAGGACTTTTGGGTTTCTGCCACACTCCATCACACTTCTATTTGATGTAAATGTATGCGTTTTATTATATACACAATTTTTTGAGTGCCTTTTGGAAAAAAGCATACCTTTTTAAATGAACCGTTTTGTTAAATGGAGTAGAAATCCACTTGAATATTTTTGAATCACTTGGGCAGCAGGAGGTGCCCTAGCAAATACAATTGCATCATGCAAGTGGATGGTACTATTTTTTAGATTATTACCAAAGTTTATCTAAATTGTAAATAGAAGTGGTCCAAGGACGGACACTTGAGTAACACCTTTGTTATGATAAGAACATTCAGATTGTAAACCACCAGTAGAAGCAGTTTGAGCTCTATTTGCAAGATAATCTGCAAACCACTTTTTGGAATTTGTATCGAGCCCAATAGCATCCAGACGATCAAAGAGAATGCAATGATCTACAGAATTAAAGACCTTTGCCAGATCAACAAAAACAGCTGCACATTCTTCATGATTGTCCAATGCAATAGCAATATCATGTATAACTTTGGTATCAGCTGTAATAGTACTATGCCCTGGTCTAAAACTGGACTGGTGGCTATTTAAAATGTAATATTTGGTTAAGAAAGCATCCACCTTGTTACTTATTAGCTTCTCCAAGAGTTTTGCTTGGCAAAATAGATTTGAGATTGGACAGAAGTTATTCAAATCATTTTTGTGGGCTCATTTATGCAAAATAACAACAAAAAGTTTTCCATATTAAAAAGGGGATACTTAAAAACATGAGTTAAATTTAACTGTAACTCTTGTGTACATAGTAATGCCTATTTTTATTTTATACTATAGTCATTTTAAATTGTTTCTTAATGCATGCCCTTTGGCTTTCATATATGTTGTTTTTATTATTGATCAGTGTTTTATGTTGCACCTTAAGGCCGAGACAAGTTCCTATGTTTGTGAATTTTGTTCATTGACAATGGCAATAAACCCTTTCTGATTCTGAAACAATTTACTATTAGTGGGACTGATGAAAAAAAGCAACATAAATTCGAGTGTATCAGCTCCAATGAACTTTCTTTTTTGGATCACTAGAGCGCAACATATTTAATTCTTCATACTGTGCAACAGCAGTAGATCCAGCAGGAGCATCTATTGTGCATTTATTGTGTTTCCTAGCGATGGGCCAAACGAGTCGAGGCGCCGACACACGTGTCGAGCTGAGAGTGACGCCTGTCTCAAGCAGTCACTGTCACTTTAAGAAAAGGCACGTGACCAACACATCTACTGTGTCATGTGATATCGCTCGAGTCAGAAGTGCTGCAGCAAGAGGCTCAAGCCTGTCACAGTTTGTTTTGTGGTTCACTGGTGATAAATATTTGCCGGTTTATCTTTGAGGGATAATTGTCATATTTCACAATAATAACCTCTGCAAGCAGTATGTTTTACTTAACTTTTTACATTAATTGAGTCGCTTCTTATATAACATCCCACTTTATTGTACAATAGGCGGTTATTTGCTTCAATTACAAAAATTGCGTTTTTTTTCTCGCTAACTTATCCCTTTGTTGATCATCAGAACGCATTCCAATTCAGTGTTCGCATTTTTGAATGAGCGAGCGGTGTTGTGTTAATGTGTCTATAGAAGAAGCAGTAGGACAACCTTTAGTAGACCACCAGATGGCGCAATAGAGTGTACCACTATAGTGTCAATACTGTGACGACAGTGTTGGGAATGTGATACGTCATCTATCACTGCTTCTGACAAAACTGCTGCCAATCTGCGGCTGATTTGGTTGCCTTGGCTTCTGCCCAGGCGTTGTTACGTTCTCTAGATAATGCTGCGATGACGAGACAGAACCAGGGGTTATTCTTATTTTTGACCCTCTAGCCCACAGACAACTCGACAATGAAGTGAATCATTCCAAATTTTGCATTGGACATAGTTTCGATGGGCCTCCATACCTTTAATAAGACTTGGAACATTAATATTATGTTCAAAATGCTTGAATTTGTCCAATTTTACAGTAAAAGGTACTACTTTTTGTTGTTTGGACCAATTTAGCAAAAAATTGGTCTGAGGGCTGCATTTGGCCCCCGGGCCGTAGTTTGGGCATGCCTACTGTAGCCCTTTTTAAGAGGGGCATGTTTATCAGTAATATCATTATATGTTGTGAACGCTGTGTTGAGTTCTGGAATACTAGCGGTAAAAAAGTCACTATTAGTACGGAGCAGACAAAAATACTTGTTCATTAAAATGCTTATTAGAACATTTTAACAGTTATACTTGATTTGGATTTAAAACATTTTGTGTTCCGCACACACCCAATAGGACAGTGGTCTTTAAAATCAAGAAGACACTTGATACATTGGTAGTTCTGAGGCTTGTTGCTTAAGATAATGTCCAGTAATGTTGCTTCAAGTGATCTTTAAGGTCGAGTCGGGTGGGAGCGGGAATAATCTGTGTGAGGTTTAAATTATGACAATAGTTTTTTAGACTTTGTAAAAGGGTGATGGATACATCTATATCTCTATCTATCTATCTATAGGACACCTCAAGGGCCATGTATTCAAAACTCTTTGCCTTTGAGACGTTGGTATCTAAAAGATGCAATAAAACAAGATTTTATAAATATTGCTACTCCACCACCTTTGCTGTGTCCATCACAACAAAATATATTATAATTGTCCAAAGAAATGTCAGCATCAGAGATTTTGGAGGCAAGCCATGTTTCAGAGAATACGAATATATCAGGATTAGCTTGTTTTGCCCACATTAAAGTCTATTTTTGATTGAATACTTCACACATTCATGTGAATAGCTCAATAGCTTGACCTTTTTTTTTATTTAAAATCAGTGTTTTGAACATTATCTAATAGATCATTTGCTACAGGCAGGCTTTTAGTAGGTTTAATGTTGACGGAATATTATTTTATTTTATTTTTTCGGTCTGCTTCGACTCTATGCCAAGCATTATTGAACCGTGAGGCTTGGTATCATCAGCTGGTTCCTTTCCCATTTGAATAGGGGTAATAGAGTGTTGGGCAGGTTGAGGCCCTGACACTATTATTCTCCTTGTGGTCCTGACTGGTAAAACTCTTAAAAGAGCCATGAGCCTTTAAGTTCATAGATATTACACTATGAATTCTTTCAGACAGTGCATGGCAAACCTTTTCGTTTCAGAAAGTTGAGGGAGCGCAGGAAGCCGCCAGCAGCAGAAGTAGTAGGCACCCTGGGCTCAGCTTCACCACTGAGCTGTGAAAACTCGTCCCCAGGCAGGTCGATGAGCCGGGTGATGTTACTAAGGACCAGCTCTGTGAAGGCCTGGGGATGCTCATGTCTCAGCCTTTCCACAAAAAAGTCCGGGTTGAAGATGACTGGCTGGCTCGACAAGGACTTTTCTTGGATGTTAAATACGTTACATTTTGAAGAGCTGACAATGAAAATTTCAACATATTAGAACACGATTTAACAGTTAAATGATTCTGCGAAATAAGTTATGCAAAACTAGGTAAATAACGTTGAACTAGTTAGGTCGTTAGTATAGAGATAGTTGCTACGTAGCTAACGTTAGATATCAGGGCTAACTATAGTTGTGTCTGTAAAGCGTTTCCTCACATATAAAGTAAAAACCAGGCCAAACCAAATTCATGGCGTTGCATAAAACCTTAATGTGAAAGCTTATACATGTCCGTACACATTACAACATGTATAAAAAGTTCTACCGTGTGTCCAAGTTATGATTGTTGTCGGCCGCCATCTTCGTTTTGAATCTTCCTCTGTTTCTATTTTAGCCCGCCCCAGTGCTCTGATTGGTCAAAGTGTGTCATAATAAGAACTCTAGAATTGTTTGAACATTGCTGCCACGGCGAAGACGGCGGACATCTTGCAACTGTTGAAAGGTTTACATTATATCAGGATTACCCATTTCATAATATGCTAGAACTCAGCGCTCCTTTCAGGATTTTAAAAAATGCCACTTGATTGGTAAGTAAATATGAAAAAATATTTTTGCATTAACAACACTGTAGTTTAATGGCAACATATGAATCATTTCTGATACTTAGTAGTTTATTGAACTTAGTAGGTCATTGAACTAGTTGTAACTATAAGATGAGGATGTGGGCCCCATGTGGGTAGTGCAGTATGGCCCCACATGGGATGTAAGCGGGGTATGTGGAGTTATAAGTATATAAAATGGATTTGAGGCCCACAAATGACTCACAAAATTAGTTTTTACGATCATATATGTTCTATATGTAAAAAATCGCAATAATAGAACTATCTACTAAACACGCATATACCAAATACATATCATAGTTTTCATTATCTTAACTTTTTACTGACCAGTAAACACACAAAACAGAGCTTCCGTAAGTGCGTTTAAACTTAAGTAAACTTATTTTAAACTCAAATTAAAAGTGTACACTGTAAATTATCAGAAATATACTTCAAGGGTATGTTAAGTGTGCACTAAAAGTCTAAATAGGGTATGAATCCAGGAAGATGTAGATTTATCAATGGTCTGTCAGATAACCAGACAGAGATCCTGAGATATGCTGAATGAGCTGATCTATTAAATATAATACATAATACAATATCTTATATTTAAACATTGTTGTATGTGAGCTTCCTGGATGTCCCGCTCTACTCTTGTCTACCCTTTTCAGGCTGGCCGCATTTAGCATCCTACCGTGCTTACTTTGCAGCGCAAACAGAAGTGCAAACAGCATCAATGTGCAAAGTGTGCACACTGTTGAAGGTACATTTTAGCATTTAAAGCGGGAATTTCTTGTTTCAGTACGGATTAAACAAGGAGCAGTACGTTACACTGTTAATTGGTGTTTTGTTTAGCGCTGCACTCCTACTAGTGCTCTAATAGTTTTACAGTCTGATAATCCACAGGCATTTGATTTGAGATGTAAAGTAGGGCCTATATGGGGTTTGCATGTGTAGCCCAGATGGGGCCCACATAAACCCCATTTAGATTTATGTGGGCCCCATGTGGGCAAACCCATGTAGGCTCTACATCAGGCATGTCCAAACTTCGGCCCGGGGCCAAATAATGGCCCTCAGACCTTTTTTTTTTTGGCCCTCCAGCTTCCTGCTAAATTGGTCCAAACAACAAAAAGTAGTACTTTTTCCTGTAAAATTGGAAACATTCCAAGCATTTTGATGTTATATCAACCTAATATTAATGTTTCAAGTCTTATTAAAGCTGTGGAGGCATCAAAACAATGTCAAATGCAAAATTTCGAATGATTCACTCAATTGTTGTGTTGTCTGTGGCCCTCTGCTCCGTATAAGTTTCAAAATGTGGCCCTCGGTGAAAAAAAGTTTGGACACCCCTGCTCTACATGGAACCCATGGACAAACCCACAATATTGGAAGCCCACGTAAGACCATACAGATCACAAGTGGGGCTTACTATGTAATGTTGCCTAGGTAGTTGATTCTTTTGAGTCACCTAATGTTAGTAATTCTTATTTTATATACAGTTGTACTATATATACAGTTTTATAGCCGTAATTTTTAGGTTGATATTTCATGGAACTACTTCATACATCTTAGAAAAAGGGT
This sequence comes from Chaenogobius annularis, assembly GCA_015082035.1. Classification (NCBI taxonomy): domain Eukaryota; kingdom Metazoa; phylum Chordata; class Actinopteri; order Gobiiformes; family Gobiidae; genus Chaenogobius; species Chaenogobius annularis. The sequence continues at coordinate 622,555 of BJKM01000051.1, forward strand.
GCAATCTGTCTGATATTAGGAGCTACACTGAAGTCACAGTAGAGTTACAGCTGACAAAGTAAACCGTTCAAAAGAATAAGGCACTGGGGACTAATTCATCATAATTAGTGAATTGAATAAGGACTGTACACTTCAGTCAAATGAATAATGAAGAATGCTCGTAGGTCTCGAGCGGAGCACTTGGAGATCGAAGCTGTCCTTTCCTTTATTCAAAGGGAATGTTGATGTTAGTGTAGATTAAAGCACGTGTCGCTAAGCAACAACATTAATTAATTAGTCTAAGAGTTCTGTTTTTAGATATATCTTTTTTTACATTTATTGTAATGGTATATCACAGCTGCCAGAATACTGTAGCTGCCTTGGAATCAAGGCAATAGAACATCTTGGCAACGAAAACCAATAGACATACAATATATTTATTAAGAGAAAAAGATTTAGCACTATAAGATGTAAACAACAACTATAATAAAAATACAAATGGGAACAAAATGCATAGTAAAATGCAAATCCAAGTGCACGATGACATATTAGATTACTAATTTTACTAAAACATAGTTAACATAATTACATTTAACACTTTACAAGTTTTTTCTAGTTTGATAATGTTTTGAAGTTAATAATTTCACTTCGGACATTTGCAGCAGATGTGACATAAGCATTTCTGTAATTGCTATCTAGAGCTATGCTGTAAAGAAGGGGTCGGACTAAGCACAACAGGTATTATTTGACAAATAAAAAAGATATAAAAACACCTTTATTTTCCTAAATTAATATTTAAACTACAAAAAAATGATGACATTTTGTGTTTTGATTACATCAATAGAGACATTACTTTTAGAACTCTTTTCTTCACAAACTGCCACTTGACTGATGAAAAACTACAATAGATATTTACCATAAGTACTATCCCACCACGAAAAAACGTTTTTTTTTCAGTGTAGTTGTGTGGTTTTTTTCTGTTTTTTTTCTTCAATGTATTTTTGTGTGTAAACATGTGTAAACGTTTTATGATTTTTGTGCTACTTTGCCCCTGTCACCCTTGAAAAGAGGTTTGTGTTCTCTCCTGAGTAAAACATGATGGATATTATCTGAGACGCATTAGTAAAGCCATATCCTACACATGGTATAACCTTGTGTGCCTTCACAGGAGAGATATGAGGTCTGTCATTATTCTCTATGTGCTTTGAACTACAAGCCATAGCACTTAACAGTTCAAAACTATTTTTTTTATATTTTGAATGAGCAAAAGTCCTCAAAATATCACATAGAAACAGGAACCTGAAACCCATGAACAGGTTGCTTTCAGGACTGTCTAAATATTCAGCATGCAAAGAAAAGAAATATGGACGTTTAAACACCGCCTCCTACAGTAACAGCATTGAGCTGGAGGTCAGGTCATAACGTTATGGTTTATGGTTACTATTGGTATAATCACTTTGCCTATCCACATGAAACAAAAACTTTTTTCAATATAACCTCAGAAAGTGGAGCCATTATTGAACTCCAAGAATGTGATTGTTGTCAGATGAAATTACTGAGTCATGAGGATGATTGTGGATTTCTATTTTGGAGATTTCTTTCCAAAACAGTAAATCTCCGATAGAGTAATAGGCCCTTTACCCACCATCTGAGATTCTGACATCTAATTCTAGAATGTGAACACAACCTATTGAATTAAAACAAAATATAAAAAATGAATGTACAGTATTCAGTCTTCTGTGCATATTATAATTTGTCTCATTTTCAGAGGTGTCTCGTGCGCGATAGTATTATATGGAACTGAATCTGTGAAGGGGACCTCATTGTCAGAATCCACAGACATTGGCAAAGTTTTCTTGGGTTTGTCTCTCAGATTTGGGGGTCTTTGATTTGCAGGGTGACCGTTGTGAGCCTCTATCCTTTCTCTGGCTGATGTGGGGCCGCTCTGCCTCAGACTGGACCTGCTGTTATATTTCCAGAAACAGTCGGGTCGGAGCCGCGTCAGAGTTCTCCAACACGCTCTACGGAATGTGTGAGAGGACATGCAGAAGAGTAGAGGGTCCAGAGCCCCATTGATGTACCACAGAGGCAAAGACAGGTACGACTTTAGGATGGTGTAAACAGTGTGGACCGTGTCAGACCACACAACCACATAGACCTGCATCAGGGACGAAGCAATGTCCGGGAAGTTACACACAAAGAAGGCCACCACCACAGCACCTACAGCAAATAAAAATGTTATATTATATCACATAACATCAGTTTTTTACGCTTAATTCTGTAGATGAAGACCTCGGTTGGTTGTGAACATAATCATTTTCCTTGAATGAAATCACTTTTCAGATGCAGTGACTTTCTGGGTTGTAAAATGTGACCTTGTTCTGGATGATAAAAACTGAAAATCGTATAGCAGTTTTTATATTACACAAGACATTTGTTACGTTTTACTACATTATCCAAGCTTGTCCACCTTTCACTACTAACTCACCCATAAGTTTTAGAGCTCTTCTTTCATTCAGAAGTAACTTTCCATTCTGGTGGCACTGGACATCTCTCCTCTCTTCTGGATTTGGACGTGTGAGGCCCATGTTTCTGCGTTGACGGCTATTCTTCTTGAGGTACAGTAGGATGAGCAGGTAAAGAATACTGATTGATACCAGTGGGACCTGCACAGACAATAAGTTCAGTCAGCATTAAATAACGAGGAGCCATGCGTTATGTAGGTTTAATGCACAACGCGGACTCTAGCCAAGCACAGTGGAGTGCATTAAAACTGCAAAAGCTCCACGGCTTTATACGCTTAAAGCACGGCCACAAACAGAAATTCTTCACCCATGAATCTGAAAAGCCTGTTCACTGTCTGTAAATGTCTGAGATAGTAGTTATATTTCGGTGAAACAAGTTCCTTCATTCTAGACTCACAGCAGTGGAGGATTTGTTTACCAGTTGCTACGGTGTTGACCACAGAGCAGTGATATAGAACAGTGAATTAATTGCCGGACTATTTGTGCGTTATCCAAAAGTAACGGTCATTCCCCAATTTGAGTCATTTGCCAAATTGGAGTGAATCATTCTCGTAAGCTGTATGTTTTCAGCATTTAAATAGTGTTTAACTGTTACAAATGTTATTGGTCAGCTGTAGCCTTAGTTTGACAGTCATTTAAGTTCATCAGAGTTTGTTAACAAAGTTTCATAAAGTTTACTTTTGATAGACACGTAAAATCTCAGATCTTCCATGGTCACTAAACACATTCAATATTACACTCAAATCAGTTGGCCTCAGTGTTTCTCCGCACTGATCTGTTTGCTCAGGTTTGGTAACAGTTAAATCTTGTGTTTTCATGAATGTTGATCTCATATTTAACTTAAAATATACATGTTTAAAAATAAAAGATAAAAGATATGCACAGCATGTTAGATGTAGTTTGTCCACATACGTGTTGCCGTATTAAGAGACCAATGTTTGTGCGCTTGCGCAGAAGCATCTGAGCGCAGGTTTAATTTTGACACAAAGTCGGCATTGATTCAAATGAGGGAATCACTCAGCCGTTAGCATTGGAATTCTCATGTCCACCATGGTAAGCCTAATCAACTCCATAATATTGTGTGTTCAGTGTCTGTACTCACAAGGAAAAACAAAACTGCTCTCAGAATGAGAGCCCCCTTATAGATGTGTGCAGGGTCCGGCTCGGTCATCTCACACATGGTGGAGACATGGAAGGCGTCTTCATATTTGGCCGCTGTATAGTCTAGGATACAAGCACGGGCCTCGTCATACACCAGAGCAAAGGGGATCGCAGACACCAGTGAGATGATCCAAACTACCAGGAGGCAGGGCAGTCGAGACCTCTGTGGAAGAACAATACATGACAGCTTTCATTTGTTAACAAATGTAATTCAAAAGACCACTGCTTTTACCTTCTACAAAAGCTCTACCTCTGCATTGTGTTCAAGTTTTAGCATTCTGCAGGTAAACTTGAGCTATGTCCTTTTGCTCTAAATCCTTCCTTCAAAATCATCCATTTACAATAACGACATAAAAACAATCCCTATGGGGTTCCATTAACTATCTGCATAATATTTAGCACAAATGAGAAATCTGCATCAAAGATACCTTCACACTGGAAACTGACCACATTGTGTGGCAAATGGCCGCGTAGCGCTCTGTGGTGAAGGTCATGATTACCCAACTGGTGGTGGCACAGTACACCTGCCGGACCATGAAGTAGACTTTACACACTGTTTGGCCCAGACGCCACGGGTAGCTCTCCCAGTAGTATCGATACAGCGTGACCGGTATCGTCATCAGCTGCAGAATGTCTGCAAGTCAAGACAAACACATCAAGTTAAGACGTTAAGAAGATATTTAAAAGATATAAGATATTTCAGGTCACATCCAAGCGGTTTAATCACAATACCTGCTGAGTACTCTACAAGAGTGCACTGAAACTGTAGGAAAGGCGGTGAAGAGTCTTGCTCAAGGACATCACAGCAGTAATTAATTTGTTGTGTGACTTGTGAATGTCCATTAACTTGTGTCCATTGACTTGTGAATGTTTGTATAAATAAACAGTACACAATTACTTACAGACACTAATAGAATTTAAATATTTGGGTATGTTGTTGGATTATACATTCTCTTTCAAAAACCATGTCAAAATATCATCTTGTAGAATGAATTACAAATATTTCAAATGTTAATAAAATAAGTTCTCTGACTGATGAAGCTATGATGTTTTTGCATTGATCTTTTCCCAGTTAAACTGTTGCATAACAAGATGGTCTTAGGACAGGTGTAATGATCTTAAAGCCAATACAGGGGCTTAATAAAAAAACTTTGAAAAATGTGTACAGAAGCCTTTCACGTACCACCATTGCAATACAGTATGCTTTCATAGTATAACCAGTTGAGCTTTGTCTTATCTGAAAGCTTACATGGGCTGGTTCCACCACCTCTAAAAGATTACATTAAATATGTAACACGAACCAACAGAGCCTTGAGCTGGGGTGACGGTGAAGTTCCTGTGAGGAAAAACTACGTTGTGCGTACAGTGGAAGAGTCTGCCAACTTCTGTGAGGAAGACCTCAAAGTAATTTCAAGTACTTGCTAAGATCAACACCAACCTGTGTGCACAATTCAACTCAGTTTAGCACTTTAGGGTATGTGCAATACATAAAGCACCTTAGGCTGCATGTATTAAATAAATCCTTTGTAAATGACTTCATTCATTACAGTTGATTTTCTAGCTGCACCATGTGAACTTCTTATTCAGTGACCGGGACATTCTGAAAAAGGCTTCATGTGTAAAGAATCGGCATTTGTTCCAACCCATATATTTGTGTGGTGACTGTGGTCAAGGTGAAGAACCTAGTCAAGCATATGTCTCGCTCTCAGATAAGAGTGATTCAGTATGAGTGCTTGTTGCAAAAATCTATTTGATGAGTTCTGCTGTCATTCAAGAGGGATGGAGACGTTAAGTGTCTGTAACAAAGATGATCAGAACTATCACTGCATTCTAGTAGTCTTGATAATAAAGGTGTTATGGAAGCAGTTAACATATGTCAAAGTTGTGCCAAGAATGTAACATGGAGACAGTGGCTTGGTGAGACATTAGCTCCGGAGTCCAATCATCTGAAGGGCTGAAGGGAAGACTCTTTCCCACCTTTCCTATTTGTGAATGTGTTGTGAACGTGAGGAATTGGTGGTTGTTCGAGAGGCTCAGGACATCTCTGTCTCTGAATTCTACCTTCTTGTGTTTACCTTTTGCATCAAGTGTGCTCCGAATGACAAATAATGCACCTTCTACAGGCGTTTGACATCAATGTTTTGACGGAAAGTCTGGTAGAGAAAAGAAAATATTATACAGTTCCAACTTCCAATTTTGAGTGTTTCCTCAAAGATAAAGATTGCAAATTGTTTTCAGGGTTTAGAGATATGCCTTTGAGAAATGGTGGTGTTTATTGTGTTTGTAACTGTGAGAAGAAAATCTACTGACAAGAAGAAAATGATTGTCTGTTTTCAATTCCCACTGGTGAATGGATGTGAGTGAACAAGTCAATTCACATGATTGGTTTCATCCATGTCGATTCTACTGCTTTAAGAAGTTGTCGTTAGGGCTGGAAGTTTTGGGGGAAATAGCTAACAAGCTTTGCGATTAGATTTGAGAAACATGTTTTAATAAGTAAAATATTCTATTCCATGTTCAAATTTCAATTTAATTGAAATTTCCCCTCTGTGGGACAAAAAGATTTACTTATCTAAAACACATCCAGGATAATTGAAAAATAAAAATAAATTATATAAACAGATATCACTTTTATTTCAGAACAGAGACATATTTTTTTGCAGAATAAGACAAAATATTTTAAAGTTTTTAGAGGAAATGATTGTGCTTAAAAAATTCCAGCCTTTGCAATTTGCCAAGTGTGTCCATTTAAATTGCTATTTCAATTTGATTAGGATTAATCTTAAAAGTTTTTCTTAAAAGTTGACTTGGTGTGTGTGTGTGTGTTGTGTGTGTGGTGTGTGTGTGTGTGTGTGTGTGTGTGTGTGTGTGTGTGTGTGTGTGTGTGTGTGTGTTTTAAAGCTAGCTCTGTTTATAATTCTTTGTGTTGTTTGTTAAGAGTTTAGAAATGTCCTCATTCCAGCAGACCAGCTGTGTCTGAATCATGTCCCAAGTGGACTTTTTAATGTTAATGTAGACAGCCTTTGATGCTTTGTACACAATAAAAAAAATACATTAAAAAAAAAACTAACATGATATTCAACAGCCTTGTCGACAAAGGAACTGAAGCCAGAGGGTGAGACATTGATACAGGTGATCAAGAGCAGGCAATGAAACGAGTGTTGGAGATGAGTGTTTTGGGACTGGCTGATTAACATTGTAATATATAATTATAATAATATTGTACCTGATATAACAAGGCTGAGGAGGTAGAAGCGAATGGCGCTGACTCTCATGTGTGCATCCATTAGCAATGTTAGTATGCTCACACTGTTAAACAAGACCTGCGAAAAAGTGAAACATCTGCATTGTAAATATTGTTTGTTATTTTTCCACACATCACCGCGCACATATTCTCAACAATAAAAGACCTGTCATGTTCTTGTATTGTGACTTGTGACCACCCAATGCAAAACTTCACATCACAATTCACACTCTCCTTCAGAATCATGCTGAACATGAGACGATGAAGATGGTCTGATTCCTGTGAAGTTCTGCTATTCTGTGTTCAAGCACTTTTACTTCTTGCTTTCAACCAATCACAGCCAAGAAAATTAAAAAATTAAAAAACCGTAAAAAAGCGACATAGAGCACACAAATCATGATACACTTGAAATTGTGACAGAATCTCATTTTTTGTCATATTGCTTACTGCTACTTCAGCATGTTAATATTCAGCAGCATTTCCCCCATTTCTCGCCTGACGAGCTTAGACTGATTTAGGCTCATCATGCTTCCATTTCTCTGACGTTTACGTTCAGAACAAAATGCTCACCACCTGCCCAACCTGCGCCACAAACAAAATTCAGAACGAGCCACAACGTCACGCTCGATTGCTGGTTATTTTTGATTGTGTTTAACAACAAACCAACAAAAGCAACAGGCAACACGCGACCCACTTCTGTCTACAGCAGCGCAGGAATCACTGAGGGTCGGCATTGCACTGAGGACACAGGGAAGGATTCAAGCGAACGAAATCAAGACGCACATTGCAACGTTCAGCCTGGCTCAGAACATAGTTAATGTGGGCATGTCATTCATTCATTCATTTAAAAACACACTACACTGATTACCTGCATCTGAAATGGGGCCAAACGTGAAGTGCTTATTGTCTCTCTAAAGTGGTCCAAGAAGAGAAGAGTGATGAAGCAACAGGTGATGCGGAGTGTTTTTATGCTGCTTTCACACTTGACTATTTAGCTCTATCTTTAGTTCAATCCCACACTTCTGATGTGGTGTTTGAACAATACAGAAGTTAATTGTGATTCCGATTTACACTTTTGCTGCATTTTAGCTGTTCAGTGGACACAAACTCTCGACGTAATTGAACGCAATCAATTTTGTATATGACCTGATGTACCCTTACCCCAAAGAAGAAGACGAAACTGTAGAAGAGAGTCATGGGGACAGCGATAATGAGTGGTTCGGTCCTCGTCACACTGATGTCCAGCTGAGGCGCATCACTCGGGCTGACATTACAGCTGAATGAGAACGGGATCTGCGCTGACAGGTTCATTATGGACCTGGGAACTATAAGGCATTGGCAAAATGCTTGAGGCGTGCGTAATGAAAAGGACTTTAATCAATCATGCGTGTCAAGTAAACTGCAGAGCTTTGGTTTTGCCTCTGTGACTGCAAACCAAAATTTGAACCAAAATAAGATAAAAGTGATTAAAAAAAACGAATACAACGTGTGCTACAAAAGAAAAGGGTCTCCCATCTTTAAAGCATCGAAACAAACAGGGGAACGACCTACCTGAAAGAAGGACAAAATGCTGAAATTGGAAAATCCACAGAGCTTTCCGCCACGGTGACTTTGGTGATATCACCTCTGTGCGCTGCGCCTGGTCGTGTCCCTCCGATACGTCGACCTGCTTTCCTCTCTCTCCTCCATTCACACAGCCAGATAGAGGAACAGATGGCTTGCCAGTTCAGCAATGTTTAAATGTTTAAAATAATGTATGCATTGATAATCTATTAGAACATAACCTTATCGTAAATGAATAGGTTTCTGCAGCTAATAATCTGTTCTGTGTTTCTTCAATTGAGTTGTATATGACCACTTCTCAGTTTAGCCTTCTTCAGTGCAATTAAACTAATTGTAATAATACCACAAAATGGCCTGGAGTGTTTTCTTTAGTTTCTGTATTAAAATATTGGTTGCTATAGGGGTTTGGTATATAAAGAGGTCCAGAGAGGTGCCCTCCTCAGTCCCAGAGGGATGGGGCACAGAATAAACACCCCACAACAGCTTTGCCTTATCATTTTTTATATAAATGTCTCAAAGGTGTCTGCTTGGCTGACAGTGGTACTTTTAAATTGACTCAGGCCAGACCATGCTTTTGTCAATTTTCATGGTTATACTCGGGGGACGTTGCTATAAAGCTGAAGGGATTTTCAAAAGCGAGAATGTAAATATAGGCTATGTAGGCTTATGTTGTGCATCCTCATTTTTGTGGTGGTATAACATTACTTTTATTTGTAATATTACAGCCCAAAACACCTAATCAGAAAGAGGGATGAAATAGGTCCCATGTGAACAGCTGAATTATCTGTAAATGTGAAAAGTGCCTTTGTACTGCCGACTGCGAAAGGCATTTCATGGTCATTTTCTGAGAAATACTTAGTGGTTTCAAATATTACAAGAGATATTGTATGCCTCATAAATTAGTTGAAATAAACACATTCAGACAACAAAACTGTTTATTACCCTGATAAACAAAATAATTTGAACATTGCTCAACATAAATACAAAATAACATATGTGACGATAAAATTAACAGTAAAACACAATTAAAATATAAAATTAAATATAAAACAAAAGCCTCCTCAAAAAACGGTGGCCTCTATTTGTGTAATCCCTGCGTTCTTCGCCATGGCGTAAAAATGGCCTTGTTTGTTGAGTAGGTTGCTTGGAGAATCGAATTCCACTATTTTCCCCGCATCCAGCACCATTACTCTGCAAGAAAAAGAGGTGAGTAGAAAATATTTGACGGCTGAGTACTGAGTAATTACTGTCTGAAGAAGATCCAGTGCAATTCACAAATGAAAGACAAGAATATGTACATTCTCATTAAGACAGAATGAAGGGAGAGGATCCTGTTTTTTGATCAGAATCATAGGATTTTGCCAGTGAACACAATTCACAAATTTGCGAGATGGAGAAACACAAATCAATAAACAATTATAGTAAAAAAAGATAAAATAAATGTATTAAATAAGTAATAAGTACAACATTTATAATATGAACCGAATAATAGTGCAAATAGATAATGCATTGTTCAAGAGAGTTATTTAAAGTTATGAGTGAGGTGAAGATTCAAAATCAGGTTTAAATTTCCTTAAAAATACAGCATAAACATTTGTATTCCTATTTCAAGAGTGCCTCTGCCCCAGGGTTTAAGCGCATCCATAGAAGAAAGTTGCAGTAACCTTTTTATGACATTCTCACAGATATACATGTCGGACAGCACAGCTGTGGCCATCTGCCAGGTATTTTTTTTTGTTTTTACAAAAGGATGGGTCTTAATCTGACCCTTGAAACCTGATGCTGCACCAAACTAGCTGCCAACATAAAACAATATCCACATCACAAGAAAAACAGAGCAGAGATTTGCAGAGCAGAGAATGTAACAGCTTTTGGATACATATCAGATGTAATGATATACAATATATAAGGCTTTTTTTCTCCAGCTAGTTTTATGGAGAATGAATAGAAGATAGTGGTGGGTCAGCACTAAGAAGGGAAGATCTAAGAAAGGATTGACATTTACATTTACATATACTATAGTCAATTCAAACTGTTTCCTAATGCATGCCCTTTGGATTTCATATATGTTGTTTTTATTATTGAACACCGAAACAAGTTCCTATGTTTGTGAATTTTGTTCATTGACAATGGCAATAAACCTTTCTGATTCTGATTCTCATTCTCACATTTGAGTTGTGGGGGGTATAAATCATCTAGCGTCTGGCGCTTGTTATTGCTTTCATTGACTTTAACTGAAGACTGGAAAACAAATAGTCTGGACTCCTCTGGCACTCACCTGGAGCTGTCCATTATGGTGTGCAGTCTGTGGGCGATGGTGAGCACCGTGCAGTGAGAGAACTCTTTGCGGATGGTGTTCTGGATGAGGTCGTCCGTCTCTAAGTCCACAGCAGCCGTGGCTTCATCCAAGATTAAGATCCGAGACTTCCTGAGCAGCGCACGAGCCAAGCACAGGAGCTGCCTCTGACCCACACTGACAAGACAGAGATGTACGTGGTATTTATAATGAGTATAGACATAAATAAAGCAAGTGTACATTTTTGTCATAACCTAATTTAGCGTAAGAGAAGTCATTGAAGACATGTATACACCGGTATTGAAATGGATGAATAAACTGAAATCAACAAGACAAAAATTATTATGCTTTTTACTGCTAACAATGTTTTAAAAAACTATCTCAAAAATAAAATAAAAAGCTATGTAATCATGAGTATGTTTGGTGAGATAAATGTTTTTTTTTTCTTTTTCTTTGTTTCTTCTTAAGAAAATCTTATTTGTCCCATAATGGGGACATTCCAGTGTTGCAACACACAGTTCAAGAACAGCGGGAGAAAACAAACATGCAATCATAAACTCAAGACAAATAACTAGTAAAAATAAACTTCAATCTAACACAACACTGTTATTTTGTGTATGCTTGGCAGATATTTACCAGCTATTGTTTAAAAAGTCAATAAAAAAAGTTGGTGTCTGACCTTAGATTTTCCCCCCCTTCAGCGACCTCATACTGCAGCCCCTCTTGAAGTCCAGACACAAAGACTTTGAGGTGGGACAGCTCCAGCACTTTCCAGATCTCCTCATCAGTGAATTTGTCAAATGGATCCAGATTCATCCTCAGAGTGCCAGAGAACAACACTGGATCCTGCAGAGTGATGGACAGGTCAGTGAAAGCCACAGGCAAACGGTGGCATTTGTGTTTGGATAGTACCTGTGGAATGATTGTGAGCCTGCCTCTCAGATCATGGAGCCCTAATGAAGAAATGTCAACACCATCAATAAGGATCCGACCCTCTGCAGCTTCAATAATCCGGAAAAGACAGTTTGTAAGGCTTGATTTCCCAGCTCCTGTTCGTCCCACAATACCAATCTGAGTACGAGATGAGAGAGAATCCATTAGAATAAGCTTTTGAGCAATCTGAGGCACACTATGGCACACTATCTCAACAGAAGACACCGCAACATGTTGTATTTACATAGTACGAACAGGTAGATTATTAACAGATTTTTTAACTTGTTGTTTCTGAAAATCTGTTTGGCCTAAATCAGATATACAAGAAAACAAGGAAACTTATACTTAAGACAAGCACTGAAAACATAATTTGTGAAAATCTTCTGGTGGATGGTCCACTGCATTCTTGTCTCCATGGAGATGTTAGTGCAAAAAGAATCTTATTGAAATTAATGCTATATAAATACTAAAATGCTGTAGAACAACAATCCAGGCAAAACAATAATATCTCCATGGAGATAATGAGCAGACCACCCCCCAGAAAAGTGACATAGTGCACCTTTAAACTGCTGATTCCTGCTGAAGTGACAGAAGTAGCTTCCATAGTCCAATCAGAACAATCAGAACTCATTTTAAAAAAAATCACAGCGGAATGCATCATCTAATTGTAATATATCCTATACATAATAATTGTAGCTAGAACAAGCAGTTATATATTGTTCAAATGACAAAAGATTAACAATTATATAAATACCAATGCCTTGATAATAAAAATACAAGAATACAAGATGGCCTTACCTTTTCTTTGCTGTCTATGGAACATGTAACTCCATGTAGCACCAGATCCAATTCAGGTCGATAGCGCACCTTATAATGGTCAAACTGGAGCTTTCCTTCCTCGGGCCATTTTTCTGGTGGTCTTGTGTCAGTTATCCATTGTGCCTGCATAAATGAAGGTAACACATGATTTCATTCTAATAGGTAAGTGTCAGGGGGGATCAGATGTTGAATGAATAATTTGTGGAAAACACTTCTAGCTCCATACCTCATTTTCGATCTCAGCATATTCACTCACTCGCTCCACTGCAACAATATTGGTCTCCAGTTCTGAGGTCATTCTTACCAACCAGTTAAGAGTCTGGGTAACCTGTTCACACATTAGCATCGGGTAGAAGAGTGCTCAGTGTTAAAGCCGGTACTAAATACTCATAAATGTTAAATAGGCAAGGAAATGTGTGAGAATGTGACTAACATTAAGTGCGTAGGATATAGACAATCCCACTAGGCCACTGTCAAGACTGTCCCTGGATATGACGGCAAGCAACGCAGAAAAAAACACTACCAGGTTTCCGACCAACTCCAGGCGAATGGCGACCCATCTGTCTCATCAAATATTGTACAACATATAAATATCTGTCAGTAATTATTTGTCTTTGGCTATATATAACTACTATATCAGTAGGCTAGTTATTTGTTCATGGGATTTGTGACAATATTATTCAAACACAATAGATCTTTTTTACTAATTAGCTAATTTTCTGTGTGTGTCTATATGTTCTGTTATGAGTTGAGTGAAGTTAACACTGTTCACTAAGTATATGGCTTTAGCGTAAACATTCATCAAAGTTTTGCTGCTCAAGATTATTACGTCACCTGTTAGACACAATCCAAGGGTAGACACTCTTCAGGTTTTCATCAATAATTTTCTCGTTGTGTGTGAGAAACCTGTCTTGATGACCATAGGCTCTTATCACTGATAGACCAGAAACTGTCTCTCCAAAATGAGAGTATATTGGAGAGCGAGACACTGAGTCCAGGCGACGTAGCTGCCTCGAAGTGGCAACATAGAATCGCTTTAGGCAGAGAAGAGCGCAATGTCACAATAATACAATAAGTATCACATTCTTTGTTCATTTTCGCCAAGTAATATGTCACTCACCTGTACAAAGTAATAGATAACAGCAAGGGGGACAATGATGATGGTAAAGAAAGGAGTGGCCAAGCAGATTACAAAGATTGTACCCAAGACACCAAGAAAACACAGGATCCAAGAACGGACTGATTGTGGGATTGCTTCATCCACTGTGAAAATATCCTAAAGGACACATAATTGTAATTAGCTTCCAACTCAATGCTATGTTCAACTTTAGGAAAAATAGGTGTGACAGTCTCCAGGTTTGCCATGTACTTCAAAAGCTGTGATTTTCTTAAGTATTAAAAGCCAGCACTGAAATGATTCTATAATGATTTCTGACAAGCTTGGCCCCCAACTGAGAGGAAACTATAATCATACATCATATATCGGCACAGAGTGAGTCGGAGGGAGGGGTGTAGCGCGAGAGAGTGTTGGATCTGTACTTTTTCATGTCCGAATGTGAGTATGATTGGATCGTTTAGTCTGTTTTTATGTAATTGCACTGTTTTGTATTGTATTGTCTTTGATTTTAGTGTAATACATTCTATTATTATAGTGTGTTGTGTTGAGTGGGTGGGCGGGAGGGGGATTGGAAACGTAGAAGCGATTGCTTCATCCAACCCCTTTTAAACTATGCATCTGTGTCTGTAATAGTTTGTTATGTGAACTATATGTGCAGGTTTAAAATAAATGAATTGACTGATTGATTGATAATCTTGAGAAATAAAGGCATTAAGGCTCTTTGCGTCTTGGATAACATGTATGTTGTTGTGTTGTGTTGTTGAGAGACAGCTGTGAAAAATACCTTTGCAAAGCGGTTGAGTATTCTGCCTGTGGGAGTGGTGTCAAAGAAGACCATAGGAACTCGCAGCATGTTATTGAGTAGCTTTGAGTGCAGGATTCGAGAGGCAGACACTGAAGCATTGGCCAGAAGTAATGTAGCCACAAACACAAGAATGCCTAAAACAAAGTAGAGATAGGAATTTCTTATTATGAACTCCGAAATGAGATGTTTATAGAAAATGTAAAATGTTGAGATGTAAAGATGCACTATGTAACTTTTCTGGTGTATGGTCCTTTCTTTCTTGGAATGTTCTATAATATGGAATTAAACTCATCTATTTATTCAATTACAGGTTTTTATACCTTGTTTCACTCCATATATGTATGTTAAATGCCATACTGAGGAACATTAGGTATTTTAAGTACGGTACTAATACTGTAATGCTCGTTCGTTTGGTATAATGTTCAGCTCAAGTCTTGAACATAAATGCATGAACTTTCAGGCCAAGAAATCATTGATTTTGTCTGTTGCCCTCCATTCTAAGAAGTGAAATCTATTAAGCTACATCTGTGTAATTACAAATCATTATTGGGCTATCATTAGCCTGATGCGTTACCCTGAGCCACTCCCAGCACTCCAAACACTCCAATCCTGGTGTCACGTTTCCAGTTTGGGTAAGTCATGTTGGCGTATTCAATAGCATCATTAGTCCAGTCACTTAGCCACAGATTTTGCCCGATGAATGCAACGTTTTGTATGAAATATATGACAATCACAAGGAAAGTGTAGCCCCAGCCCATAGCGCGCATGTACTGGAGGAACACCGACAATTTGACCTAGGGAAAAACAGCATGTTTCATATTAACACATTTGTTCATGTACAAGTGAATAAAAAACACAGTTAAAAAATCATATTATTTCTGAAGGATCATTATTTGACATTATAAAAATACATGTACCTACTAACAAAATTATAAAATTTTTGTAATGAACGAGTGAGTGAATTCAAAAATATGAATACCTGTCCAGATTCCATAGCTTCTTTCTCAATCAACCTCTGTCCTTTGTTGGGTTCATCTTTTGGTTCTTTTAATGAACTTGTAGTCCTCAGCCTCACACTAATGACAAAATGAAGTGGCATTATATGAAAAATCAATAATCAAAACAAAAAAACACTGTAAAACTTCCACTGCTTATACCTGCCACCACGTTGACTTCGCCTGATGCTGTTTTCTCGCTTCAGTGTAACAGAAATAGCGTCTTCAAGGGGAGAGTCCATTTGAAATGTCCTCTACATCAGGAATCAGTTCTTACATCATTGCCATCTACAAAATAAAAGGAATAATTTGATATAAGAAGTCAAATAATACCAAATGTATTCTCATGTGGAGATGTTCGAATTTAGACTTGAACGTTGTTTGGCACAAATGTGATTGTTACCTGTCGGGGTGATTGGTCCTGATTGTTTTGCTCTTTGGCATATGTGTCTAAAAACTCAGCAAAAGCTCCCTTGCTCGCACGAAGGCTGTTATAGGATCCAACTTCAGAAACTATTCCATCTTTTCAGCACTATTATTTCATCCACAAAAGGCAGAAAACTAACAGCAATGGGTAACAAGGACGCGAGTCTGTAATACACACAAAGTAAATTACAGTTAGCTGTCGCTATAAAGTATATTCACCAAACTCCAAAGCTCCTAAACAGAAGTTATGAGCCAACCTTGTCTTGGAGAAGTCCATTTGGTCCAATGACTTTGTCAAAAAGATGTTTTCCAACATGAGCATCAACAGCAGACAAGGGATCATCTAACAAGTAGATATCAGCTTTACTATATGTAGCACGGGCCAAACTAACACGCTGTTTTCTGACCACCTGAAAGGTTGATACCCTGTGAACAAAGCAAAACACAAGAACACATTCACTGTAATTAAATAGTAACAATATATAGGACAAAGTCAAAAATAACAATGACCTTGAAAGCCAATAAGCATCTTGCATAACAATTAAGCATGCATAACATAAAAATGTGTAGACCACTGTAGAAAACAGCCCACAAGAGTTACCTTACGGCTCACTTTGAATAATAGCTCATTGAAAATGTCACCCTAAAGATCAGAAATGGCAATAACATAGAACACATAACATTAGGTCTACCTAGATCCTGTATGCCCTGCCTGACACCTAATACATGGCCTTAGTTGTGCTTGTAAAATACACAATGTGCATCTTGCATTCTGACACATCTCTATCAGCACATTTGAAAACAAAATGTTTACTAAGGAACCAGAAATAAACATATATTTTGAATGCTATTTACTTTACCCATCGGCGGATGTTCCTCTTGCTGTGTATTTAGTCAAATTTACCTTTTCTCCAATCTCTGCAAGGTCTCCTCCAGCCAACAGTTTCAAGATCAGGACCAAGAGCACACGCCTCAATGATCTGCTGAAACTGGTCCTCTTCATAAGCAGAGCCAAACAGTATGTTGTCTCTCATAGTGGCGTTTTGGATCCATGCTTGTTGCGGAACATATGCTAGTGAACCCTGTGCAGAAATATACCAAAGGGCCATGTTTTACTAACCTCTGAAATATCAGAATCAGAATCAGAAAGAGTTTATTGCCATTGTCAATGAACAAAATTCACAAACATAGGAACTTGTCTCAGCATTAAGGTGCAACATAAAACACTGAGCAATAATAAAACCACATATATTCAATCAAAAAGGGCATGCATTAAGAAACAATTTAAAAATTACTATAAAAATAAAAATAAAAAATAGGCATTTCTATGTAACACAAGAGTTACAGTTAAATTGCGCAGTTGAGTGCAGTGAGTGATGAATAGTTGCAGTTAAAATGGCAGGTGTTTAGAAGTGTTCATGAGACCTACGGCAGAGGGAAAGAAACTGTTCTTGTGGCGGGAGGTTCTGGTCCAGATGGACCGTAGCCTCCTGCCTGAGGGGAGTGGTTCAAATAGACCATGTCTGTATACACACTGTAGGTGGGTGTAATCTGAGGCCGATAATAAAACTAGTACAGATATAGAGGAATCAAGTTTATTGGATTGGTACCAAGGTATAGGAAATGCAGGAACAGAAGAGAGGGAACAGAATAGAATTGGTGCAACCCAAGGGAGAGAAGACACCGCCTCTTGTATCTCTGGGGTTTTTATGTCTTTCCGGCCCACACCAGAATTCCATATAGGGTCATAACCTATAGCTCTGTTTAAGTCTGACTGATAACAGCACATGTGAGTTTAACTTAGATCTGCATATCTCAGGCACATGTCTAGACTTTACATACTTACACCAACAAAGAATCCCAGGATTCCTCATTAACGTTGTCTACTTTGCACTATTTACTGTTTTACTGCATAACATTTGAGGCGATTGTTTTAAATCTGGCTCATTACCTGGATGTTGACAAAACCTTTTTTCTTGAGCATTTCACCCAGAAGAGCTGATATGAGCGAGGACTTCCCTGAGCCTACAGCTCCCACCACAGCTACCAGTTTGCCTGGTTTGATCTCAACGGACACACTAGAAATCACAGACATTTCAAAAAGAAAAATTTACAATGACTTTACTTTAATGGTGTTTACAATGTGCAACATACTTTTTCAGTAGAGGATCTGCATCTCGTTCCCAGGCAAAGGAACCATCAGAAATAGTAATAGCAGTGTCTATGAGGTAAACAGGTCAAAAAAGGGGCAAAAATTACCATTTTAAACAGCCTTTATTTCTTAAAAGAAAGTTAGACTATAACTAGTAACTGTAATAATAACTAGTAACTGTAATCATTAGAAAAACGTCAAATCTTGTCATTCACACTTTAATGTCAACTTACTGAATGAAGGGTCATGTTGCACAGTGTCAAGGTCCAGGTCTTCACCTCCAAGAAATTTCTCAAGACGCTTTTTTGATACACTTGTCTGCGGAACAAAAGTGCATGTGGGGTCGTCTGGGTTTGAATGGTTGTGAATACTGAAATGTGGTTGGTGGTTTACTTACTTGCACAATGGCTGCGATTAGCATGGGAAGCATTGCCAGAGGAAAGCGAAGAATATTAAAGAGAGAAATAGATGTAAAGGCTTTGGCCGCTGTCAGCACGTTATTTGGGCTCACTCCAACAAATGTTGCAAATGTGGCTAACGACACCTGCAAAGCACATAGATGACCTTAGCGAACAAGGCAGAGAGCAATGTGTCTATTCGTTCACAACACTAACCAGAGCGGGCGCACAGCTCATGATAAATGTAGACACAGACGAGAGATAGGCAAATTTCTTCAAAACTTTCAGCTCTTCCTCTCTGATTTCTTCTACCTGAGTCTGAAAAGACGGCTCCCATGCAAACAGCTTCAAGATCTAGAACATCAGAAGAGGAAATGTAAGATAGATAAATGATAGAGAGATCGTTCAAATAATCCTCTGTATTTCAGCAAAACAAAAAATTGTCAAGCATAGATCAATAATTCAGACAAATGAATGGTGAACTGTGGTAAACTGCACTTCATATATTCTATCCTAATACCCTGCACTAAAAGTGCAAAGGAATTAGCGAAATACTTTTCAAAGCAAAAGGAGTATGTGTAATTGTTTTTTTTAATTATTATGTATTTTTCAACCTTCACAAAAGCTGTGATCGAAAATAAATGTTCACCTTGACTCCACTGATTATTTCATTCATAATTTTCAGTCTCTTGTCTTTGTACTTCATGTTGTCAATCTGAAAAAGAAAGAAATGCATCCGTCACACTTTCATAGTGTTCTTTGAGCTCTCGACACATGGCAGTGCAAACCATGAACAGAAACCATTTTTCATATACACTATGTAGAAATAAGTTTTATTTAAAATAATTTAAGTTGTTATTTAATATGAAATAATTTCAAAGAACCAATTTTATAGTACAACCAGTCATTTTATTTAAGAACAAACAGGAAGGCTTTAGTAGGGACGTCCCAGTAATATGCAGATTAGCATTTTGATGCCTGTCACCCGCAACAGATTTCTGTCCTTGTGTAAAATACTGTGTAAACTGTAAAATCTTTTACTAAACATTTACCAGTTTTCGTCTCAATTAAGCCTGCGCAAATTCCATTGTTCCTGTACTATATTTAAAAGAGTAGTCCTTGAAAAATGAATCAAATCCAACAAATGGACAAATCAATTAAATAGGAAGAAAGAATGTGTCAAACCTGTATTTTTCTGGCCTTGTTGGCCAACAGTCCATTGATTGGTACCATTAAGACCATGACTGCCAGACCTGCTAGCACAGAAGGCCCCAGCTCAAACCAGAGGAAGACGATGGCCAGGGCGATCTGCAGCGGGCACGACCAGAGCAGGTGGATGAAATTGATGACGTCATTGAAGCGCTGAGCATCTGCTGACATCAGGTTAACAGTCTCCCCCACCGTGGACTCTTTACGTACATCATTTGACACCACCAAGGCCTGTGGTAAAAATGTAACTTTTGTTGTTGTTGTTTTTAAATTAAAAAAAATACTATTAAGTACATTAGGCTTAGGTAAAACAAAATGATACTGCTTCCTTTGAAGCCATTAACCAATTACATTTACATTTGCTGGTTAAAAAATCACCCCCGCATCTTCACAAGTGTTAGCGGGGGTGTAAAAACAACACGTGGCAATTTACTTTTCATCACTTGGTAAAACATAGCAATTAGAGCCACTTATGTTCATGGTCAAACTTCACCTTCTTATAAACCGCTGCCGTGATGGCAGTGCGAACTTTCATGCCCAGCACAAAGCAGCGCTGGAAGTACTGCTGCAGAAACAGAGACTGGAACAGGGCCACGATCAGCAGAAGCAATGCGTACAAGTAGCCCTCCCAAACAGGACGACTCGTGTCCTGGGTAAAGTCAATCATCAGTCTAGGTAAAAAAAAAAAAAAAAAAAAAAAAAAAAATAGGGAAAATTAAAGTATTATGCATCTTATTAGCAATTATTAATGGCACCAGACAATTTGTTGTGTGAAAAAGGGGAGGCTCATCAGTTAAAGTAGCTATGGGCTGTGGGTGAATCTAGTTTACATGAGTTACAACAGACAATGTTTACAAGATAAAAACATGATTGCATTTCTGTCTTATTGGCTAATATGAAAAGTCTTCAGTCCGATTGGTTCAAGGCTAATTATAGATCCAAACAACAGACAGACTTCAGAGTTTCACATATTCTCTATCTAGTATATTTCAGTGCTTTTGACCAATGGCATAGGAATAAACAAATTCACAGCTATAATCATAAAAGCTAGATTACAAGTATACATGTTAGGAACAGCAGTAAAAGAACGCTGACTTGATCTACTTACTTTAGAATCTGAGGACTGACAAAAGCAAGAACGTCCTGCAGTAGTTTGAAAAAAGCGGACTCAAATAGAACCCACTTAAACGTTTTGTAAATGGTAGGAATTAACCACGAGTTGGGATAATCTTCTTGGTCCTCTTTGGATTTTCCTTTTTTCTTTTTTGTATTTTTAGGTGTCCCCTTTTCTTCCTAAAGCAAAGACATGGATTAGTGATATTTACAGGATTTGTCCAGACAGTGGGACAGTGAGCTAGTGTGAAGCAGGATAATGAAGGTGTACTATATGTGAATACTGTATGTTTCCCCTCACCATCATGAGAGCATTCTGACTGACACTTTTGCCCAGACCATTGGACCTGCCATTTTGAAGGGTCACATCTCTGTCTTTCCCCTTTTCACTTTTTTGTCTTCTCTGGTGGTGAGCGACCTGAGCTGCACCCAACGCTATTGTCATGTTGGACTGGAACTCCTGGTTGATGTAAGGCGTGCTGTCGGCCTCGTTTAAGTCCCACATGTCTTCTTGGACCAAAGGACGTTTGTAGCCTGTAATTACCATACTGAAAGGAAGGTTGAAGACTTTTAAAAATAAGTATCTTCATTTAAAGAAATATTGAGCTTTTTCTGGCATTTGGTAATCATTTTTACATTTTGTTCACTCTAAACTGCAATATTGATCTAAATTGGCTCAATCATACAAATGGGGGTCTTAACTTCCAGTCCAAAACCTCCAAAATGATTCTTTGCTGCTCCAAAAATAGCAACAGAGCTCTGGGAGGGGATAGGTGCAAACTGAATTTTTTTGAGCACTCAAGCCTCTAATGCAAGATCATTTAGAATAACTCAAATATGCTTGAATTAATCAAAATACAGATCCTTTCAGATAATTGAAAGATCAGTTTCAATATAAATATACCTTAACACACTGAACTATTAAAAATATACATGTTTATGAGTTTATAATTTTTTACATAATTTACCTGTTAAACCAGTTAAAAGTAATTCTACTCAAAAAAGCTGCACCCTCTTCAGGATTCTGAAAATATAATTAGAACACACAAGTTTACAATCTATGCATGTGACCAGAACACAGACGTACTTAGGTAACTGCAATACGATTATGATATGATGACAACAAATCTGGACAAATATTTACCCTTTTTACTCTCTCCAAGACTTCAGATGGAACATCGGCTACAGCAGAGAGGAAAAACGCACACACCTCCAAAGCAAAAGTAATGTAGAAAAGACAGAAACGCGGCACATCTATGACCTCCCCCTGAACAGAAGAAAAACAGTATGTTGTTTGCCCATAAATATTCGAACATCAAAATGAATGAAGTGGACATTTGTTCTGTACATGTAATGGGTGATTCAATGTTTACATGCAAACATCTCTATGTAAATGAACACACTTCACACCTGCTTGAGGGCTGCTCTTAGCAGAGTTTGAAATGGAAAGACATGGCAGAGAATTTGAAGCAACCAGAAGAGGAAGAGTGTGGTGGAGTCCACAGCCCCTCTCCTTCTCACTGCTTCCTGGCACAGCATGATCACAATCTAAAAATAATCAACAGAATACATCACTTTTCAGTACAAAAAAGATATTTTCTGCAGATTTATGATTACAGCATATTTACCCATGACACCGCATAGACAACAGGGTTTGCATAGTACACGCCGGCGTTATTTGCTGAATTTGGATCTTTGCCCGGACCAAAATCTTCCCCCAACGTGACCGCAAGTGCTGCAACCGCAGCCAGCAGCAAGAGGCCCGCAACAAGCTGAGAGGAAGACAGGCCAGGACTAATTCAATTTAATCAAATCAAAGGACTTCTTTTTTTTTTTTTTTTAAGAAATGAATATGCATATAATGTAGACCGCTTCCTTAACGGCATCTAACAGCTGGCACTAAAAGCTAAATCTCAGAAAGGTCAAGAACTATTTTGTTTCTGTGATTGTATGTCACCTGTTTGCAGATGTAGGCTTGGATAGATATTTTGAGTTGACTTGGCCCTTTTGCACAGGCCCGACCAGGTGCGATGGCGCACAGAGCACGACAAGAAGGGTAGTGGGATCCAAACAAGCACCGTCTGCTTCTATGCACACAGGAGATCCGGGTTTCTCACTCTCCAGGTACGAGGCATTCTGCAAGAAATAAATAATATAATGGTTACCATGTGTGCCCATAAAGCCCATCTGTTGACTCTATGTATTTAAAATATAATGTTATTCATCTGTTAATGTGTAAATCCTTGATCACTGTCCTGTCTTAACCCAGGAGGAGTGGAGCTGTGAAAAACCCTCCACGGGATTAAACCAGGTCAGAGAGGTGATGTGACTGTGTGAGGGTGACACTTAAACCAATTGATCTGTACAGTAGCCGCTTGATATTTCTACCACTTACAACTGAGTAGCAAATATATTTAAAATTATTTATGTTGCATGATGTATATTGTGCTGTAATACATGGATAAAAATTTTTTTATTGTAAATGTATTTCAATCATTTACTTTATGAGCTATATGGACAAATGTGAAGGCAGGCGGTCAGTAGCTCTTAGTAAACCATTACTACCCTTTTAGAGTCTAACCTTATCAGTAACAGTACACCTAATATTTTACTATTCAACCGCTTTCAAAGGTATTCTAGAACAGATAGCAGAAACAAAACATGTTATAAATACACACACTATATATCATGATCTTGTCTTCATAATTGTGCTTCTTGTTTTCTCTTACAACCATTTATGTAAAGTCATGAATGCCAAGTCATGTTTATGGTTAATGGGTACAGAGGTGAAATCACTGAAACTCAAGGAGAATCAGTTGAACAAAAAAAAAAAATCTATGTTCATTCTTTTATATATTATGAACATCTACAACACTGAAATATATATACATATTATATATATATATATTTTTTTTTAATGTTTCAATCTTAATTATGTTTTACTTCAGTATCTGAAGCTTTGTGTGTGTTTATTTCTACCAACTGAAATTATATTATAATTTAACATTCAAAACACAAAATAATAACTTGCGTTGTGGTTCCTATAATTACAGGTTACTTACCCAAAAGGTGGACCCACAGTACTCTTCAAGCGCAGCAGCGGACATGGTCCCACTGGTGACTTCACTTTTTAAACAGAAAATCTTCTGTCCAGTGTCAGGCTATTGATGCTCTTTTCTGTCCGCCCACACTGCAGACAATCACAGGATGTGATTCAAAAACATAGCCTTTGAAGCACAAGGCAGCTCCCACAAACTCCTTTAGAAACGGCAAGACACTTGTAGTCAAGTACACTGCAAGATCGTATTAGCCTAAGCTATCAGATTCAACCATAAAAGATACAGCCCATATACAACAATCCTACAAATCCCACATTCATGAGATGTTGTCTAACCTCTAGATGACGGGTTTTGGTGGGTGTCCACAGGCTGCTACATGCCTGTGTTCTCCTTTGCTGCAGTTATAAAGTGAATCCTTTCACAGCTCCGCAGAACGTTTTATGCACACGTGTTTAAAGTCCAAGCTGTCAGGCAGATGACTGCGCAAAAGAGAGAAAACACACTAAGACCATCCCTCCCACTCCCCGAACGTGAATTGTGTAAGGGGCAATACTCCCCCCCAAAAGGGAATGTGTTAAGGAAATGGAAGGGAGGGGCTCATTTAACAGTTTTCCTGTGCTGCTTCTCTGTTGCTTGCAATTATGCTCTTCTATTCAAATTGTTTTTCCAGGCAACAACTGTGTTGGTCTTGTGTTTGAACTATTGGATTCAAAGAAAAAAAGAGAAAGAAACATGTTTGTTTGTTTTGTCTTTTTAAAAAGGCCTGGGCTTTTTCTTTGTTACTCTTAGTTTCCTTTTCTAAACAGACAAAACTTCACATCGCAAATTAAAAAGGTGTCTAGTTGTGTAAAATTCAACATTTCAAACTTATCTCTGCAGGCTGTGAAAATGTTCATGAAGCCAATGGTCTTTTCACACTTCACTTACTGTTTAACTGTCCCAGGCAAACAAAACAACCCTAAAACCTATAGAGTCACTTACCAAACAGACATTACACATACTGGGGGGAAAAACAAATGAGATATCATCATAGATCATAGAAAACCCTCCATGGACCTCCACTCACTCAGTTCAAAATCAGAAACACCACACATCGCACTCGAGGGGCTGCACATGGAGGCTGCGTCGTCCCTCTGCCTTTGCAGTTACAGCCTCTGGAGCTCAGACCAGCGTTAGACAACTCACCTCATACAGTTTATTCAAAAAGAACTGGCTAATAACTTCTAATAACTGGCTAATAACACATCAAACCTGTGATCACCAGTGAGCTTCTCCTGTCTGGCTTCTTCTTTCTATGTGGTTGGTTTTACAATGTATATGATGGTGTTAATGATAGATTTGTATAATCTTTAATTGTATAATTGCACTGTTTGTATACATTGTATTGTGTTTTAAGGTGACATTAAATGTGACATTAATTATCGGTCCAGGGACTACAGATGAAAAATAGCCTCTCTGGCTAACTTTGGTAAATTTACAGAAATGTTAATTAATGTACCATGTCCCTGTTAAATTAACCAAATAAATAAAGATGGTATAAATTCCTTCCTCGGAATGTAGTATTTGGTCAAATGACTTCCAGATGCAGCTACACTTTTAAACTTCTTCAAAAATGTCTGATGTAGAAACTAACCTGAAAGCTCAACTACATTAAGTTATCACTGTACTGTGTTCAAAAACACAACACAAGCAGTTATATTATAATCAGTGAATTATGCATTTGGCCTATTTATTTTATTTTAGAAGTGCCCTGTAAGATTGAAATGAAACATTATCAATTAGAAAACCACTTGGTTTACCTTGACTCCACTTACAGGTACTATATAATTGTTAATCATTGTTTCTTGGCTTACCCCATAAGGGCTGTAATTGAGTTGACTCACTATGTTCGTGAAACACAAGAACAGCTCTGACATGTGACAACAAAAGTTATACAATAGACAGCACAATATTGATATAAAACATTAGACATGTACAAAAAAATAACAGATTTATTTTCATGTAATCATAAATACAAGATTCACCATATTTGGTCTTTGTTTTTTTGATAGAAAATTAGGGAAATTGAAGGAGCGGTATAGTGACATGACCCGCCGAGTCACTCTGAATAATCACAGGCAGCCTAGCATTAGAACAACACTTTAGACTAATTAGGCCTCAGTATATAATAATATCATTGAACTTTTACACTAATTAACAACTATTTATGGTGACTTTGAACAGGTGTTGACATTTCTTTTATTGTTAATCATTAATAAAATACTGTTTCTGAGTCATAAATTCAGTCAATAGAGAATTAAGTAATATCTGATCCGGAAAAATCAATTAGGATCCATTAAATGAGTACTGAGTAATGGACAGAACATAGGTTCACAGAGTATTTTTAGCAATTGCATTAAGTGCACGGATTTTGCTCACATCTGCCACCTTTATGCCATATTCTGGAGCTGAAAAGGATGCCCCCATTGACACGCTGGTATTCCTGCAGAAGATAAAAAATGTAAACAGATGTTTCCCATGAAATATTGTGTTCTTAATATAAAATACCTAAACTCACCTAAACTTCATGGTAGACTCTTTGCTGGAGCGAGCCGAGCAGTGAAACTCCTGAGCCCCTGAACCCTCCAAGATGCGCTGCAGATTTCTCTCCGTGATACCTCCTCCTGCAATTACAGGCAGACACTGAATAAGAAATAATATTTATAATAAGAATAATTTAATGAAATAAATAACAAACCTGGCATTATGCTAATTCTGCCTTTTGCCTAAATGGTGAGCAAAAACAAATATTTATTGGCAACATAAATACACTAACATTTTATTAATTCTGCCTTTTTTAAATTTATTTTTTAAACACATTTTAAACTCAATTATAGAATTAACACAAACAAAATGTAATACAAAAATTAAAGGTAAGTTTTGAGGAAAGAATTCAAAGGCTGACCAGGTCTTGTGAGAGCTGTGTAGAGTGAGGTAATAAGGTAAAAAATAAATGGTACCTGATCCACGAGGCGTTTAATAAGAGGGAGTCCCTCCAGAGCAGAGCTATCACAGCCACTCGTGAGCACACGCTGGAAGCCTAGTGAAACCAGTGTCTCAAGGGCAATGGTTGGGTCATGAACCATGTCAAAAGCTGCAAGAAATCAGTAAAACAGGCTTAACACAGTAATACCACCATTATCAAACCACTCCACAAGACAAATAAAGAACGTGAAGATCGTAAAACAAAATGATTACCTCGGTGAAAAGTGACAGGTAAGGGACGAGCAGCAGCTATAAGAAACACAAGTGTTATTGCAGCTGAAAATACATTTTACAGGCATGTAGTTCATAAATATATCTCTGAATGGGATACGTAAATATACTTCTGTTCAATTTGTTCAGCATGCTGTTGCAATGTCCTGAATATGCTGAGTGTATGATATATGTAACTTTGTAAATACTTTCAGTGTTTAGGTATACAGCAGTATTTATTTAGAACCATGATAATGTAATACCCTGTAACTCCAAACACAGCTCTGTATCCACTCGTCCGTCCTCTGTCAGGACTCCCATAACCAGCCCATCAGCTCCATTGAGTTTCATCAACTCTATGTCCTTCTTCATCACCTCCACTTCAAAGTCTGAGTACAGGAAATCTCCACCACGAGGCCGAATCATTGCATACACTGGTATTTTAACATACTGCTTCACAATGTGTAAAAGACCTGCAACACAAAACCACAACCTTCAAGTATACGAATAGACAATTTTTTCTTAATCTTAATTCTTAATTCAAATATTTGTTTGTGTACTTTTAAAATCCACCCAAAATCCACCTAATTTTGTGTACATTTCAGATGGTGAGCAGCCTTTTGTATAGACTCTTTACCAATACTAGGGGTGAGACCTCCCTCCAGTAGACTAGAACATAGCTCAAGGCGACTTGCACCTGTATCAAGGAGGACAACATGATAATCTATGCCGTGAATGTATTTCGGTATATTGAGATTCTGCGATTCAGAGCTATGTAACAAACCTCCTCGTTCAGCATTGACAGCTGACTCCACAGAGTCCACACACACCTCCATCTTTAAAAAACTGTCTGCCATTCTAGAAAAACACATTAGATAGTCATTAGATAGGTTACTATGTATTTTATTAGGAAAAAACATGTATTAGAGGTAAATCAACAGTGAACAGGTTTGTTTCAAAGTACCTGCAATGGACTTTCTATCGATACATTTCACCTTGTGAGATATTTACAGCGCTTTCAGTTGCACTTTGTTTGGGTGACAAAAACACTCCGTTGCATCGATGCAGTGACCAAACAACTACTTCCGGGGTGTTTGATTTGAATGTAAGCTTTGCCAGATGGGCGGAAAACCAAACGCGTTGCCGCCCGCTCAGAATGTATAGGCGATTATTACAAATATCCAACGCTTATTATAAAATATTGCCTTGTGAAAAAAATATAACGTTTGTAATTACGTGTTGGATGTACTTAATGAAGTATAATTTTATATTTTAGTTACAGTGATAACATACACGAAAAAAGTGTCAACGTAAAAGTGTGTCATTCGTGACGTTCAGGTCAAAGTTGAACAGTTAGACAACACAGGAAGCGTGTTTTGTAAATCAAGCGCACATGACCTAATGTTATCAAATCCGCAAGACTAGTTGTTTCACTCTTGGACTTGAGAGATTGCAGGAGGATGATTTCCACGTTTAGGACAGCAGCGCTGTGCTGCAGAAGAGTAGGACATGGATATAAACCAAGCACTGTGAGTTATGCTAACGGCTAATCTCTGATAGCTGTGTATATCAGCATGCCGTTCATCTAAGGTCATAATGTCCTGATCCACTAAAATAAAAGATTCATTTTAGTTTAGGGAAGGTCATAATGTTGTCCATGAGAACGTAATTGAAATATACTGCTAGCATCTGTGTGTGATCATGGATCAATGTGTGAACTATAGCTGTGACGTAAATTATTATCTCAAATTTGATATGGATTTAAAATAATGTGTCAATGTCTGTTGTTGGGAGAATCTTAGACGACATGCATTATAGGTTTTGTATTTCTACCTACAGCCTACTCTATGATGTATTTACAGTCCTGCAGTGATGTTCTTTTAAATAGATATCGAATATATTATATGCACAGTATATATTCTAATGTTGCCCTTTTACAGCTGCGATTTTTCAGAAGAAACCAGGGCACCATTGCAGCAGAAGTTGGAGCTTCGTCTGGTTCGGCCACTGCCACTGCAGTGCCCAATGCTGCCTCAAACCGAATAGTAGGACGCTGGCTTGTGGGCTGCAGTGGCCTTGTTATTGGAGCTGTTGTGTTGGGTGGAATTACAAGGTATTGTTTATTTATGTTAATGACTTTGGGGATTTATTTTGCCGTTTGGTATATTTTCTATTTCTTTCCAATAGACTTACAGAATCTGGTCTTTCCATGGTGGACTGGCATCTGGTGAGGGAAATGAAGCCGCCACAGACAAAAGAAGAATGGGAAGAAGAATTTTCCAAGTACCAGCAGTTTCCTGAATTTAAAATGTAAGCTCCGCATTTATGTTCAGATATATCCAAAGAATAACTGATCTAATGCAGTGAAATACGCATTCACATATTTTTTTATATATATTTTAGATTAAATCATGACATGACTTTGCCCGAGTTTAAGTTTATATTTTACATGGAGTGGGGCCATCGTATGTGGGGAAGACTTGTAGGACTTTCTTACATCCTCCCCGCTATGTACTTTTGGAAAAAAGGATACTTTACTCGTTCAATGAAGGGGAAAGTACTTGGTCTTTGTGGATTTGTTTTCTTTCAGGTAAGACTTGATCTAATAAAATATATTGTTAATTAAAAATTAAATTGAGTACTGTGCAAGACATTAACAAACTAAATCATTTGTCCTCGTAGGGTCTCCTGGGCTGGTATATGGTTAAGAGTGGGCTAGAGGAGAAACCAGACTCTCACGACATCCCCAGAGTGAGTCAGTATCGCCTGAGTGCTCACCTGGGCTCTGCTCTACTGCTCTACTCCGCCAGTCTTTGGACCGGGCTAACTCTGCTGCAGTCACCACAAAAGGTTATTGTTTTTGCACGCTCATTTAATTATTTTTTTTAAAGAATTTTATAAAATTATATTTAAATGTTTCAGCTGGTAGAAACTAAGCATTTAATGCTGCTCAGGAAGTTTGCCAAGGGAACGGGTGCACTGGTCTTTCTTACTGCCCTTTCAGGTAAATACCAGTAGATATTTTATACGTTGTGATTGCATGTTGTAGAGTATAACCACAGTTACAAACATAGGTATCAATAAGAAACCTCTTGGTTTTAGGTGCTTTTGTTGCCGGGTTGGATGCTGGATTGGTCTATAACTCTTTCCCCAAGATGGGTGAGCGATGGATCCCTGATGATTTGCTTGCTTTCTCTCCAACTCTGAAGAACTTCTTTGAAAATCCCACAACAGTTCAATTTGACCACAGGATTTTGGTACAGCACTTATTATAATGACTATTTGTTGCATATATTTTAATTAATACTATTATGTAATTATTTATGTTTTTATTTTTAGGGTATCTCCTCTTTGGCAGCCATTACAAGCCTCTATCTTTTTTCAAGAAAGGTGATTCTTCCCAAAAGGGCTAAAATTGCCATCAGCCTTCTTACAGCAATGGCCTATGGACAGGTATCTTTCTCTGTATATATGTGCTGTGACTCATCTCTATTACATTTAAATAATGGTTTCCCTTTTTAGGTCGCGCTTGGTGTCAGCACCCTGTTATTGTATGTGCCCACTCCAATCGCAGCGACTCACCAGTCTGGATCTCTGGCTCTGCTGTCTCTGGCTATCTGGGTGTTGGCAGAGCTCCGCAAAGTTCCCAAGTAAATACCATTTGTAAAGAAAATCCAGAAGAGCCACCTCTTTATCCCTTAATTGTGCTACTTCCAGTTTATACAGATAAATGTATTATTTAAATCCTATGCACAAAGATCTATCACAAAGATCAAAGTTGCATCAAAATGTGTCCTATCTCTTGAAACAGCAAAGATAAACGGCATTGACAATATATATCTTCATTTAATAATTATAATGTGTTACTTTGTCTATTGATGTACATTTAACTTATACAACTTTTGTGTTAATAAATTATGTCAAAGTACCTAGAGGAATCTGGCCTTTCAATGTTTTTTATCCACCGACATGTCAGACTGTTTCTTGCAAATAATAAAAATGTACTAATGATTTTAAAAATGAAAAGTCAATCCCTTGTTGCATAGTAACTGTTATTTATTATCTCTGTACAAAATATACATGTTTTAAATATAATGGAACCGCTTGAGGCTAACTAACTATACAGTCAGTACAACAGGTTAGTATGTTCAATGTTCTGAAGACACAGTACATGCGGGTATAGACAGGTTTTCTTGTGATACTGACTGAAAATCAGATATTGGCAAGAGACAATCCTAGCCCAACCAGGTTAAATAAAATACACAAAATTAACCACAAGTTGGAAGTGCATATTTTTACTAGGGTATTATTCCACCCTTTCTGAGGATGAGAAGTACTGACGCAGATGGTTATTGCTCTTAAAGGTATCCCAGTGTACAAAAACGTCATTCAACTCCTGCTTTGAATGTCTTCGGGTTTAAATACTTTAATATTTTAATGACAGCGTGGATAAAATTAGGGGGAAAGAACACTCACGTTTTACCTTGGTCACCTAGTCAAATAAAAACCTTTCTAAATGCCTCTTATATTTTCTTCCTTGAGTCAAAGCTAAACCTTTTAAAGTGTTTTTCTTAATGTACATGTATCCTCTTTGGCGTTACAGAAAAAAATATATTAATCGAGCAAAAAAATAAGTATCTCTCAACAAGACACGCACAGAAAATGCACCTTGAGTTGAATAGGTCTAATTCAGGGCAACTACTGTATTGTCATGGGAACCTCAGTAGTAATTTCACAAAAGCAGCCTGCTAAATGTACGGTCAATATTGAGTGGATATTGAAGTTTGCTCTTGAGATGGTGACAGCGGGGATGCTCCAGTCTTGGCTTGTTGTACTGTCTATTGTAAGGTCACATCACTGGGAATGCTAGTACATGTACAACTGCAAACAGACACACATGACTAGTATTGGAATTCGAAAGGCCAGGAATGATTCTAAAGCTTAATCTTAGAGGTGGGCTTTATCTCATTGGAGACATACATGGATGGATGTCTTCTACACATGCACACACACATATACAGAGGGCGAGGCACCTGTGAATGACCGGGTATAGATAGACAGGCAGACTTTGGAGTATCTCTGTAAATACATAATTTGATATTAGTGACATCATCATGCTATATTCAGTTCCTCTTGGAAAACAACATCTAGGAGTCGTTTTCCCCCCTAAGTGTCTCTCTTGGTCCGTCCACTAGATGGTGCAATATCCATTTCTTTATTTGGCAGCAGGCTTGTAGCTCCAGTGTTACCTACATGCACAGAGGCAGGAAATCCTAAGAGCTGGAACAGGAAAGAGGTCAAATGTGATCTCAGTTTGGGCATTGCTCTGCTCTTTGTGTCTCCCGTCGTTGGCAGGTCTCTTGTGGTCCCACGATTCTTGCTGTCAGTCTTCCAGGGAAACTAAGGTTCAGCATGATGAGAAGTGAACTTGTTGGTGGGTGATCGCTGTGCCTTCAGTATAAGGGAGAGTTCGTAATGCCCTCTGGATTCACAACTCTGAGAGACAATCGCACACTCACACACTCGTACAGACACGCCCTCTCTTTCTCTCTGTAGTCCTCTGGTTCTTGTCACACACACCCCTCTGCCTGGTGCCATAGTCACCTCTAGTCCACAAGTTTAGATGACGTTGTCAAACAGCTGCATGGAAAGCATGATGTTCTCGTCCTGCACAAAAATATGTCTCATCAACAGGGCTGTTCATTGTATTCAGATTCAAAATGGGAATATTAAAGTACTTGAAAAGGTTGTGTTCACGAGCTAGAATCTGATATGTCATCATTTCAGATGCAGGGCTGGGGCATATGTATCCAATATCCAAAACAGATGATCCACAAATCGTGAACCTTAACATAAGGCTATTTGGGATTGGCTTCACAAACTTGTCATTTTAACAATGACGTCTTTGGGGTTGCACAATTGAAGTTATTTGTGCTGAATGAGAAGATGTTGAATTTTGTATCAGGTATTGTTTCATGTGAATAGGACCAGTAAATGCACAAATATGAACCATAAACCAGCTCAACAAATCTGCAATCTGATAGTTAAACAGCAAATTCCCCTATAGAATTCTGACCTGCTCCAGCTAAATTTTAAACTAAAAGATGTTGTAATATCACGTGAACGCAGCCTATGAATTCATGAAAAAGGCTAAAATAGTCTTTGCATGATGTAGAAGATGTAGTAACCATATTATTATTTCTTTTTACCTTTTTGCAGGACTCAATAAATTCATCTATAGTGACCACACCATCTTTATTTCTGTCCATTTTCTGAAAAGGGAGATATTAAAAGCATCTGTCCTATTTTAATTGAGCAACAGAAGGACAAGTGTTTGGACAAGAGCTAAATCTGACCTGGAAAAAAGTTTCCACGTGTTCCCTCGGTGCATCTTCCAGCATAGAGGGGTATGTGTACTTCCCCATCATGTCATAGATGGACTTCATAATGTCCAGCATTTCCTGTAACAACAGCACACACACATAATAAGTAGTAAATACTTCAAGTGATTTATTGTGTAGTCGATTACATCTTTGGTGATACAGCCGTCCTTGTTGAGGTCATAGAGATTGAATGCCCAGTTTAGCCGGTCATTAACGGTGCCTCTCAGAATGATCGACAGACCGAATACAAAGTCCTATACAAACATATGGAGCACAGTATTAAATGCAGTTTCACACGTTTCTACAAGGGCATGTTAGTTAAAGTGCAGAAACAAACCCTTTGTATTTCAAAGTAAGACAATACAAGAGCTTACCTCAAAACTAACTGAACCATTTTTGTTTGTGTCAAATGCTTCGAACAGGAAATGTGCATACATACTTGAATCTGTGAAAGTAAAATACGTTCCTGTAACCACACACTCTCCACAGTTTTTGAACAGCTGGAATCAGCAGCAAGTTAAATATAGACCAGATTTTAAAAATACTTTCAAATACAACTGGAGGCAAGTGGGTAACATTTCATCAACAGAAAAGTCCTTAAGCAAAAAGTGCCTGCTCCAGTCAGTCCAGCTCAAACAGACTGTGTATTTGTACTCAGCCATTCTTATAAATATAATGCTGCCATTTCTATTAAACTGTATTGTTCAAATAATGTAAGTTACTCACCTCCCTGAGGGAAGAACTGTGAGTAAATATTCTTGAAATTTTCCTCGTTAACCACACCGCTGGGACACTCCTGACAGGGAGACATTAATAGACATTATCACAACGCTTTACAGACAACATATAATGGTTATTGTAGGTGTAGGTGTAGCATACATTTTTGAACCCCCTGTAGAGGACCTGAAGCTCCTTTTTGGTGAACTTGGTCTGCTCCTGCAGCTTTTCCATGCTCTCCGGACGCTGACACACAGTGGACAGCTCAAAGTCATCCTCCACACTGTCTGTGGGAGAGATGAGCATAAACACATTCATCACACCACAGTCATGGATCTGCTGACATATTTAACACAAATAAGTTATTGTCGAGCAAAGCCTTTTGCAAACTACTGACAAAACACAGACCAACTTTTCTAGGCTGGGGGGATAGTATTTTTAAAAAGAAATCATTATTTACTTAAGATTGACTGACTGACTGACTAAATAAAATCCAGATTATATTTTCATCATAGTAGTTGCTAATGAGTGGAATGTGTAGCATTAAACAGCAAGAGAAGTTTGGATGTGTTTTAAGTAACTGAGAACATTGTGTTAAATACAGTTCAGTGGCGATCCAGCGACAGGTGATGCACATGTGAAGTCCTGAACCATGCAAGTCATCCCAGAGAGGAGATACGTGCTTCACCTGCGCACTGTGTACTGTGAGATTTAGATCTCTTATGTTCTGAAAAGAAAAAAAGATTCCAGAATGGTGAACAGCGAGTTGCATATGGAGCTGAGGTCATAACAACATGTCTGATCGATGTGCATACACTCATGTTATCAGAGTACGATACAATGATAGTATCTATCTGACTTGTAGCGTGTTTACTTGTCAGAGCAGTCTGAGCATGTACTGACAGAAAATGCTCTTGCTGTTTCCTCCTTATCCACATGTGCGCCTGAGAAAACCTGAATAAAATTATAGTGTGACAGTGTCAGACTTTGCACATGTAGCACAAGGCACAGTAGAAAACGACACAATAGAAAACTTTGCATATCCTTTTGACAGTGACGATCCATTTGTAACATTTTCGGTAGATCTGTGTGTAACATGGGATTTTCCGGTAATGTAGAGTGTAGTGAGACTTGCTTTGACTTATTGAGGGGGCCACCGTGGGTTTGCAGCATGGAAGAAGCTTGAGGAATCGCTGCTTAATGGATTTTTTGCTTTGGTTGTTTGAAGGATTACCTGCAATCACCAACCAATAGCACAAAGGTTAGACAAAGCTACCATTTCCAAGTGACCTGTTGATCCACATTCACACGGACAAAGACAATTCTTCATGCAACCCACAGTTCAATTTCAATTCAAATTCAATGTATGCTGGTTTGGCTTAGAGATGGAAGACCACAGGTAAAACGACACGGAGGATCCTTATCAAATTGCTCCAGATTATAAATGAATATAATCTAGTAATTCTCAAACATTGAAGGCATCAAACTCATCAAATCTGACATTGCCTTCATCATTTATAATTCTGTATGCCTTCATAAAACTATTTGTCAAACTTTAACCATATCCAAACCAGGTTACAGGGCAAAACATTGACAAAATAAGACTTGCTGAAGTAAATATGGCACTTAAACTGACTGACCAAATCAAAACAAATGCAGTAACACACAGCAAGAACTGATCTAAAGCAATAAATCCCTTTCATCTGGATACAGAGTTAGATTAAGATCAGTACTCATGTCAACGCTACAGTCTGTGCACTTTTCTCTTTGTTTCCATGGCAACAGGTCCCTAAACCCTTTTCATTGCGACCCCAGTGGTCTGAAGGATGAAAGCAATGATGGGGTGAAAACCAATACCGCCCTGTGCATACTTCCTGCTCCGACTATGGAGCACATGTGAAGTGTGGCTGTATTCCCCAGCGCAGAGTGAAGCCTTAGGGACCAGAAACATCCCAACAACCGCCCCCTCCCGGAGCTTAGGTTCACTGCGCGAGGAAGGAAAATGCAAAAGTAAGACATCACAGATTAATAGGCCTATGCCAGGGCTTCATGCGCAATACG
This sequence comes from Chaenogobius annularis, assembly GCA_015082035.1. Classification (NCBI taxonomy): domain Eukaryota; kingdom Metazoa; phylum Chordata; class Actinopteri; order Gobiiformes; family Gobiidae; genus Chaenogobius; species Chaenogobius annularis. Next base: position 658,744 of record BJKM01000051.1, read on the forward strand.
TCGAAACACAACAAACCCTGCATCATCCACGAGTTATAGTGTGGATGTCACAGTATTACAATTTAGTGTCACAATTATCGTGAGAAGGAACTTCACAATTACACGTTTACGCGGTTATTGACATCATGATCGAACAACAGCTAAGTCCTGCAGCTTCTTTCATTCACATCATGAACCATTCCTCATGTCACAAGTTTGAAGAAACCATATTGTGATCAACACATTTTCTCTTGAATGCCGCTCTCAAAGACACGTTTTCTTGTTCACACACCACCATTTGTCCGTCTCAGCCCTGACAGATGGCTTCAACCAACTCCAGTAAATGTAAACTTTATTGCAGTTGGTTGCCTTAGTTACATCCTCAAGGCAATAGAATGATACTACATGAATTGTGATAGAATCGAAATCATGGGAATCAAGGAAATTGTGATGCACATTTTTGTCATATTGCCATATCCTTACTGTGAAGTGTAGTTAATTTAACATAACTATACATATATCTTTACTTCTTTGGGGGGCTATAGATTGAATTAAAATGACTTAATGTTTATTAAAAAAAGCTCAATTTTGCTTCTAAAATTCTCAACTATTAATATTGTGACCTGAGTTTTCACAAATCTCCATTCAATGAATTATCTGGACATGTGGTTGTCAGTACGTTTTTATCAATTGACAACATGTGGATCAGGATGGGAAAAGGAAAACCACACGGCTTATGCGTTTTTCATTTACTAGCGGAGGATTTTCATGTCCGAAAGGAGAATGTGAATGTAAGTTTTGATGTAACAACATTGTTTTCGTTTCGACATCCAGAACTAGAGAGTAATAAACAATAACAGATATGTCCTCACTTTAAAGTCCCAATATTCACAACTTTCTTCTAATTGGAATTTTTAATGTTGAATGGTGTTTTTCTGAATGAATTAGTGCTATTGCCGCCCCAGTAGATGTGACAGAGGTAGTCCACCTCCAAATACAATAGTTCTTAGAGTTTTGAGAGAGACTCCGGCGCAGCGTCTCCACAGATCACTGCGAGCTGTCAGTGCTCCGCTATGTTTGAGCCTTTTCTTCGCTGTATTTTTGGTCTTTTGCTGATGAAATTCCTAGTTTGTTTGTGATGTTTTCTTGGCCCAGTCTCAGTGAATATGCTTGATCACAGTGGGAGTAACCTGATTTCTTGTAAGACTGACAAACATGTCACCATGTTATGTGTCCATTGCTGATATCAGTTAGGTATGTTTTCATTTCTGTTCACATCCAAAAAACTGTCACTGATCTCAGTCCTAATATAATTAAAGAAATTATACACAGATTCATATATATTCAGTTTTGCGCAATAAACTAAATATATCGCAATAGCACCAAGATAATCCATCTGATAGAAATTCTGAAAAATACAAATTTTATTTATGATTTTCCTCTAGATTAGCTTTAATTTATTCTTGATTTTGTTTATTAAGAATTTATATTGACAAGGCTTGACTGATATATTAAAAGGCATGAACATATTAGTTTTTAACAAAAAGTAAATTCATATTCATATTCATATTATATGCAATATCATTGCAGCACTTAACAGCCATATTACAGTCATTTCTAATATCAGGCATAGTTTCTCTAAAGTTACCGAGACACACCAAGAAGACCAATAAATTGATATTGATCCGACTGATATTACAGTTGTGCTAGAATAATAGAGATTAAATTGTGTTTACTCATCTTGAATTTTCTGTTAAATGTTAAACAAATGGAGATTTGAACATGCTATTTTCTTAACTTTCATTCAAAAGTATTCTGACACTAGTACAGAGTGTTGAATAAATGTATATTCCAGAAATAATCCAGAATTTTATGGAGTTGTTCCAAAGCTCTTTTGATCATTTTCTATATTGTTTTTATGAATGTATCTCTGTGGATGTTTTGCACATTTGGCCAGTTACAAAAAAATGTTTGACGTTCGATTCCAGATTATTCTATATGGCTTTCAAATGATACAACTTTAAATGAATCCAACTCCTCAGTGTTCATGTGCAGATCATGTGCAGAACAAAAACAGACCATTCTCATAATCTGGCCACCCGATTCACTCTAAACTTGAAGTCATGCAAATGTAATACATTTAACGTCAGCAAGTGTATTCGGCCACACTTCACCACAACTCCTCAGAGATAATTATTATTACACAACTGTCCGTAGTGGTTTGAAAAGCGCCCTATTCCGGGATGAAGGAGCAAAACAAAACAAAACCAAAAAATTGTATTAAATTCCTGGATTGTGGACAGCAGAGCTTGATCCAAAAAATGACGTGCCACTTCAGAAGTCCATAAATAGACATGACAAAAATGACAGTGATGAAATTAGGCCGGGCAAAAACGTGCATAAACAACCACTTTTGCTGCTAGATGAATCATTTCGACGTCTCTCCCTTTTCTCTTACCTTCCATGGACAGATCGATAAGCCCGAGAAAGTGCATAAGTTTTAGTGAGCTGCACACGACCAAGAGGATGCCCAGAGTCTGCAGCCCCTCCACTTCCCATTTTTCCTGGGAGAACAGATGCATCCTTAAACGGGATCCTTGTCCTCAGGTAAAAAACCCGCTCCACACCCGGGACTGCAGCCTGCCTTCAGCTGCTTCCATCCACTGCCGCTCGGAACATTGTTATTCCTGTTGTATCTCCATCTTCACTGTGTGGAAGCAGAAGTGTCGCCTGCATGGTCCGCTCCACTCCTCTCCTTCCACCCCCCCAATCCCCCCCACCATTGATGTCTGCCTCCTTTTGCTGTCACACGTTGTTTAAGTTACAGGTAAAAGTTGGGACCTGAAGCAAGCCTCGTCCTGGCAGGTCCGTGGCAGTTGTTGGGTGTTTTCGTCCACGACTCCCATCCACTCCGAGTCAAAGTCAAACTAACTGTCCTCGCCTCGCCTCCCGTGTCATTGTCGCCTTTGCACGTTTTACCTCGTTACTCTACCACGCTGGCGCATCCCCTCCCCGGATTTAATTGGGTCAGCGATGGGACTGACTGAAAGGAGAGGAGTAGTGAGAGAGAGGTGGAGTTGTGGGGAAGTGCAAAAGATAGATGAGAAATGGGTGGCAACTGGGAACAACACTGACTGTGAACGCAACACAAGTGATGAATGGAGTAGGAAAGAGAGAGAGAAAAGATGGAGGCAAGTTTGGATGAAAGAAAAAACAGCAAAAGGTAGTGGCAGGAAAAAAGAATTATTATCCCAAAACTATGACTCATGCTATTGAAAGATTACGAATATTATGAATTTCAGATATAATAAAGTTAATTTCTAAAGAGAATTAAACAAACAAGAAATAATGATGTGTCTAGATGTCTCAAAACCTCCATCATATAATAATTAAGTTAAGAAATAAATATCCTTACAAATTAACAGTGAATTATGAATTGATTAAAAGTTTGATCTGCTTAAACTTGTTTTGAAAGAGTAACTTTTGAATACTGAATATTGAGTAACAAGTATTTTTTTCACATGGAGTTCAGAGTGATGACACATTTGCACTGTTGCCATAGCAATTAATACTTCAAACTAAAATGTTCAGAATCAGAATCAGAAAGAGTTTATTGCCATTGTCAATGAACAAAATTCACAAACATAGGAACTTGTCTCGGCCTTAAGGTGCAACATAGAACCGCATAATAAAACCACATATATTCATCAAAAAGGGCATGCATTAAGAAAAATTAAAACATTTCTATCAAATAAAAATAAAAATAGGAATTTCTATGTACACAAGAGTCACAGTTAGATTTACAGTTTTGAGTGCAGAAAGTGGCAGTGCAGTGAGTGGTTGAATATTGCAGTTAAAGTGGCAGGTTATATCTTTTAGTGAAAAGATACATGAATACAATGCCACAATAGAAAATATGTGATAAATAATTGGTGATTGCACTGCTATAAAAGCAATGATACAAGGGATATTGAATGTAAAATATCGTGACAAATATAGTTTCAAAATGAAAAGTAGCAGACGGGAGCCGTGACGACATGTGACCCAGCAGCTCCGGTGGACACACTCCAGATGTGGCAGTGTCCCATGAGTGTAACTAATGCGCTCACATCAACACACTCAACGCCACAAGGAAAATCTGTCATTTGCATGCGCTGTCTGTGCACCAAAGCCAACAGTGTGGCGCATGAGAGCGAGAGCTCAGCTGCACATAAGATCAGTGGCACGTTCACCCCCAGCTAAAAGAGCACTTTAGGAAATGATTACTCTGAGAATGTTTACCTGCTTTTACTGTGTTCAAGTCTAGCATTTCTTAACAGTAATATATATATATATATATATATTATATATATATATATATATATATATATATATATATATACATATACATATATATATATACATATATATATATATATATATATATATATATATACATATATATATACATATATATATATATATATATATATATATATATATACATACATATATATATATATATATATTATACATACATATAATATATATATATATATATATATATATATATATATAGTAACAGTGGTGGAACGTAACAAAGTACAAAAGTAAAAATACAGTACTTAAGTAAAATTTTAAACTATATGTACTTTACTTAGCTCATTTTTACAGTGGGTACATTTTACCTGTACTTCAATACATTTGCGAGCACGTCTCAATTTTATTTTTGAACTGGACTTAAAAGTAGAAAGTACTTTTCATACGATTTAAGGGTTATTTTGAGCACGTTTATATAACCATGAACACCCATTGAGATCGAGATCCCTTTTTGAAGGGGAAGAGATAAGCAGCACATGTCAGGAGCATTAACTTTAAGTTTACAAATATACAGACTTTCATGAGCAGCAGATGCAACTTTCATGAGCAACTTACACAAAGTGCAATATTTGTAAAGTGCTATAGTTTTAAAGTAAGGTGTACAGTTTCATCTTAAATGATTTAAAAGCACAAACACTGAGTGACAGAGTCCCATTGTCTATTTAGTAACTGAACGATTAAAAAAAAAAAGAAACTAGAGCTGACCATTTCATTCCCAGTTGAAAAGTGTTCCAAGAAGAGGGAGCAGAGAACTAAAAGCTTATTTTCCCAGCTCAGGTCGAACATGAGGGCATGCAAGTGATAAATGTTATTTGAGTGTAAAGAGTAGTGGCTTGTGGTTCTGTGAAGAAGTGAAGATAAGTAAAATGGAACCATGCCAAGAAGGGCCTGATACACCAACAGCATCGAATGGGTGTAACTTCTGGCTGTGAAGGCCACTGGGCATTGCTGTAGCGCTCACAGTGGTGAGTGAGGCAACTACATCACCTCAAAGCACAATGATACACTTTCTGTTGAGCAAGTGTGAAACAGGATTTGTTTCTGAAATAAATTCATAGCTTCACCTTTAATTTGCTTACCAACGTTGCTATATGTTCTTTGAAAGAAAACCTTGAATCGATAATAAAACCATGATATTCATAGCTGTTTACTACCTCAATTTGCTTTTCTTGCACAGTTGTTATTACCGGAATATTCTCCCAAAGCTCACTTTGGTTTGAAAACATCATAAGATGCATTAGAATGCATGGTTTACCTGCATTCTAAACAAATTTCAGTGAATGCAGACGAGACTGAACTATGTCAATTGTAAAAAGAAGTACCGGTATGACAGTATCGTCGGCGCACAGATGATAGGAAGCATTAGGCAGGTTTTCACACAAATCATTAACATAGAAGTTAAGTGCACCTTTTGGGACCCATAAAAAGGAAGATGTTGTCCCAGACATTTGTGTACACTGTGATCTATTTGACAAATAGTCACTGAACTAGTTAAATGTCTGATTAGAAAGGCAAACGTGTCAGAGGAGTGTCAAATGCCTTGAAGAGGTCAATAAACAGAGTTTAAGTTCTGGCTTTGAGCAAACAAATAATGTATAAGAACATTTTGGAAATTCATTCTAATTGCTACTGTTCAGCACAATACTTCATCAAAATCACCAAATTTAATGGTTTAACATGTTTCAAAATCTATGTAAAATACTTAAAATACTTTTTACTCTTAAAGTACATTTTTACTTTAACTTAAGTAACAAATTGAGTACTTGAGTACACCACTGCATAGTACCAGTACCCTGTAAACTATGTTAATACTACTGTTTATAATGGCAAAGCAATAGCACACATATGTGAACTCAAAACAAGGCATAAATGCATTAGTCACTCCGACTCATTGTGATGTCATCATGATGTAGTGGGATGATGTTTGTCTCAATAAGTGAGAACATGTCATCCAAACAGACAGAGTGTTACAGCTGCTGATTAATGGGTTGAGGGTGTGAGATGTGCTTCTCATTGTTTTTATTTTAATGATTACATTGTTTGGCGGAACTTTCTATGGTAAATATTTATCATAGTTTGTCATAGTCAGGCAAGTGTCAGAGACAATTTACATGCAACTGACCATTTAAACAATCATTTAACAAAATAAAGGTTATCGGGTAATCTTGTTTGTCAAATCATAACTATTGCGTAATTTACATGGATTTTAGCCCTTGTTTACCATATGGTTGCTAGGTAACAGTTGTGAAATTACTTCTACCTGTGTCACACCTGCAGCTTAAGTCCAACCAGGAAGTAACATTATAAACATCACCAAAATTGTCAAAATGGGGAACATACGCACATTTTTAATACAATTCTAAATATAATCATGACATGTTCACTATCATGATTATTATGTATAATCTAACCTGTCAAATGCACTTTAAATTTCCAGAGCAATAATTATTAACACATTTTGAAGCTTTTCATTGAACAGACAACTTTAGCAATGATTAGGGCTCAACAATTTTAGAAGAAATGCAAGTGCGTTTAGATTGGAAATTTCTTTCTAATAAAAAAAAAACATCAAGATTTAGGTCACAGCACACATTTTAGACCTGTCCAAGGGCATTTATTTGGCATTTGAGAGATTACTGAAATATTCAAGAACCGCATGAATTTTAGAACATGTTTGCACCTGTTTCCTACCCGCACAATTAAATACAGTCATCTTTAATAATAACAATTTTATGTTTTCACTGATCTCTGATATACAATGTTACTTCTGGCTCTTTCTGGCATTAGTAAATCTTTTTCATCCAAATCCAAGTGGCTAACAAGTGAACGAGATGCGATACTGCAAACTGCTTTGAACATTTCTGTGGGTACATTCTAAGATCAGACCTGAACGACTCAAAGTACACTTGTGACATATTCAGGCCACTAAACCCTCAAACCTGGGATCAAAGTGTGAAAGATCCAGGCTGCACAAGTCGTAGCCATTATGTGTCACTGTTTTGTGTAGATCCATCAAAAAGCAAATGTCTCGCTCATTCAAAAATAATCAATTGAATCAACAGAACTGTGATTTCACGACTAGGTTACGGTGATGAACTCTGACCCCACTGTGACGTTTATAATAAAGGGAATGAGGTTTTCAGGTTACTCTGTCATGTTTAGCATTCTGAATCCTTAAAATAGTGACCGGGGCAAAGTGTGTCTAGACATATTGGGTACAACAATATGTCTGAATGCTAAAGATAAATGAGCCTGAACTTTGTGATAAGAATTGTATTGTTGCAAGTTTGAATGCTGTGCAGACTGAAAAAGTTATAAAGAAATTGTGGTACAAAGCACATCAAAGACTAAAAACAATGTATCGATCCATGGTGAGTCATACTTTTAGAGGAAATTTAAGTTTTATTTTAGTGCCTGTCCAGAAAAAGGGCTTTAAATCAAAGAGACCTTTTGTTTTTCTGTTTCCTGCAAACCATCAGGAAAAATATGTTCAGAATGGCAGTGGCACTTTAAACCACACCTTTTCAACCATTGGTTTGTGATCATCTCATAAAAACTAGACATATTTGTGAGATATATACTGTAATTATTTCACTGGAGGCAAACTTTACATTTACACATGACATGCCTTCAAAACTAGCAACAAACATCCAATCACCTTTACGCAACTACGGTACATGGTGCCAGTTTTCACCCATGTACAATAACATGTTAGCTTCTTCGTTCTTAGCTGATAAGTCTGTGTGTGGCAGATTTCGCCTACAGCCAGACACCGGTCCCCGACTAATTGAAATACCGCCATATTTAGACGTCTACCTGAGCAATTATTCCTCTCAAAACTGATTAAAATGTCTAACGCAGGGGGAGGAGATGGGGGTGTCTGTGTGAAGGAGACCCAGCGGAGGTCACTGACAAATGGCGCTCAAAATTGGCTAGTGTGTTTCCAATTAGATACGCGAAAGAAGAACCCATTTGCATAGATCATTAGTTTGGGATATTTTTAATACAGGAAAAAAAAGAGAAGAAAATGAAAGAGGTGTCGTTGTATTTTTTTCTTTTTTAAAAAAACTTTACAGGGAGCAGCTAATGAGCGGATTGGAGTGTACAACAGCTGACAAACAACGCAGTTAGACAATCTGTCTTGTAAATGTAAGGCTCATGCCAGAAGTCAGTGCTAAAAGTTATGGGAAAGAAAAGTGTGCATGTTGATGAGTTTACCATTCTGGCCTGTAGAGGGCAGTGTAGCTCAGGATGTGTGCAGTGCTGTTCACAAATTCACCTCGAGCTTGTATTCCTTTCTCTTTTCCTAGTGTCCTTCATTGAAATGCAAGTCCAACGGTCTAACAGTGGGAGGGTAATGACAGATCACAAACCATTAACAGCGAAGATGATATAGTGCAGCTTGTTTTGGAGTTATATAACGCGGCTTTATTGACGTTATGGTCGCTGCATCAGATATGTAGCACATGGCCACTCAGAGACAGTGTTGGGGAGAAAATGAAAGAATGAAAAATGGATTTAGTTACAGAATACTGAATAAAACTCAGAGAGTGAAGTAACTTTATGTACATGCATGGAAAATACATATTCAGGATACACATTTTTAGTAACTGTTTTCCGGTACAGATGCTCTTTTATTTGGTGGTATTCAGAATGCATTTACTATTCTAGAATCAGAGGAATACATCACAGTTTTTGAGCACACATTTCAGGCTTCAAACGGCACTGAATTAGAGAGAAAAACAAAAACGCAGCTCTTTTAGTGAGTGCATGACACTTTTCTTGATAAAGGAATTCCTATCTTATAAATAAATGCATTACAAATGGTGAAACAGTCATTTTTCACACTATAGTAATAATGCAATGTGAAAGTATTTGATGTATTCAGGACACAGTACTCTGATTGGACCATGTACCAGAATACATGACAAAACACATTGTATGCAGGTATTCAGTAGTCTGTACATTTTTACAGTATTTTTCCCAACACTAATAAAACGGCATTAAAATTGTGTAATGTATACTGTTACATGGTTCAATCAGAGTACTGTCATCTGAATACTTTAATTTTAAGTTGCGTTATAGTATAGTGTAAAAACATGACTTTTACTTTAAATTGCATTACATTATAGTGTAATAACATGACTTACTTTAAGTTGCATTATATTATAGTGTAAAACATGACTTACTTAAAGTTGCATTCAATTATAGTGTAAAAACATGACTTTTACTTTAAGTTGCATTATATTATAGTGTAAAAACATGACTTACTTTAAGTTGCATTATATTAGAGTGTAAAAACATGACTTTCACTTTATGTTGCATTATATTATAGCGTAAAAACATGACTTTCACTTTATTTTGCATTATATTAAAGTGTAATAACATGACTTACTTTAAGTTGCATTATATTATAGTGTAAAAACATGACTTACTTTAAGTTGCATTAAATTATAGTGTAAAAACATGACTTTTACTTTAAGTTGCATTATATTATAGTGTAAAAACATTACTGTCACTTTATGTTGCATTATATTATAGTGTAAAATCATGACTTTTACTTTAAATTGCATTATTTTATAGTGTAATAACATGACTTACTTTAAGTTGCATTATATTATAGTGTAAAAACATGACTGTCACTTTAAGTTGCATTATATTATAGTGTAAAAACATGACTGTCACTTTATGTTGCATTATATTATAGTGTAAAATCATGACTTTTACTTTAAATTGCATTATTTTATAGTGTAAAAGCATGACTTACTTTAAGTTGCATTATATTATAGCGTAAAAACATGACTTATTTAAAGTTGCATTATATTATAGTGTAATAACATGACTTTTACTTTAAGTTGCATTATATTATAGTGTAAAAACATGACTTTTACTTTAAATTGCATTATTTTATAGTGTAATAACATGACTTACTTTAAGTTGCATTATATTATAGCGTAAAAACATTACTTTCACTTTATGTTGCATTATATTATAGTGTAAAAACATGACTTATTTAAAGTTGCATTAAATTATAGTGTAAAAGCATACTTTATGTTGCATTATATTATAGTGTAAAAACATGACTTTTACTTCAAATTGCATTGTATTATAGTGTAATAACATGACTTACTTTAAGTTGCATTATATTATAGGCAAGGCAAGTTTATTTGTAGAGCACAATTTGTACGCAAGGCAATTCAAAGTGCTTCACACAACAGGAAAAAAATGCATTAAAATCACAAAGACATGGCACAAATCACAAAATCTTGATTTAAAAGTGCCATTTTCAGGCTATCCGTCAAATAGTTCAAGACATAAAAGAGAAGAGTGCAAAGAAAAGCATTTCAGCCAAACAAAACAGTTTTTAATTTAGATTTGAACATTGCCAGAGTAGAGGCCTGTCTCACATCCTCAGGAAGACTGTTCCAGATTTTAGCTGCATAAAACTGAAACGCAGATTCCCCATGTTTAGTCCTGACTCTGGGCACCAGCAGGAGGCCGTCCATGTTTAGTCCTGACTCTGGGCACCAGCAGGAGGCCGGTCCATGTTTAGTCCTGACTCTGGGCACCAGCAGTGTAAAAATATAGTGTAAAAACTTTTGTAAAAACATGACTTTTACTTTAAGTTGCATTATATTATAGTGTAATAACATGACTTTTACATTAAGTTGCATTATATTATAGTGTAATAACATGACTTTTACTTTAAGTTGCATTATATTATAGTGTAATAACATGACTTTTACTTTAAGTTGCATTATATTATAGTGTAAAAACATTAAAAGCGCGTTGTTTGTCTGTTATGAATTTATCACTGATAAGGAGGAATAACATGCACTCACCACAAGAGCAGTGTTTTCTATTTTTCATGCTAATATTGCAAGTTTATTGTTTGAAACCTAATTTGCATGATCAAATACAGCAATGTATTCCTTTGTTACATTACTCTTTCATAAAGTTCTAAATACCAGTAAATGAAGTATTTTCAATATGCATACAATACCATATGTACAGTTACTTCCCAACACTGCAAAGATGTATTTTTAAATATGCTTTTTGAAGCAAATGGGTGGGAAGGCGTCAATCCAAATTCAATTTGTATTGTTCAGAAGCAACATTCTCTCAACCTTTTTTCCCCATTCAATCATAAACACTCTGCTCCGCTGTATCCTTCAGGAGTCAAATCAGGTAAACATCCTGAACCGGTCGATAATGAAGAGAGGAAGAAAGAGGCACTTCAAACACGAATTGAAGCTGAAGTTATCGGAGATGGTTGTACACAAATAACCACTGTTAATAATAATGAGCACATTTACCTTTCATGAGTTTCAGGCAAATGACTCCTCCTTGATCAGAAGGACCTTGTGAGGACTTTCCCCCATTCAAATGATATAACATTTTGATTTGAAACTCTTAATTGTTAATGGCAAAACTTGAAAGCATAGACTCTTTAAACGTTTGTAAAACAAATACATTCTAAATTCAGACATTTATTATTATATAATTATTTTGTTTATTTGAAAATAATATTATAGACACTTATCATTTGTCAGGAAAGCAAAGTTCAAATTCTTAGGTCTTACTGAACAAATACTTCCAGAAACATAATCGTTTTTTTTCTTTCTTTTTTATCCACACATATTGCACATTTTACTACTATACTTATGTGAAATATAAATTTGAGGATAGAAAATAAAATTCAAGTTTCCATCCAAAAGCAATAAGCAATAATTTCCACTCTTGAAATTCAAAACTGTTGATTATTTTTGTGATCAAGGCTTTACAACCACCTGTATTTAGAACTGATTTCTGCATTTAAAATCTGTTATGGTCAACTTCATTTTGCCTCCATTATGAGATTTTAGCAGTGTTACCTTTGATACCATTGAAATAAATCATAAAGAAATAACAAACTGGCCTTGATTTATACAACTGTCTGCCCTTTGTGTTTGACAGTATAAAGACAGATCAAGTAATTTCCATGTACACCACTGACAAGTCTGTCAATTACATAAGCTGATTTCTCCCAGTTTACTTGACATTCACTAATTATACCTGCTAAATCGACAGTCAATAAATGAAAGAGATTCACAAATAAATGGGTGTAAACACTCATTAAGACATAAATCACATGCAAATGTTTACTGACATGATCAACACACCTTTGTACAAGATTGCACGCTGGGAAAGTGCTAAACAAAGAGCAATGCATCTCACCATTTAATAACCTTAGGTGAGCATTTTAATTCCCAATTTTGTCATCTCTTTGCAAACAGATGCCAGATGCCTTTTTCACAGACCACCAGCTGTTTTATGCACACACTAACATAGAAACACACTTGGCTGCTGCTTTCAAGTGGAGACGAGGTGAGCGTGAAACCAAAGAAGATGGCGCGGGATTGGGGAGTGGGTATTAAGTATCTCTGGTTTGAGCCCCCAGTGCACCGGCCTCTCTTCTTCTGGCTGGATAATCATCAAGCCGAGCCCTCACAAGGACAACCAGGACACGAGCCACACATTCATTACTGTGAACAAAGCTCATTCAGCACTTGAAGAAACCCCCCCCTGCTTGTATTACTGGAATGATCCTTTTCTGGTCTTTTCATTAATTTTGGACTGGTGAGATACTTTTGGGGTATTACAGGGGACTTATCAGGCTAATTCACCTGTAATGAGTTACTAATCTTGTGTGTATACAAAGTTGTATTTTGATTGATTCCTCCATGTTTGAGTTGATCCCGTTTTGTCTTGCAACTGAGGCTCGACTGCTCAGAAAATTTCTGTTTTCACCTATCCTCTATCCCCGCCCACATCCCTGTACTTAGTTGTGGTTATCTGAAAAAGACCCAGAGTGATGCATTGGGTTCTAAAATGTTATGTAGCCACAAAAATAAAAATATGTAAATGAAAATCTGTTGCTTGTTACAGTGTAATGTCACTATGAAGAGGCGGGGCTTATCAGAGCTGCAGTTGTGAACAGGAAGTCAATGGACCTGTTTCTATTACTGAGCTGTTTCAGCTCTATATTAAAACATAATGAATCATAATAAGTGCCTGAAAAAAGCATAATATGTCTCCTTTAAAGGATTGGTATTTCAAGGTGCATAAACAGAAGATGTGATCAGATGTGACAGGTTTAAGATAACACATGTGTGGATGTAACACTGGCTTGGACTCTATAGAGCAGTAGGGGTGAGAGATTACATTGGAGAGGTGCGCAATTACAATATTGAGTGTATCATAAAATAAATAGTTTAAAAAAGAGTAGATTACAAATAAAAGATAAAACAAACCATAGTTTAATTTTTCAACTAAGGCTATAAAGTTAATATTTCAGCACTTTTCTGGGTAATTTTATTGTCCGATCATGTTTTTTGCATTACTTCAACCTCACCCAAGGCACATTTTAGCACATTTCTTATGGATTGTAGAAATATATATCATCATCGTGATTAAAAAATAAAATGAGACAGGATAGGAGTTCACACAAACAGTCATAGCAACCACAATCAAACTTTCAACTCTGAGATGAATGTGTTAGAATGTGCAGGTATAATTAATGCGCAAAGCAGTCATTCATCTTCATAAAGCAACTAAAGACTAAGTCCTTGGTGATGTGAACAAAAGTTTATGCCCTCATATTGTTATAAAGACAGTACTCGCCATTAGCCGGCCCCTGTTGAAGGACAATTAGAAGACTATTAGACTTTAGATGTGTGTGTGCTCTCTCACTCCCAAAGCATTATAGCTGCACTTAGGTCAAATACACTGACACACATACACACACACACACGTTGGGCAGATCCTTGCCAAATTTCCTTTTAGCCACAAAATAATATGCTGAGCCTCGTTGCTTACAGAAAACTGATGTTGTTCCTAATGGACGTGGAAGTCTTCTAAGCGTACTTCCTTAACAGTAAAAGACGAAAACATAAAGCATTTTAGTTTCTCATCAATATTGATTTAGTCATATAAGAACTTTTAATGTTTGTGTGCTCATTAGCTTCAAATGTAGTTTTAATAACTCAAGAGAGCGCAGGCCCTTCTGAAGTCTTTGACCTTATCTCACGTCTACATTTGCAGTTGACTTGCCATCAAACTAGCACACAAACAAATCCGACTTGAGACTACACATGGGTGGTACTGACAATAACGATCTCAATAAACAACAGAAATGTGAAAGGACTGCAATATTACACACAAAGGTGTTGAAATATCACTTTATAGTAAAAAGTCCTTTGTTTTAAACAAAGGTATAAAGTCTGTACCTTAAGTATTTTGATTTTTCATTCAATTTCTTCATTATTCATTTGTAAATAATCGATATAACCTATTCAAATTGTGCATGTCTGAAAAACAACTGAAGCCTCCTGAAGCTTCATAGCTGTTGTCTCTCAATCCATCATGCTTGAGTTGACATGGCGATTTACTTAATATTTAAAAATGATTAAGTGATGAAGGAGCAGTATCCGACGGTAAGCATGTCCATGACATTGAGGAGTCCATCAAGCCAGACTCCACTTCAATTTATGTGGGAATCAAAGAGTGCAAGTGACCCATGGCAGACTGCCACCGCTGTCATCACATTACTCTATTGTAAACTGTACAGTAAAGACAAGGAGAGGAGGCCATCCACAGAACTGTGAACAAGAACACGTTAACTGTGTTCTGCATATGTGTACATGTGTGCAACTGTGTACTGCATATGTGTAAATGTGTGCAACTGTGTACTGCATATGTGTAAATGTGTGCAACTGTGTACTGCATATGTGTAAATGTGTGTAACTTTCTGCAAATGTGTTAATGTGTGTAACGTGTACTGCATATGTGTAAAATGTGTGCAACTGTGTACTGCATATGTTGTAAACGAGTGCAACTGTGTACTGCATATGTGTAAATGTGTTGCAACTGTGTACTGCATAGGTAAATTGTGTAACTGTGTACTGCATATGTGTTAAATGTGTGCAACTGTGTACTGCATAAGTGTAAACGAGTGCAACTGTGTACTGCATATGTGTAAATGTGTGCAACTGTGTACTGCATATGTGTAAATGTGTGCAACTGTGTACTGCATATGTGTAAATGTGTGTAACTGTGTTCTGCAAATGTGTAAACGTGTGCAACTGGTTTCTGCATATGTTGTAAACGTGTGAACTGTTGTTACTGCATATGTGTAAACGTGTGCAACTGTGTACGCATATGTGTAAATGTGTGCAACTGTGTACTGCATATGTAAAGTGTGCAACTGTGTACTGCATATGTGTAAATGTGTGCAACTGTGTACTGCATATGTGTAAACGTGTTGCAACTGTGTACTGCATATGTGTAAACGTGTGCAACTGTGTACTGCATATGTGTAAACGTGTGCAACTGTGACTGCATATGTTAAATGCTGTGTAACTGTGTACTGCATATGTTAAATGTGTGCAAACTGTTTAGTAAGCATATGTGTAAATGTGTGTAACCTGTGTACTGCATATGTGTAAATGTGTAAACTGTGTACTGCATATGTGTAAATGTGTGTAACTGTGTACTGCATATGTGTAAAATGTGTAAACTGATGTTGACTGCATATCGTGTAAACTTGTGTGCAGAAACTGTGTACTGCATATGTGTAAATGTGTACAACTGTGTACTGCATATTTGTGTAAATGTGTGTAACATGTGTTCTGCATATGTGTTATACATGTGTGCAACTGTGTTCTGCATATGTGTACATGTGTGCAACTCTGTACTGCATATGTTGTAAACGTTGCAACTGTGTACTGCATATGTGTAAATGTGTGAACTGTGTACTGCATATGTGTAAATGTGTGCAACTGTTGTACTGCATATGTGTAAATGTGTGCAACTGTGTTCTGCATATGTGTAAATGTGTGCAACTGTTCTGCATATGTGTAAACGTGTGCAACTGGTACTGCATATGTGTAATGTGTGCAACTGTGTACTGCATATGTGTAAATGTGTCAACTGTGTACTGCATATGTGTAAATGTTGCAACTGTGTACTGCATATGTGTAAATGTGTGTGCAACTGTGTACTGCATATGTGTAAATGTGTTTGTAAACTGTGTACTGCATATGTGTAAATGTTGTGAACTGGTACTGCATATGTGTAAAGTGTGCAACTGTGTACTGCATATGTGTAATGTGTTGAACTGTGTTGCATATGTGTAAATTGTGTGCAACTGTGTACTGCATATGTGTAAATGTGTGCAACTGTGTACTGCATATGTGTAAATGTGTGCACTGTGTACTGCATATGTGGTAAACGTGTGCAACATGTGTAACTTGCGCAATGTGTAAATGTGTACAACTGTGTACAATGTGTGTAACTGTGTTCTGCATATGTGTAAATGTGTGCAACTGTGTACTGCATATGTGTAAATGTGTGTAACTGTGTACTGCATATGTGTAAATGTGTGTAACTGTGTACTGCATATGTGTAAATGTGTGTAACTGTGTACTGCATATGTGTAAATGTGTGTATGTCTATGTACTGGTATATGTAGAGGTATAGGCAATATGAAAAATACATATAATATACAAATTGTTGTCAAGGAGGCAAAGTTAGAATATAAGTTGCTTTTACGTGACAACGTAACAGTCTATGATGCTAAAATCAAGTTAGGATTCTGTGGTGGAACTTGCCGTTTTAACTGTCAGATTGTGCATTTGTTGACCTGGTTTATGGTTCATATCTCTTACTGAGCCTATCCATATAAAAAAACAGGCAAAAGGTTCTATATCTTCTCTGTCAGAAGAAAGAATCAAAAGTGAAATCATCTTTTTGCAATAGTGGCAGAAAGATGATTATTCAAGCCCAAATGCGAGGTTGTAGTCAGTTAAAAGGATTTATGTTTAATGATTATTTCTAAAACAGTAAATCTCCCAAAGAGCTACACAGCGCCCTGCCCACCGTTTGAGATATTAACATCATCAAATTCTAGAACATGAACCGATTGAATGTGTCATTTATTCAAAAAGGCTGTAAAAAGATTTGTTAAAATACTGCAGTGTAATCTTCCAAACTATGAAGTGATTTTTCATCAATGTTGTTTTCACTTGTGCAGTCACTTTCCATGCAATTCTGAAACCCAACCTTTACAAGCACGTTTAAGTAATTTCTCCGGGATTGCAAAAATATTGTGTGATGATCGCTCATCCTTATAGGTGTATGACTGGAAGTTAGTCAGGTTCACTCCCAAAGAGCTGTTGCTTTGGAAATACTCCAACTCAGTTATGTAAGAATCATGTTAAAACTTTCCTTATTCTTTTAACTGATCTATCCCTCTAACTTGTGTTGGAAGATAATGTGTGAATCAATATGAACAAATCCAACAAAATCTCACCTGCGTAGAATTAAATTCTATATAATTTATATAAGACAGTATAAGCTCTTTGGTCCCGAGCCATCTCGGATTTTGCCGATACTATGTGTAATACGTTCGGCCTTCTGAAGTCAGTTCGTCCATTAAACAGAAAATTCATTAGCTTAAGTACTCATAGGGGAGTTGGCACGCAGACACACACAAGCACACACATTTTAAGGCTGCCATATTCCATAAAGAATAGATAGAGCATGCAGAAGACTGATGCAAAGAGTGTAATGGAAATTTAAACGTGACCTTGTTTTTGTGAGGGCATCCAAATACCAATTACTGTCACTAAAAGAAAATGGCCTCCTCATATCAACCTTCACATCATTTTTGTAATTTAAAACTTGGGTTTGGATAAGGCCTGCTTTAACACTTGAATAATTTATCAGATGAGATGGACATCAGTCAATGGTACGTCATCAGGCTCAAACTAAGTCCAAAGATGCTCATGAGGTTTAAGGGAGTTTCACCATCTGCAGGAAGATAAGAATTCAATCTCTTTTTGTCACTAAGGGGGCCCAGATAAGGAAGTGTAAAGTGGTCCGGACTTGGCGCAGACACAACATGGGTCATCCAGATAAGATAGAGGCCAAATGAGGGATGGTGAAAGTTTTGGTGAGGATGTTGGACATTAAACCCTGAATTCATGGTGTAAAATAAGGACTGTAAAAATGTACATGATAAATGATGTCCCACTTTTCCTGATGTCCATCTTTGCATTCAAACAGTGAATTGCATGATAATTTGTCTTATTTATAGCCCACATATTATGTCGAAGTTTGGCGAGACACCAAATGGATGGACTGGTGTCAGATTGAAACTTCTTTTCAAGTCACAAACCCCCGGTAAATGAATAGGGGGCATGAGGAAGGACATCAACTAACAGGGATGTAATCATATCCAAATATCACCATACAATATTTATTGAGATATTGTTGAGAGGCTCCGAACATTTCGGAAATAGTACTTTTTCCTTTTAAAATGCCATAACAAGCCTTTGGTGCAAAAACATGACTCTACATTTTTCACTTACAAATCACTTAGAGTACACCACAGTAAAAACTAAATTCTTCCATTATTTTATTATTATTACTCTTATTGATTGAATTGTTTTGATTGAGGTTTGTTCAGAACTCATTATTGACAGTAACCTAACCATAACCCCAACCCTACGTTCAAACTGTCCACATCTAATCTGCAGCACTTTACTTGACCCGATGAAGCCTTGTCAAATCACAGCAGGTGAATTCTTTCCATATATCAGAGCAGTGTAGGGCTACAGGCTAATGAGAGCGGGGCTGACATTCCCTCAGTGAGCCAGCGCCTCAACGCTGCACTCAGACCCACTCTGTCCATAGTGTTATCGATCACAGGGTAAAAGCACACACCCTAGGGGCAGGGGGAGGCCGCGCAGAGCTAAAGTTACTCCTGTGTGTGTGTGTGTGTGTGTGTGTGTGTGTGTGTGTGGGGGGGGGGGGGCGGGCATGGAAATTGACTCTTCAAAACAAAATATCTATCTTTTAATGGGAAAAATCCCTTTCCTGATTTTTGCAGTATTTTGAAGAATTTTTCCCCAGTCAAAGGCTATAATATGTTAATTGTAAATCAGTATGACAACGTTCTAATTTTCTCTAATCTGAAACCCATGCAATGAAAAGGAATGAAAGTCATGACACAGGCACGCACTAATACAAATGTTGATTGGCTGCAGACAAATGACTGCAGAGGAAGTCCCATCAAAACTTCAATGTGTGACGCGAAAATGAAGATAAAAGCATGTAGTGTAGAGATACAATCTGAAATGAAACTTTATATTTTTACCTTCTCCACCCAACTGGCTCAAACATCCCAAACTGCTCCAGGATTTGATGAAGACACCCATGACCACCAGCACTGCGATCATCTCTAACCCATCTAGAGACAAACATGATGGGCATAAAGTTTGTCATTGCCCAGCCGTACCAAGCCGGGGTTGGAGGACGGCACACTGTCCTGAACAAGAAAACTTTGTCACTTCCTTCACTTCTGCATCGTCTCAGGAGTACTTTTGAATATGGTCAACATCGTGTCAACAGGGCATATATCCAAGAAGAAGCCATGATGCCAAATCCCCAAAAAAGTTTCTATTTACCTTCTCTGCCGTTACGCCCGCTCTGTGTAGTAGTCCTTTGGCAGTGGTTGTCAAGAAGAAATATGTTGCGAGGGGGAGCGAGGAAGGGAGTGAGGGAGTGAGGGAGTGAGGGAGTGAGGGAGTGAGGGAGTGAGGGAGTGAGGGAGTGAGGGAGTGAGGGAGTAAGGGAGTGAGGGAGGAGGCAGGGGGCGAGGGTGGAAGCGAGAGGGCAGAAGGAGCGAAGGAGGATCCAGAGAAAGTGAGGTGGGGTGCGATAAGGGGCAAGCGTGGGGGTTAGAAATGTCCTCCCACACATGTGACATTACCTCCGTGGATTTGCTTCATGCTGTTTCCACGGTAACGGAAAAAGAGTCAGATTTAACGAATAGACGATTATTAAAGATGCTGTTTTTTTGTTTATGGGAATATTAATGACATTCATGGAGATATATTTAGACGCTAGCTTAGCCTTGTCTAGACATAATAGAAGGTAGGGCATGAATATTGACCTTAAAAGACTTCTACTGTTAGTTGAAGACCACTTGTTGGCTGAGGAAAATGTACAGCCCACATTTTATATTTAAATATTTCAGTTGCACAGTAAATCACAATGAATTAAATTGTCACAACTATCACATTGCAAAGGCTGTAATTATGTATAGTTAATATGAAAAAACAAAAAAACGTGCAAATTCTGTAGTTCAGACTTCCATGAATATGTACTGACATTTCTTAGATTGAACAATGATACTTAAATGACACGTGTTATGCAAAATTCATTTTTCAAGCTATTAACCTCATCATGATATTGTTCTCTCATCAAAAACATTGCATTTAGCTTCATTCACATTAGTTTCAATGATCCTGTTTAGTAAGTCCTCCCCCCCGCCCCTCCGAGCGTCAAAAACACTCCATTCTGAATTCTGTCATGTCATAGGTCGAGCTTCAAGATCTTTAGCGATGTTTTAAGTACATTAATCATTGTCAGACTTGTTTTCAGCATTATTAGCATGTCGGAGGAAAGCTAGCGTTTGTTCATCTCACTTATGTAATTCTCTCTGCTGACAGTAGATGGAGCCAATAGTCAATTCCGGTTGTGGTAAACGCCAGAGGGACATGAAGTCATTTTGTTCTCATAAATACCTTTTTTTAAAGGTACTCGAGAGTATGTTTGAAGGCCAATAATGATAGAAATGATGCATAGTATTTGTCTTTTAATATTAAAGTATTCTAAATATTAATACTCCTGGATATGTTTAAAATGTGCACTCCGAACTCGGACTGTCATCAATTAAATCAATTCTTGGTTGACTAAAGATACCCCCTGTGAATCAATTAGTCGACTGAAAAGGGGCATAATAAAAGCTCTCAAACCTATTAGGCACACAATAATGATTTATACAGGGACTACTAGTAAAAAATGTTTTTATCTGTAAAAAGCAAACTCACTCCATGCCTCCTCCTTTCTGTGGCCCATATAAATGTGTATATTTCTGTAAAAAAAATATTATTTGGTTAATAAAAATTGTGATTGACTAAGACTCCATCCACCAGTTAATCAAATAAAAGACTATCATATTATGAATTGAATTGAATACAAATCTAATCACAATCAAAATACCTGTTGTACAGACCTACCTTTTTTTAGAAATAGAACATACAAAGTACAATCCAAACCTTGTAATTTTCCAAAGCTCAAAGGGAAACAGAGCATGACTAAGCATTGCATTCTAGTACGTTCTAGTAATATGGAACTTTTATTAATGTTTGTCTTCAAACCACCTGCATTCCCACCTTGCACGTCATACTGCCATTAATCAAACATTTTTGCAGAAACATTTTCCAGAAGCAAAGCGCGTTGTTTCTGTTCGCCTCTCTGCCCCTCCCAGCCACTCTCCCGCAGAGAGTATCACCAGACCTTTGCAACCAAAATAACCAAATCTCAAGTTTTCCTCTCTTAAATCCAGCCCTGTATAAGATTCTACCGAAAAACAACTTGTCAATTGTAGTACCTCATCTGCTGCTGTTTTTGTTTTTGACAGTGTGCCGCATCTCCCCTCATTATGGAGACGTCTGTCACAGTGGTACCCTTGTTAATAAAAAACACAAGTGTCGCAAGGTGACAGGGAACCTAACCCCCGCGCGTTGTAATTCTTAGCCACTCATAGTTATCACAGGGCCCGCCTCTACACTATGCATAACTGTGTAATGCTTATTGTATTGAAGGCAGCTCCTATTGCAGACATTGTAGAAGTAAACAGAGAAAAATATTGAACCACAATACGGAGTGGGAGAATGAGAAATTTGAGCCGGACCTGTTGGTATAAACACGTTTATTTATGGACGAGGGGCTATTTTGAAAGAGGGAAAGGGGGAGGAAAGGACATCGATGGATAAAGTACTACTCAAGTACTGCCATGTAAGGGCAGCAACATATAGCGTTGCACTTTGAGTGGGTTGAAGGTGGAAAAGCGCTATATAAATACACTTTAAATTATTATAATAATAGAAATTATACTTATAAACATGCAATCCCTCAAAAATATGGTAGTAATCACAGCTTCACTACTACTGCATGTAAACTTAAGATGCGGTTAAAAGGTTATAAAAGTCTTGAAAATAAAGCTTAGATATCAAATGTACTCTACACAAAAGTTATTCTTTTCTCGCCTGTAGAAAAGGACAGCTCGAGTCAGTGGATGTCACAGACACTGAGGTTGGGTCTCGTGAGATCACATTTGAAAGGTACAGAGGGAAATACATCTATTCTTTATGAGACCAAAGACACCAGCTCTGGTCCAGGGGGAATTCACACTGTGGATATGCCCTTTACCTACTTTTCTACTTTATTTTCACTGGAAATTGTTCATTGTTGGCTACTGTTGGCTGTAAAGCACATTGTGGCTTTGCTGCTAAAACAAAGCAGTGATAGTATGGCTGACATATTCAAATCTGTAGATTTAAATAAGGATTAAGACAACCTTTATTTGTCCCACATTGGGGACATTTAGATTACAAGAACATAAGTAGGATAAAATGTGCAGTCAATAAAGGCAAATAATAATTTAAAAATTCTATTTAAAGTACATTTGACAAGTTCTCATGTTTTTTTTATTATTACTTTGTTTGGTGGGACAGTCACTGGGGTAGATATTTGTCATAGTTTCATAGTGAAGTTGCAGTTTGTAAAGAAAATTTTAAAGAATCCCTCTATATCATTAATAAGAGACATACAGACTATTCACACACGCCCAACACATTTTCTTGGTCACTTTAAACAATCATTAACAAAATAAAGGTGTTGACAGTTGTTATTATTTGTCAATCATAACTATTGTGTAATTTATACGAATTTTTACAGTTCATGTGATTTCACATTATAAAATTGCTATAGTTTAAAACTGAGCTCATAATGTATTTACTGGTACAAAGTTCAGTGTTCATTTGAATGTTCAGTTCAGTGTTTTAGATTAGAGTGTGAACGCAACAAATTACCTCCACATATGTCACATCTGCTGCTCATGTCCAACCAGGGAGTAACATTATAAACACCAACCATCACCAACAATCACCAAAATGGTCAAACTGGGAAAAAATGTACACATTTTTTAGGAAAATCTTAAATAAATTAATTACGTTTTGGTGAAATGTGCAGTCCAACCTTACGTCTAATGTACTATTTTCAGACATCAAATCTAACCATTAAAAATATACTTTGAATGAAATTAATGCACAAAATTGAGAAAATAAAATAAAATACAATATTGTGCACATAAGTCAACAATTTTGTACAGCACCAAAGATCTTTGCTCTGTGTTCAGTCTTTGATTTTGGATAATGGGTTAGTCAGAGAGCAGATGAAAATACAAACTTACATCACTTCCTCTGTTCCCCTTCCAGTTCTTATTGATTTTTCCAAATTTCTGCTGCTGCTAAATTTACTGTAAAGAGATGCTTTGAGCAGTGGAAGGAAACAGAGTGACTATGTCTGACTGACTCATGACCACGCCTTTACATTTCACCTTTGGTTTTTCAGTGAGCTCACAAGGACAGGTTTAGTGATGTATTGTTTGTGTGTATTCTGGTGACTGTCATGCATATGAGAGACAGATGGAAACTTTACTGCTACTGCATTCAATCAGTCGTTTATACATGTATTATTATATTTTTGAATATATGTAATTTATATAACGTTTCTACAGTTTAGCTAGATCCCATCGCCAAATGCAAAAAACATTTTCAGTTCTGTTAAGCTGGCCATATTGATTTTTGCATGTTGCATTCTCTATTCAACACAATGTGCTAATTGGAGAACATGACTATCGATCTGGGATTCAATAAGGCTTGCCAGAGCACAGAAAAATACAAAAATGACAGACAGTACGCCTTCTGAATACAAAAAGTGTTGCAATCACACATTTCAAACGTCCCATCACATAGACAATGTATTGTGGCCATAAAGGCTATATTTGCAATCAATAACAGCATGGCAATAACCAGGTTCAGTGCAAGTCATCAATACATAATAACACAGAACATAAAAGCAGATAGAGGTGGAGAGTCGGACTGGAAAGAGAGAGAAAATTGAAATTGTGTGTCAGCTAAACTAGGACATCTAGTGGGCACAAAGGGCGGGTGTGTGAAGCAAGTCAGGATTGTTAAAACAGCATGACACAGCAAAAAGAAAAATTTAATAAACATTTCATATTCCTTGTAGACTTATAACAGATCAATTTAAGATATGGCTGCAAGATTAATCACAATCTAATCAAAATCGCCCTTTGAATAAATGCACTTAGCACTTTGCTAAAGCTGCAGTTTTTAAGCACAAATTTCCCCCACAAACAAATATCCTTTTTTTTGTTTTTTCTAACCCTGTAGTTTAAGTTTGTACAAATGTGATTCTTGTTTGTCAGTTCATAGGCCTGTTTCACTCTTTTTGTCAAGTTTAAGATAAGAGAACGTCCCGGGAGTTGTCCCACAGTGAGGAAACACAAACTAAATTAAATGTGAACTTTGAGCCGAATCCTATTAGTAAAACATAAATTGCGAAACTAATAACAATCGCAAATATTGACATTTTTACATTTAAGTCTTAATGTTCTCATATTGATCAATCTCAATTTTATTTTATTTGGTCTTTACAAAAACAGTAAAAATGGCTTTTAGTAATAATTTCAAGAATATAAACTACACAAACCCATTTAAGAAATAATATTCAAATTTCTTCCTCCAAAGTCTGACCTCTGCTACAAACTACATGTTTTTACTGACAGAGGATCAACTGTGAACTCCCACCCAAGTTAATAATGATTTAACACAACTCGATCTCAATCAGTCGATCTTTTGATGAATTGACCAGCCCTATAAATGACAAATATGTTGGGGGTTTGTTAGTGTTGAGCATTTGGACATGTTATTGACCCTACACTAAACACAACATCACACACCTGCTGTTTTGACTCACATTGAAGCTTCCGTAATAATTGTTTACTGGAAAACTGTGATTGACTATTGACTACATTTTCAATGCCTAGATTGCTTTTTTTGTTGGCTCAAAAGGAACTCTATGAAAACATGTTTTCACAGCGTGTAAACATGTTTGGACATTTTGAAAAAAAAACTTATAAATAAGCAGAACCTCAACTAACGATAATTTAAAGTGATAATGCAAAACTGAAATGCAGTGAATCCAATTTGATTTCTTCTATAGAAAATGTGAGAATTCTTTGCAAAAACAAGAAAGAGCATAGTAAAGGAGTGGGAGAGGAAAGGCAGGCTGGAACATTGTAGGACAGAAGTGCAAAATAAGTCTGGGCATTGGAAGGTAGAATGAATAATACACTGTAACTCGGGAAGCTTGGCTTGTAATGTAATCAAATTCATGCAGAAGGACTAGTGCATAACACAAAACATGCATAATTTAAAACCCAAAGAGGCTATTGTTAGTCTTGTATAGCTTGGGTTCATTTAAGTGGCCAAAGTTAAAGTTTTAGTACAAATACAGGCTTCAAAGGCTTTGATCAGAAGTGTAATGTTAAAGCAATCCCACCAGAGGTCAGTATGGGTCAAAGTATTTACAGGGAAAACAGCGAAACACATCTGAAATAAAAAGGCTCTTAAGAATGTACTATCATTTCAATTCAATTCAATTTATTTTTTTAACGCCCAAAATCACAACAGCAGTTGCCTCGAGGGGCGACAGTGAAAAACAGAATAAATAATGTTCATAGGGACTTGGTAATGCCCCAGCGTCCTGTGTCCTTAGACAGATGTCGCAAGCTCCCCCTGTCCTCAGACCCTCCTTCTCGGCCAGAAACCTGGAGAAGTTCCACAATGAAGGAGAGATCCGACTCCCTCAGATGGACAGGCGGACGCGCTTAAGTTGTTGCAATAGCGTGGCAGTCTGCTGTGTAATAATTGTTATATTTCAGTATTAGGGTCCACCTGAAGACATTTTTTTGAAATGACTAGTCAGCCAGTTGAAAAGCAGCAAAGGGCCTATGAGTCCAGTATAATATTAAAGAATGACCTCAAACAGCTGCCAGAAAAGTCATCCATACTTTAAACACTCAATCAATCAAACAAGCATTCAAATCAATTTAGGGTCTGACCTTGACATAAGGCTTTCTAACTCTGGAGTTACAAATATACATTTCCAAGTGGACCGCTGACAATACTGAATATGCTAAATCCCCAGAGAACGGGTTTCCACCGACTGCCTCTGATCAGCAGACTCAAACTTCTTCACTCCCACTGTTAAATCTAAGCACCGGCCCTTGGGGGACCGAGCCTTCGACATTGCTGCCCCCACTCTCTGGACCTCACTCCCCCTCCAAATCAGGAACTCGAACTCACTGAACACTTTCAAAAACCAGCGCAAAAGTCACCTTTAAAAAAAAAAAAACTAAAATCCCCCCTAATAGCTTTCCCTCTCTACTTGTTTTGTTTCGTCCTTTTTGTTTGTCCGTTGCTTGTTCAATAATGTAAAGCGTCTTTGAAAATCACTATATAGAGCTGATGTATTATTACTCTTTTATTATTAATGCCAGGTTGGTTCCAGAGCATGTTACTTACGTTAACCTTGATTTGAAAATGTTATTTATTTTAAAGAAATTGACTGATTCTTAACTGTGGATGTTTTTCTTTTGAATGAGCAAATGTGTATGAATGTACATCATGTTGAGGCTGGTGCGGACATGGACAGGATTTGAGTTGTGCTGCATGTGTCAGTCAAACCAACTGAAGCTCATTGTGAAACCTGTCAGCTGTCAGGTTAGAAAAAGGAGAGGAGAGAGAGAGAGAGGAAGGAAGAGAGGGAGAGAGGGAGAGAGAGAGGGAGAGAGGGAGAGAGAGAGGGAGAGAGGAAGGGAGAGAGGGAAGGGAGAGGGAGAGAGGGAAAGAGGAGAGAGGAAGGGAGAGAGGGAGAGAGGGAGAGAGGAAGGAGAGAGGAAGGGAAGAGGGAGAGAGAGAGGGAGAGAGGAAGAGAGAGGGAGAGAGGGAGAGAGGAAGAGAGAGAGGAGAGAGGAAGGGAGCGAGGAAGGGAGAGAGGGAGAGAGGAAGGGAGGAAGGGAGGAAGGAGAAGGAGAGAGAGAAGGGAGAGAGGAGAGAAGGAAGGGAGGAATGGAGAAGGAGAGAGGAAGGGAGAGAGGGAGAGAGGAAGGGGGAGGGAGCGAGAGATAGAGTGCGATAGAGGGAGGGAGGGAAGAGGGAGGGAGGGAGGGAGAGGATGTGATAGAGAGAGAGGGAGAGAGAGGGAGAGAGAGGAAGGGCGGGAGTGAGAG
Source organism: Chaenogobius annularis (assembly GCA_015082035.1). NCBI lineage: Eukaryota > Metazoa > Chordata > Actinopteri > Gobiiformes > Gobiidae > Chaenogobius > Chaenogobius annularis. Next base: position 686,354 of record BJKM01000051.1, read on the forward strand.
AGGGAGCATGAGAGAGCGAGAGAGAGAGGCCAAAATAAAAGAAAGGGAGAGGATAGAGTGAGAGAGTCGAGAGAAAGGGAGAGAGGGGTAAGGAGAGAGGTAGAGAGAGAGCGAGAGAGAGAAATAGGAAGAGTGTAAGAAAGAGAGAGGGAGGGAGAGAAGGGGGAGGGAGAGGAAGAGAGTGGTAGAGAGAGATGGAGGGAGAGGGCAAAGCAAAAGAATGAGAGAGGACAGAGAGAGGGGGGTGGAGGAGCGAGAAAGGGAGAGAGAGAGGGCAAAGTAAAAGAGAGGAAGAGGGGAGAGAGGGAGAGAGAGGAAGGGGGAAACAAAAGAAAGAGAGAAAGAAAAGATTGGACAAAACAATCAAATGCTAGAGGGAGGGAGAGAGAGAGGAGACAAGGACAGGGAGACCAAAAAATTGAGAGAATAAGAGAGGGAGAGGCTGTCGTCATGGACACCACACAGAGCATCAATTCTGACTCCTCATACACACCGCGCACCCTGTGTTCAGACAGGCACATTTCGTCTGTTATTGATCCTTCTCCATGTGTCTCTATGAAGCCCATAAAGGAGGGCAATGCACTGCTCTTCGTCAGACACAATTCTCAGGACACTTCACAACTACATGTTCTTTCTGATTCAAAACTTTTGCAGTTTGTTCTTTGTCCTCAAATCCGCCCAGTTAAACCTAACGTGCACTTCCAGAGTAAAAGTAGAGTTTACCTCGGGACATGTGGCGTTTTGGTCAAAGTTTACAGGTGCATCGATGCAAACAGGCAGTGAAGGCGATGCAATTTAGATCAAAAGATACGATTTGTCCTTGCATAATAACCACCTCGGTACCCTTCACCGCTGACCCTCACCACTACTGCGGCAACAGGTTTCCATAGCAACCGCCATGAGCCACCACAAGCACTCGGCACACATCTGGAGCCTGCTGCTGGAAGATTATATTTCCTCTCCCAGTCACGCTGCCCACCAAGATGTCAACAAGATCTGCAATAATTGCAGATCTTTACTTTCTACTTACTCTTTGGTTGTAAAGACAGGATTTTCAGTGTTTTTTCTGCCATCAAACTGTGCAAACCGGGCCTCTGTCTCTAGAAAGCGTGAGAAAATAAAACTGGGTATGGGCTCCAGGCCATAATTCCCAGTAAAGTCAGTTTGTTGGCACATGATGAGGAAAAACAGCCGTGAGGTCTCAAACAGAAGGTGGTCAAAACTACACAGCGCAGCCCATTTCTTCAGAAGTGTGTGGATATATCGAAACTCATTGTAGTTTTTTTTTTTTTGTCATCAGCTGTCTTAATAGGCCTCAGCAAATCTTAGTGTTATTTTCTTTTTCTTTTTTTGAATTTGACCAGGGACAGCGCACATTCATGAACATTTCTGTAAACGTGACATTTTTGTCCATGAGTTAAAGACATGCACATGGGCAGACGCATGCAGCACAGACGACACGAGTTCATCACTCCCACCATCCCTTTTGAGGACAGCGTTGATTTGAGCCAGATTTTAAGTTAATTTTTTTAGCCTTTAGGCTTTATTAGACAGGAAATCTCAGTGTGAAATGGGGATGAGAAAGAAGGGAGGACAGGAAACTGTCAGAGTCGGGATTTGAATTTGTGACACTGCGCCGGCCACACTTAGAACCTGGCATATGTGCTGCCGCATTACCCAACACGTACTAATTTGTTGGGCATTCTCTTATGGTGAGGGGTTTGGCCTTCCAGATGTTGTATCCCCTGACAGAGAGAACAGACGGTCCTACAGCAGTACGTCTATAGGACCCCTCACAGTCACCTCTAATCACAGACTTCAGTTTGAGGTTCTCCTTTAATAGTGGAGGTGCAAGACCATCGAGTATTTTGTACATGTGCATGTACTTCACATTTCCTGTGCATAGAATAAAAGAGGAAAATAGGAAGATCATTTTATTTGATTGTATTTACATTTCAAGAGTGTGATATTCCTTTTATAAACCAAAATAAATTGAATTGGCAAATGTTCAATATGATTTATTCCCCTTTGTAGACGTAAAACTTAAAGTTATAAGGCTCATGTCAGTTCCTTTTTTAACTTTGAAGTGGCAACATGTGACCCGTGGCTGCGGCGCTCACATTCTCTTCGTGCACCTCTCACCATGAATAAATGATGCTGATCCAAATCTTATTTACGAGTCTTTGCTTTTTGGTAAAATACAATCAAGATATGCTGATATGGACGGAAGAATGTTCTGTGAAATCATTCAAAGGTTTAGGCATTTCCCACTTTGCCTGTTGCATATGATTTTCTTGAGCCTATCATGAATTAGATCTTATCATTATGAACCCTTACATTTCTGCTGTCTTTAAGAGGACAGTAATGCTATTTGCTCCTTTTGAGAGTTTATATTTCACCGTCATTATCAGAATTGTCCAATTATAGAGAATTAGAGAAGCACTAAATCACAATATGACAATATCAAATAGCAGATCGTCACAGGGATCAAATCTCATTTAGATTTTTTTATCGTCATATGTCCAAGCCCTGTTTGAAACTAGACGACCTTGTGGAGGTGTAATTTCAAATGCCAAACCTGACACTCTTTGTTTATCCCTCCATTTAGACTATTGTCCGTGCCTGGATGAATGTGAAAACTACTATATCATGTCTGTGAGAGAGTTGCTTTCTACTGTATTATGTTCCCATATTTGAATGCAGACGCACTGGTCATGACGTTGCACAGCACAGTGTGGAGTGGGCCTCGGTGCCTATAAATAGCTCTGAGAGGAATCGGATTCGGAGAACCGGAGGTGGTAACTGATGAGATCCTGAATCCCCATATTTGAACGTGTGAGTGTGGCGGGCATTCAAAAGGCTTGGATCAAATGTAGTGGTGATGACACATGAGAAACAGAAAGTGAAGAAAAGCTTGTAATACAACTGAGAGTATGATGAGGCTCCAGACAAAAGCCTGCAGAGATGACGGGGAAAAGGTGACAGCAGAGAGGAGCAGGAGGAATATTAAAACTGATTTGTATCATGATAAAAGACTGCTGAAACTACAAAGACAGGAACAAGCATGAGATTTCCATGTAAAGGAACGCTTGCAGTAATTAGATGTAAACGTACATAATGACTAAGCAAGGTCGTTTCATGCATGTATTAGTTTTACATCACAGATTATGGGCAATCAGTCAAATGATTGCCTGAATCAATTAGCATTAAAGCTGGGGTACCTGATTTTCCAACCGCAAAAGAGGTATTTAAATCTGTCTACCTCGTCCTAGCACTCACAATCCCCTTTGTATTCACTTGCATTCATTTTCAGGTGCACGGCTTTAGAACATCTTTTTCAGACGGCGATGTGAAATTGGAGCGGACCACCAAAATGCAGCCAATCAGAGCACTGCTCTCAGTCATTATTTTCTGGTTGACAATAAATACAATATTGTATTATTAGCTGCAGACAGCATGCAGGATCTCATTTTGTCACAAAGTGCTGCTTTCATAATGCACTCTATAATAACTCAAAGTTCAGTCATTTACAAACATCACACAAGCAGGTTACACGTTTATGTTAAATTGTTGAAATATTTGGGGGAGTGGCATGTGGGGGGCCTTTTGTGAATGTATCTTCCAATCCTTGCAATTATGGGAACTAT
>BJKM01000051.1:692500-765000 GCA_015082035.1 Chaenogobius annularis
CACTACCTAAAGCCCATCACCATCATGAATCAGTGCAGCCTCTGCCGCTCAGTGAGGGAATCCTGGAGGTTCTGTGTTGAATATGAGACATGGCTCGTCTACATACTGAGAGTGAGAAAAATGTATGTGTCCTCTTTGCAGAATCAAAGCACTGGCAACACAAGTTCCGTTGTGATTGTAGTTCCTTGTCTAAACTAATTAATCAAGTTAAATACCATAAGATTTGACTATATGAACAATAAAATATCTCACCCATACAGTTATTTATTATTTATCATTTATCCCCCTCAATAACATATAACCCACACATCCATATGCAACGATCTCTGTCCATTAAAAGCTTCTGATGTACATTAACTGCAATTAATTAAAACTGTTTTCTGTAAATAAGAGTGTTGTTATTATTATTAAGATTATAAGAGTTTTCTTTTTCTAAGTTATCTGTTTTTATAATTATACTGTGCATAATCTGTTTCTGTACCCTTTGCTGCAACACTGGAATTTCCTCATTGTGGGACAAATAAAGGAGATCTTATCTTATTTTATCTCTAATCTCTTAAACATTTGATATCTCGATAGATTTGAAGCATGTTGTGGACCCCTCGTCCACAGTGTCCTCATCTTGTGTTCAATTTCTTCCTCTTTATAGAAATCACACCTCTTTCTACCGCTTTCCCCCTATGCTCTGACTGCTACTAATAGGAGTTTATTTTTAGCACGTGTGAGTCTTTGTGAGCGCGTACACACATGACGGATAGAGCTGAAGTTTCACACCTTTCTGACAAGGCTGGGAGAACAGAGTGAGAAGAACAAGAGAGACAGAAAGGGAGAATGTGGAGCATTGTTGAATGATTTTTTTTTTGAGAGGTTAATAGTATGTTTAAGTGTGAGATGAGGAGTCAGATAAAAGTGCCCTGATAAAAGTGCCCAAAGCCCATTAAAAGATAGATCCGAATGGAGTTAGCTGTGGGCAAGTATGAATTCCTTCCTACATAAATTAAGTAGAACAAAAGGTCAAAGATCAGGCGTCTGTGTTAATCTAAGAAATCTAAAGACAGAGGTACAGTATATATGGATTTGAATTATAATCCAAAAGTGAAACAAATTTAAATAACAGCTAAATATTATAGGAATATTTTACAAAGCAAAAATACTAAAACATTGGCATACACTGTCCCAAATGCTGTCCTAAAATGAAATATTTTCTAAAATGTACTCATGGGAACTACATTTTCACCCAAATATTCTGTACTATAAAAGCACCAAGATAAATTTTTCCAGTCCTAAACAAGTGAGATTGTGGCCAAGGATAATAATTGCTAATTATGAGAGCAAACTTATTCAGCATATACAAACCAGCTGACCTTTCCCCATTTAGTCCAATCAGACAAAATCATTGACGTTCTTAAAAATAAAGCAGTCTGTGCCAGTTTTGACTTGATGCCGGTTAAATTTAGATTTTTGTTTTTTAATTTATTTCTTCTGGAGCGTGATTATGCGAGTCAGGAGGTGTCAACCGAAAGCTGTGAAAAATTAGAGAAGTGAGAAGCTTGGTGTCTGGCAACATTGTCTAATTCTCCTTTAAATAAGTAGTTAAAGGTCCACTATGTAACTTTTCCAGAGGAAGGTATGCCACATGCTTGTCTCCATGGAGATGTTATTGCTTTACCTGGAATGTTCCACAGTATTGCCACCAATCTCCATGAAGACAAGCAGGTGATGCCACTAGGCCAAGTTACAGGTCAGATCTTTGGAGTAGTATTTTTGAGCAATGAAAATGCCTATAATTGAAGAAATTCAACAGACATTTGTTTAATACCATACTGACGAACATTCTAGGCAAACGGTAACATCTACATGAGCATGCGGTGTATCCTCTTGGCGAAAAGTTACATAGTGCACCTTTAAATCTCTGAAATCCCAACTAAAACAGCACATTTTTGTATGAAGGGCCATTGATCTCTTGCAATGTAAAAATGGTTTGTTATAAATTAGAATCGGGCCGACAGCGGTCATCTCATGAACTGAATGTAGGTGGTTCGAATCCAGCTACAGTATGCTATTGTTGGTTTTTGGCCACACACTTCACCCATTTTGCCCATTAAAATAAAATTCCAAACTCTATTTCGATAGTAGAAAAAGGCTCAATACTCAATACCAAATGTAATACTGTAATCACAATCAAAATAGAAACAAAAATAATCTGACAATGTGTTCTTATAATAGTTCTGATATAGATATATTATAATGTGTATAAGATTTGCTCTATTTATGCATTATTATTATTATTATTATTATTATTATTATTATTATTATTATTATTATTATTATTATTATTATTATTATTAATATCAAAACTTCTGCAAATCAGTATCTACTTTTCATACAGGTTTCAATACTAGATTTAGTATTGATTAGTATCTGGGTAAAGATTCTTTTGACAACCCTAATGCCTATGAATGATTGATTGGTGGTGGTCAGAGAGGTTGTGGGGAGTGAATGAATAATAGATACTGTAAATGTGATGCATTATGAAAAGTTCGGGGGTGGTTACTCTATTGACCGAACCACAAAGCCTGACCCCGTAGAAGTTGTATAGAGAGCGTGTGAAAAGTGTTAATAGACTTATCTACCAACATCTGCAAAACCTAGCTAGATTAATTTACTTTGTATTATCCAGTGACATAAGACAACATGCTGCTCAGTCTGGCTTGCATCTCACCACAGGCAAAAGCCCAAAGGAAACAGTGAGTAAGTGAAATAACTCTTAATGAACAGCCCCTCCCACTGGGCCGACACTACCCCTCACTGGGACATGTCTCACTCCTCTCCTCAAATACTCCCAAAGAATATCAAAAAGACCCAAACTCAGCAGGAGCCACTCTGAAACTGGCTGTCACACAGTGGTATGTTTTATTAATATCATTGCCGTTTTGTTATTGACATTTATTTAAAAGATGAAATAAAAAGCTGGAAGGTGACTGATGGGTATGCAACAGGATGGACTTGGATTGCTTGTCAAAGATCAAAAGGGATCCAGTAGAAAAGGTGCTATGCCATGCAGGATTAAACTTGTCCAAACAAAATACTTCATGTGTGTCTTTTTATACTATATTCTTTTTATAATTGAACTTCAAACCACAACAAGTTGATACTGTATTAGTGGTAGTAGTACAAATTTCAGTACCTTCACTGTATTATATTATATTATTATTTTCATTATAATTATTATAATTATTATGATTATTATAATAATCATAATAATAATAATACTCATAATTATTATAATAATAATAATAATAATAATTATCATTATAATAATCATAATCATTATAATCATTATAATAATCATAGTAATAATAATGATTACCGTATTTTCCGCACTATAAGGCGCACTTAAAAACATTTATTTTTCTCAAAAAATGACAGTGCGCCTTATAACCCAGAGCGCCTTATATATGGATTAATTCTGGTTGTGCTTACTGATCTCGAACCGATTTTATGTGGTACACTGTGCTCAAAAATCCGTCAAAATGTTTTATCACAACTTTGGTAAACTACAAAGCCGCACCACTTCCAGCATTACGGTTACCGTAGCGAGGAGCGTCGCGGAGTAATACTGTGCTTCACCATAACATTACAGTGTGTGTATAAGGAATTTGAAGGATTTGTGGACGAGGAATAAACTGAAAAAGTGAGTGTATTATGTTTTTATTTACGTGATATAGTGTTAACTGAACAATTTTGAGTTATTGTGAATACGCCAACGTTTAATTTAGCGGTATCTGACTGTTTTTTTTTTTAACGTGTTGTACCTGAGCCATTTTGAGTTACTGTGAATACGCCAACGTTTGATTTAGCGGTATCTGACTGTGTTTTTTTACGTGTTATACCTGAGCCATCTTGAGTTACTGTACTGTGAATACGCTAACGTTTGATTTAGCGGTATCTGACTGTGTTTTTTTAACGTGTTATACCTGAGCCATTTTGAGTTACTGTGAATACGCTAACGTTTGATTTAGCAGTATCTGACTGTGTTTTTTTACGTGTTATACCTGAGCCATTTTGAGTTGCCGTACTATGAATACGCTAACGTTTGATTCACCGGTATCTGACTGTGTTTTTTTACGTGTTATACCTGAGCCATTTTGAGTTACTGTGAATACGCTAACGTTTGATTTAACGGTATCTGACTCTGTTTTTTTACGTGTTATACCTGAGCCATTTTGAGTTACTGTGAATACGCTAACGTTTGATTTAGCGGTATCTGACCTGTTTTTTTTAGTGTTATACCTGAGCCATTTTGAGTTACTGTGAATACGCTAAACGTTTGATTTAGCAGTATCTGACTGTGTTTTTTTACGTGTTATACCTGAGCCATTTTGAGTTACTGTGAATACGCTAACGTTTGATTTAGCAGTATCTGACTGTGTTTTTTTACGTGTTATACCTGAGCCATTTTGAGTTGCCGTACTGTGAATACGCTAACGTTTGATTCACCGGTATCTGACCGTGTTTTTTTACGTGTTATACCTGAGCCATTTTGAGTTACTGTGAATATGCTAACGTTTGATTTAGCGTATCAGACTGTGTCAGAACGTGTTTCCATTGAACAAGGTTGGGACTGTTTTGTTTAGCTTAATGCGCCTTATCGTCCGGTGCGCCTTATATATGGACAAAGTTCAAAAATAGACCATTCATTGACAGTGCGCCTTACAATCCAGAGCGCCTTATAGTGCAGAAAATACGGTACTATAATAATAATAATAATAATAATAATAATAATAATAATAATAATAATAATAATAATTATTATTATTATTATTATTATTATTATTATTATTATTATTATAATAATCATAATCATTATAATAATCATAGTAATAATAATGATTACTATAATAATAATAATAATAATAATAATAATTATTATTATTATTATTATTATTATTATTATTATTATTATTATTATTATTATTATTATATTACTTAAGCAGAAGTACAAAGTCTAAGACATAAGACTATAAAAGTATTAGGGAACCCTTTAAAATAACTGCACTTTTTATTAGCATTAATAAAGCATGAACAAAGACTTAATTCACAATGAAGAAACAAATGATTCAGGCATAGCAACTAACCCTAAACCCTTAATGAAGAAGTTACTGAGCTTGAATAATTCTTAATAAATAATGTCTTCATGAATTAAGTTTTTGTTCATGCTTAAGGTGTTATTATACCAAATATTTGTGACAATAACTACCCACGTAAGAGCAAAAGTAAGTTATTTTTAGAATATGACATTAATGCAGTAATGTTGTAGCAGTGCATACTTTTCACAGTAACAATTTTATCCAATATTTAGTTGTGCCGGAGCTAGGAATATAAGGTAATTGCAAGGCTCATTAAGAAATCGTTGTCACCCTTGGATGCCCTGCCAATTTCATTTAGTTTTGACGCAGAGCAGCACTCAGGGCCGCCGTGAGTGTGGCATGTTAATGAGTTCCTGATCAAATGAGCAGAACTGTAAACAGGCTGTAAACACTACTGCCCACATTTTCAAACAACAGTTTCAGAGTGTGAGAAGAGCAGCACCGTCAGCCTCTTCAAGTCCGGACCAGAGTCCAGACCAGGGATCGCACTGTCCATGTTTGTATTCACTAGACTCATAACTAAATCTCTTTGGTCTGAGCCACACAAAAAACTGAAGAAATGAACAGTATGATAAAGTATGATACAGTATGATAAAATGCATTTCAAGTTCTTTGATTCATGGTTAAAAAAATAAAAGTAAAAATAGTGCATTTAAAGGCATTAATCATACACCCAAAGTGTCAAAGCTGGAAACCTGACCTTGCAATCAGAAGGTCCAGTGATCAAAGTAAGACTAGAAACAGTAGTAGCAGAAATCATTATCAAATACTATTCCTTTCCCGAGCACATATGCAAAAGAACTGGGTTAGAACGCAGATACATAACAGCATTTTACAGTACCAACTCTAGCAAACAACAAAGAAAGACTTTCTCTAAGACATTTTTGTACAGCTCACTGTCGATGTGCCTGTGTGTGTCTGGCCCTGGATAAATACTGTAATTTATGCTCTAAAAACCAAGTGGAGTAAGTAGAAGCCACATATGTGAATGTAATCAGCGGCCATTAATTAGACAGTACAAAGTGCTAATGGCCTCTGCTGGAAGATTAACATCCAGTTTCATTTAGCAAACTGTCAAAGCCATAACAAATGAGACCTGCTCCAAACCAGGGAATGGATGAGCCTATTTCCTGAAACTCCTGCTGGGCACCACGGGGGAAAGAGGACGTTTGGCAGATTGTAGGTGCCCTCAGATATAAAGAGCACAAACTAGAAGACATTTAGGGTACACATGAATAACCACTGGACAATCCGACAACTTACTGGGACAAAATGTACGCAAAAGCTGAGTATACAGGCCTCTGCAGGGGTTTATCCTGGTTAGTGACTCGCATAGCTGAAATACAGTGTTAGTTTGTGGTCTTAATTCTTCTAAATGTGTTACATTTCCTGGAAACTTGCACTTGCATTGCTAGCCAGAGGGCAAAACCAGCAATCTCCAGGTAACAGGGTGAAAAAGCACTGACCACAAGGCCATCTTGCTCAATGCTCATCGAATTCTCAGTAAACACAATTTTACTCAACAAAAACACTGAATACACTTGACTATACGAACAAGCAGCATTCAGAAAGCAAGCTCAAGGTTATACGCTGTGTGTTTATTCGGAAAATCTAACTGGGAAATATATACAGCGCTTACGCAGTTTTTATGGACCGTCCAGGTTTACTCTCGTTAAAGATAAGTATACTGTCGAGGGATCGATCGATACGGCTCTGGGAGATGTTCTGCTGTCAAAGTCATGTCTTCAAACTCAGATAGTGTCAGCCGTGTGGACCGCGGAGATAATGGGCAACAATACAGACCTATGCGCTTGTGTCAGTGGGAGGTGAACGCCATTTCCTGCTCATTGACACTAAACCTATTGACAACACTAAACACGGTGTAGCTCTAAGCAAATAACAGACGCAATGCTATGGCAAACAGAAAGAGTGCATGCATTCCATCAGAGTTACAACACAACAAGTATCAAGATCATTAAGGGCACACCAGGCCAAGGGAGCGTCCGAAGATACCACTTACTGACCAAAGCAGGCTGTGTAGAATGTGGCAATAGAGACTTGCAAATATAATCTTGGAAAACCCTTGTACCAAAATCAAAATACATCTACCACTTTTATTTGTGCTTTGTAAATAGTTACTAGTTAGTGAGGTCTTTTGGACTGAGGTGTCAAATTGGTAACCTTGCCAACAAGATGAATTCTCATGTTCACAAACTTGACAACCCCTCTTGTGTATTTTAGCAAAAACACGGACAACTTAGTTTTTAAAAACACAAGCGGGGGGAAGCGTTTGTGCATTTGTGGATGGGAAAGTTGGGCTTTTCTCTCGACATGATTTTACAAAAGTTAGATTTCTGGGCTTGTTCCGCTGTTGTAACGCATCGACCAATCAGCGTGAAGTATTTGTTTGTTTCAGCGAGAGCCTTTCTCGATTGATGTGTAAAACTCAATTCAGTGCTACACAAATCTATCTGGTGTGAGCCTGGTTAACGACCTGAGGGAACAGGCCAAAACACATTACATACATAATTGATCTCAGTCATTAGCTGGAGCCTCAAACAATATTTCCCAGATCTTTTAAACACAGATATTATACAAATGTTACATTGTTCAGTATTAAATGTTGCATTATGAGTTAGCGCTTGTTGATTATGACGAAAATCATAATCACAATTATTTCAAACTATTACTTCTACACTGTCAACATTTATCCATAGAGAAAGTATATATCTAACATAATTTATAAGTAGTGCTTTATGATTTGTTTTAGATTTTTAAACATATGTAGATTAGAGGAGAGACTTGTGACTCCAAGATTTGTGTGCCATAACTTAATTAATTATATTTTTGATTACAACATTTTTGTGATTGAATAGAGCAATAAGTCAAATCGCAATTATAAATGTGATTAATTGCCGAGCCCTATTATAAGTAGGATTCATATTTTCACTTTGCTAATAGAAACACATAGCCGCCACTGCATTGTCCGTGTGCAGTGTTGTGGCGGCTTTTCAGACAATAAAAACTGACACAGCAAATTACAGGCAGACCAAGACCCAAACCAGAACCAATGTGGAGCATCAGGGTCAGCGACTTCATCCAGTTAGTGTGGAAAAAGCACCAATTAACCTCATGCCATCCGTCCTCTTGCACTTCCAGCCCGACACACTGCAGGAAAGTCTCCCAGAGCTAAACATTAAAATACCAAACTCTGAATGGCCTTGATCAAATCTCTATGAAGCAGAAAACCATCGCACGGCCAGTGTTTTCCGTCTCCCCATTGGTGGAGCAGACACGCACAGGCCCGTAGTCATGGTAACCTCTTTCCGAGTAAATTTACGGATGTGTATTTGAACTGGCCCACAAAAAGACACAATATTTGAATAAATACTTTATGAAGGGGAGATGCAGCAGAGGTCGTGCGACTGCGTGAGCTGAAGATCTTCAAATACAAGGTCAGTTTGAAAGCTCAGGATGCAGCGGAGCTTAGATTACCTTAATGTTGTTAATGTGTCTGTCTGGCTCAGCTTGTGCTCCAGAATGAGGCAGCCAACACACTACTGTAACTCAAGAGTCCACATGTGCTCTCATCTCAGGCTAAATGTGCAAATCAAATGGTCAATTAAAGATAATAATGATATCAGTAATACATTTTATTTACACCCAAGGACACTTTACAAAATATGAACACAATAAAAACAACTTTAACTCAACTGCAAGAACATTAACAGAGTGCTATTCTAAAAAGAAGGTGGAAACTAGTGTGGCACTTTAAAACAAGCATAACTGTTTGCCTTTCATTATTGTAATTATTTTATGTTTTTAATTTATTAATTTAAATTGTGCTCATATATCACCTGCCATCACCATATAAACATACTATGATCAAGGTAAGTTATTTATATATCAACATTGAGATTTTTATGGGTTTGTTTTATGGGTTTGCATTTTAATTTTCTAATGCCTGTTTGTTGTTTCATGGACCTCAATCTTCTGGATGAACAAATGAATGACTGTTTATTAATAGCGCAACGATATCAGGTGAATCATTTGTTGATAACTTTCTGTTTCTGCTGTTGTGTCTGCAAAGACCTCATGAACCTAAATGAACATGCTTTTTTAAACTAACTTAAATATGTTTTTATTACAGTCTGTGTGCTTGAATTGTGATGTATGTGAAGGAGCAAGCCAAAAACACATTTCAATTTAATTATTATTTTTTATCTTTGTCTATATATCTATCATCTTATAATATGTGTTTACAGTCCAAATAGGCTTTATATTTTAATGGGGCAATTGGTTAAAGTTGTTACATAATGATCAATAAAGAAAACACTAAAATGATTAAATGATACATCAATTGTAATGTAATGTGATCAGTACCTATACTTACACTATACATGACACTGAATTATGATTTAGGCGTATTGTCATTGTTGTAATTGTAACAAATAACTGATTTACTAAATTGCTGTACCGAATGGAAACAATAAAAGCATGCCTGAACTGAAAACATATCTGAACGTGTTTTCACTTTTATTGGCCAGCTTTTGCACAAACCGTTCAAGTATAACAAGTGAGTTTGATGGATGATGAATTGCAGTTCGCTCACAGAGAAGAAACTGTTCCTAACATTATGACCTGATCAGTGGCGAGTGCCTCGGTGTGAATGTCCTTCAGAGACACAGCCACATGTTCCAGCTGCTTCACTTGAACAAGGAGCACTGCAGATGTCAAAGTGTGAGGAGATAACGAGGAGAGGAGCTGAGAGGTGCAGATGAGCACCGCCCGAGTCACATTAGCATTCACACACACTCCTATTGACAAGGTCATCTAAACACAGCTTAACTGCACCTCCGAGCATCAACCAGCAGCACATGGATTTAATACACACACACACACACACAAAAATCCCTGGAACACTTTTGTCCTCCCCAAGGCAAATGCTACTGCTGCAAAGCCACAGCTCTGTGTCTCCCACAAAAGACAAGGCAGGTGGAACTTAGCAGCAGGTTGTCAAAGGTTGTGTTCGGGAACTGATTCTGGCTTTGGGCTTGGACAAATAAATGTATGGAATGCAAGATCATAAAAGTGAACTTGAACTTAATAAAAAAGGGGACAAAATATGAGTTTCTCAAGTAAGATGGAGACATTTTTGAACAGCAATAAATTTGTGAGGGGAATTCTAAAGGGAGAACACAAATCTACCAGAATAAGTCAAATCTGTAGGTAAAAAGTATAGTCTAACTCTTGCACATACCCCTATGTCAAATCAGGCATTGAGTTTTGAGTTACCTTGGACTCTTTGATGTCCAGCTTTCACAAGCCACAGTCTGAAGATGAAAGACACACCTCAGGTGCGAAAAAACTTGAAAAGTAAAACATCCCATGCAACAAAAATGAATCGCAAACAAATTTATCAACCTGTTAACTGCAATCTTGAAGGGAAAACACATTGCGCTTGTTGAGAAATCTTTGCGGGAAGTTTTGGGTGCCTACCTTGAGTGAGCGTCCCCATGAGGAAGCGATAAAAATAGCGTGCCACTTTGGTCAGCTGCCTCTTGCATCTTTTCCTGCACTGGCTCATGCTCACGCCGTTGTGGTGAAGGAGAAGTACCAAGAAGGTGTGGACAAGGACAAGTACAAACAGTCTGCGCTCAAGGGAGGGTAATACTGTAAGAGTCTTCTGCTTCTGCTGCTCTCCTCCTCTCCTCACTCCTTGTTCCTCTCCCTCCACCTGTAGGGCGCTGCCTGTCAATCACACAGCCGCGCGCCGACTCCTCCCCCTCCCTTCTACGCGAGCGGCTCCATTGGCCGGGAGCACAGCAGCGTGGAGGAAAATTACCCACCGGCGCGCACGTGCTCGTGTGTGCATGTGAGATCATACTATGAAGAGGCGAGCTGCGTTGAGTGGCAGCTGGTGTGTATTTGTTTTTTAATTTTTCCCACAGAGATGTTGTTGTTTTGTGGCTAGAAGAGTGTGAGGAGAGACAGAAGGGTTTGTGGAGCTACAGGGCAACAAGCACATCTATTAATTAGCTTTGCGTACGATTCCTAGTGGTGTAGCTGTCTGTCTGAAGTCCCCGCGGTCGCTAATGGCGTTCAAGCTGAAGTGGTCAAATTAAAAGTGTGAGATGAAAGAAACTGAAAGCAGGGAAAATGGCTAAATGTGAAAATAAAGTGGTGACAGGGTTGGTGGATAAACAGGAGCTCTCCACGGCGGCTGATAACGAATGATTATCTGTCAGCTGACTGGATGAGAGGAGAAAAGAGGGAAGGAGAAGGGAGGGAGGGGCCTGCAAATTTACTGGGAATGAGCAAAAGGTATTTATGAAAAGCTTTTCTCTTCCCAGTCATTTACAGAGATGATAATAAAAGAGCCAGCAGCAGCCGCACCATTTCAATCAATCTCTAGCCTAATAAAATCTGTGTATTGTATTTCTTTTTGTTTCTTTATGTTGATCATTTGAGATGGAAGCCGTGTTAACCTGCCCTGGAATGTAATTTTTATCATAAAAGTTGGATTTGCCATCACCATTTCCACAGTGTTCAGGATGTGTCAGCAATCTGAAGGAAATATCACTTAAAAATAATAATCATAATTTGTAATCAGAATTAAGTTATAAACATAATTTTTAATCAGTGATAACCGGGGATGTCAAGATTATTAAGTTAATCAATAACCGTGATTATTCAAGTCAAACTATAATTGTATGGACTAAAAAAATATATTGTGCAAAATTAAGTATATTTAATTCAATCTATACTCCAGAAAATCATATTAAATGTAAAGCATTTTTTGTCTGGTGGTTTTTAGCACATTCACTTTATTTTGTCTTTCAGAAAGTTCGATTTCATAAATCTAGTGATAAAATAGTGTCAGACCACTGGAATGAAAGAAAATGAAACATTTCAGTTGTTTGGTCACAGTCAGTAATCAATAATCATTCAATTTTGATGTTTTTACTTACAATAATCATAACACTAAATATGATATTGTGACATCCCTAGTGGTCACTAACTAAAATAGTAAATGGTCAGATTTAAAAAGCATCTACCTCTAGTAGGCACTCAAAGCTCTTTTCATCAAGGAACCATCACACATTCACACACCACTGTCACACACGCGGGTCTAGTGTCTTGCTCAAGGACACTACAACAACAGAATGCCCTGGCTGGAGCTGGTGCCGTCGACATTCAGATCAGTGGACGTAACACACCAGCAGAACTCCCGCTCAAATAAACCCATCGTCTTATAATTATCACCTCAGTTTCAATGTCTGTTTACAGTCTGGTCCCTCGGGTTCTTTTTTCACGAGGTATTTACACATCCAAGCCCAGCCGTTTCCCCTTGTTCCTGTCTGTCCGTGGCGCTGAATTAAAAGTGATTACCGTTGCCATGGAAACTTCCTGACTCCATGGATTTCTTGTTTTCTTCACGTGGCTCTGAAAAATCAATGGTACCTAAGAGTGGAGAGCAGTCTTCAAATGCTATTATTAAACAAGTGAGAGGAAAGTGAAGAGAGAGCAGATGGCACAGACTTTCTGAGGTGGAATTAAAGATCAGGATTATCCACTAAATTAATGGCTGCACACCCTGATTTTTCTACGCTGGGATCATGTGCGCTTCATCTCAAAGCTATTCCAAGAACTGCAAAGTTAAAAAAGAAAGTCTATTTTAAGCAACAGCGGTTACTGGGTGCAAAACTAAAATTGTTTATTTACTGCCGCAAAGGACCAATTGGAGGATTCAGTATGAAAAAGTAAAAGTGAAAATTATCAAGTACCAGAGTTTGAAATGTTTTTATATCAAAATTCCACAGAGGCTTTCCCCAATCATCGGTATTTGTCCTATTTTGAAAAATGTAGTAGATATTTGTCATTTATATTTTTTCTGCACTGCCTCAGTCTGTGTGTGTCATGTATCATCCCCATTGTGTCTTTTTGAACAGACTCATGAACAAAAATAGAAATAAGAGGCCAGTTAGGCTAAACAGTTGTCTGTATGTTTACACGATCATTTTTTTAACAAAATGAAGACACGTTTGGTATCTTAAGTTCAAAGACAGAAATTGTGGTATTTGGTGATCTAGCAAATGCTGAAACTGTCTGCGCTGAGTTCTTTGACCTTGCCAAGAATTTGAGAGTTTGTTTTTGATGGCTCTTTTAAGTTTGACAGCAGCAAATCAGCCAAGTTGTTAGATCTGCCTTTTATCAGCTTGCGCTTGCTCAGTAAAGTGAAAAAATATCTCCACCGCTCTGACCTAGAACGTGTTATTCATTCATGCTTCTATAACCTGCTGCTTAGACTACTGTAACTCCCTGTATTGCGGGTCAGACCAGGCCTCCGTCCACCGCCTGCAGTGAGTCCAGAATGCAGCCGCTCGTTTGCTCACAGGCACCAGAAAATATGATCACATTTCTCCTCTGCTGGCCTGTTTGCACTGGCTCCTGTCAGCTTCAGGATTGATTTCAAAATATTGTTGATGGTTTTCGAATTTAAATGGGCTGGCTCCTCCTTATCTTGCAGAGCTTTTGTCCATGTTCCTACTAGAGCATTGAGATCAAGCGAATCTGATGACCTTGGTTGTTCCGAGGTCACGGTTAAAAACCAGAGGGGGACCAGGCTTTGGAATAGTCTTCCTCAGAGCATTAGAACAGCCCATTCTCTGAATATTTAAGACTATATAAGACTTTGTTAAAACCCTTTTTGTTTACACAGGCTCTTAACACAAGATGAGCAGAACATTTTATAGCATTATTTTACAGCATTTTGGGCCATGTGGTGTTTTTAAATGTGCTTTAGAATAAAACTTTTCTTACTTATTACTTAGTTCGGGAGCAGGACCACACCCCATCCACGCCCCTTCCGGTGGCTACAGTATTTAAGTATCCAGGTCACACTCATCAGCGTTTGTGGCTTAGTGACCCTCCCGCCCACCGTCTTCTAATTATTTCTGTTTTATCTCCTAGACGGAGGTATCGAGCCCTGGAGACTGCAGCCCTCATCGCTAGAAGCCATCAAAACAACATCAACTTTACGTACATTTGTGTTTCTCGTATGTCAATTAAAACAATTTTCATCCTGGCCTTGGGGTCGTGGTCCTTTCTACTTCAATTCAATTCAATGTATTTTTGTCACGCCCAAAATCACAACTGGAGTTGCCTCGAAGCGCGACACGTAAAAATAGATTAAACAATGTTCATATTAGCAAAATGTAAACTTCAGCATAACTTAACATCGATGTTTTGGTCTTATTATCGGTATTTGTATGGTCTTATTATCGTATCGGTCAGACATATATTGGATATTGGTACTGGCATATTGTACCATCCCTAACACCAAGTACCAGTACCAATTAATAGAATATTTGGGCTTTTACCAGATCTGTAAGAAAGAGCCTTTCAATATTAGCCCCAATAACAAGGGAAGCACAGTTACATCACTCATGGCAAAGAATAAGAAAATCCAAGGCAGTGTGTTCAGTTTTTTTTTTTTTTCTTGTTCTTTTTTCACTTTGTTTAGATTTTTAAAAAATTTGGTTGTTTGGTTAATTAACTGGTCGATGGTGTCTTGGTTGACTAATTATTCTATTAAAATTATAAGGATTTGAATGGACCAGAGCAATACAAACGTGGCAGGAGTTTTGAGGGAGAGTGGAAAGTTTGAATCTGCCTTTTTTTACTTATGAAGATGCTGTAAATTAGTACTTCTCTGTGGTAGTTTCTGTGCAAGAGTTTTGTGAGCTTCTTTGCAGCGCCAGCGCCATGCCACGCCCCGTTTTACTTTATTTATCGATGCACAAGGCATGTTTTTAGTTGAATACAGCCCTACACTTTTACCATATCGACATGTCCACCATCTCCATCAGAATCCTCTGTCCAGTCTTTAATATTTTAGATACGACTCAATCAATCAAGCTTTTGTTTGAATGTGACACAGACGATGTTGAGAAGAAGACTCCTCTCTCTCTTTTTTTAGGCTTGCAGTTTTCAGTCAAGCCAATGAATAATGAAGTCCGCCAACTGCACTTTTGTAGCTCGTCAGTAAAAGTGAAGAATGTATTAGTTTAAGATGAACTCTTGAGCACACCATCACAAACTTTATGTGGCATACAAAAATAAAATCAAGTCTAATTAATATTTATTCACTTTTTTCAGACCTCAAAACAACACAGTCAACAAAACCCTGGAGTATTTTGGAAAGTGCAAGTTTCTTGAAAAATAGGTGGATCGGGGATGTCACAATGTTTTAGTTTATTGGATATTATAAGAAGAAACATCACAATTTCATGACAATTGGCAATTATTGAACTGTAACAAGACAACAGTGAAATGATTAATTCACTATCATCCACATTGTCAGCATTCATCTTGTTAACTTTATGAAATCAAACTGTCTGATTAATAAAGTAATGTTAATGTACCACATTAAAAAACTTACATGTACGTTTCTTTTTTTTAATAGATTGATGCAAATGATTTATTTTCTCAGCTCTTCAGTCTGTAGAATAGTTTAGCTGAAGGGCAGGGAGTTAGTTGTACAGGAACAAAATCAATCAGATAAAGTGTTAGACAGAAACAGACACTGCTGTCAAAGTGAGCGAAAGGTTGTGGAGGAAATAAGATGTCTAAGCTGCCCTTAAATGACAGGTGCACTGCTGACCTGTGTGTGAGGCCCCAGATCACCTCCACATCATTAAAACCAACCCCGTTCTAACCCCCACAAGCCAGCGAAAACCCCAGCTCGAAATCTGTCCTCCTCCTTTGACCTTACCAAGTCTATTTTAAAGATGAATGTTCACTGGAAACCGTAATGTTTGTTGAAAATGCTGTTTTAGAAACAGTGACTTGAACCCCTCCTTGAACCGACACCTTAACGTGGTGGAGGGGTTTGAGCGCCCGAATGATGATCTCAGGAGCTATGATGTCCAGGGCTTCAAGCCCCTGGTAGGGTCTCCCAAGGCAAACAGGTCCTTGGGTGACGGGTCAGACAAAGATCGGTTCACAAGCCCCATATGATGAGAAAAACACCAAGGCCAGTTACGTCGCCCGGATTGGCGTTACCGGGGCCCCACCCTGGAGCCAGGCCTGGGGTGGGTGCTCGACGGCGAGCGCCTGGCGGCCGGGCCTTTCCCCACGGGGCCCGGCCGGGTGCAACCCGAACGAGTGACGTGGGGCCGTCTCTCCCGTGGACCCACCACCTGCAGGAGGATCCGTAAGGGGCTGGTGCAGAGGGATCTGGGCGGCAGTCGACGGCAGGGGCCTCGACGACCGGATCCCCGGACACAGAGACTAACTCTGGGGACAATGGAACGTCACCTCGCTGGGGGGAAAGAGCCTGAGCTTGTGCGGGAGGTTGAACGGTTCCGACTAGATATAGTCGGCCTCACCTCCACGCACAGTTTGGGCACTGGAAACCCATCCTCTCTCGAGAGGGACTGGACACTCCACTTCTCTGGTGTTGCCTGCGGGGAGAGGCGGCGGGCTGGCGTGGGCTTGCTTATTGCCCCACAGCTCAGCCGCCATGTGTTGGAGTTTACCCCAGTGAACGAGAGGGTCGCGTCCCTACGCCTTCGGGTTGGGACAGGTCTCTCACTGTGGTGTCGGCCTACGGGCCGAACAACGGTGCTGAGTACCCGACCTTCTTGGAGTCCCTGGGAGGGGTACTGGACAGTGCACCGACCGGGGACTCCGTTGTTCTACTGGGGGACTTCAACGCCCACGTGGGCAATGACAGTGACACCTGGAGAGGGGTGATTGGGAAGAACGGCCTCCCCGATCTAAACCCGAGCGGTGTTCAGTTATTGGACTTCTGTGCTAGTCACTGTCCATAACGAACACCATGTTCAAGCACAAGGGTGTCCACCAGTGCAAGTGGCACCAGGACACCCTAGGCCGGAGATCAATGAATGACTTTGTTGTCGTGTCATCTGACCTCCGGCCGCGTGTCTTGGACACTCGGGTAAAGAGAGGGGCAGAGCTGTCAACCGATCACCACCTGGTGGTGAGTTGGATCCGCTGGCGGCGGAGGAAGCCGGACAGACTTGGCAGGCCCAAGCGTATAGTGAGGGTCTGTTGGGAACGTCTTGCGGAGCCCGCTGTCGGCAGGGTCTTCAATTCACACCTCCGGGAGAGCTTTTCTCCCAAATCCCGGGGGAGGCTGGGGACATTGAGTCCGAGTGGACCATGTTCTCGGACCTCCATTGTCAATGCGGCTGCTCGGAGCTGTGGTCGCAAGGTCTCAGGTGCCTGTCGCGGCGGCAACCGCCGAACCCGGTGGTGGACAACGGAAGTAAGGGATGCCGTCAGCGGAAGAAGGAGCCTATCAGGCCTACTCCTGAGGCCGTTGACGTAACGCAGCCAACGTCGTGCTCGTGTCACAGAGGCAAAAACCCGGGTCTGGGAGGAGTTCGGGGAGGCCATGGAGGAGGACTATCGGGGCCCCAAAGAAATTCTGGCAAACCGTCCGGCGCCTCAGGAGGGGGAAGCAGTGTTCCACCAACACCGTTTACGTGCGGGTGGGGACCTGCTGACCTCCTGACTGGGATGTCGTCGGACGGTGGAAGGAGTACTTTGAGGACCTCCTAAATCCCACTGCCACGTCTTCCGAAGAGGAAGTAGAGACTGAGGACTCGGAGGCTGACTCATCTATTACCCAAGCCGAAGTCACTGAGGTTGTTGGCAAACTCCTCGGTGGCAGAGCTCCGGGGTTGATGAGACACGCCAAAGTACCTAAAGTCTCTGGATGTTGCAGGACTGTATTGGTTGACATGTCTCTGCAACATCGCGTGGCGGTCGGGGACGGTGGCTCTGGACTGGCAGACCGGGGTGGTGGTCCCTCTGTTCAAGAAGGGGGACCGGAGGGTGTGTTCCAACTATAGAGGGATCACACTCCTCAGCCTCCCTGGTAAGGTCTATTCCAGGGTACTGGAGAGGAGAATCCGACCGATAGTCGAACCTCGGATTCAGGAGGAGCAGAGTGGTTTTCGTCCTGGTCGTGGAACACTGGACCAGCTCTATACTCTCCATCGGGTGCTCGAGGGTTCATGGGAGTTTGCCCCACCAGTCCACATGTGCTTTGTGGATCTGGAGAAGGCTTTCGACCGTGTCCCACGGGGTGCCCTTTGGGGGTGCTGCGGGAGTACGGGGTCCGGGGCCCTTTGCTCAGGGCTGTCTGGTCCCTGTATGACCGGAGCAGGAGCTGTGTTCGCATTGCCGGCAGTAAGTCAGACCTGTTTCCAGTGCGTGTTGGACTCCGCCAGGGCTGCCCTTTGTCACCGGTTCTGTTCATTGTTTTTATGGACAGAATTTCTAGGCGCAGTCAGGGGTCGGAGGGGTCCGGTTTGGGGAACACAGGATCTCATCTCTGCTGTTTGCAGATGATGTTGTCCTGATGGCTCCATCAGACCTGGACCTGCAACATGCACTGGGACGGTTTGCAGCCGAGTGTGAAGCAGCTGGGATGAGAATCAGCACCTCCAAATCTGAGGCCATGGTTCTCGGCCGGAAAAAGGTGGCTTGCCCTCTCCAGGTGGGTGGAGAGTCCTTGCCCCAAGTGGAGGAGTTCAAGTATCTCGGGGTCTTGTTCACGAGTGAGGGAAGGATGGAGCGTGAAATTGACAGGCGGATCGGTGCAGCGTCCGCAATGATGCGGTCGCTGCATCGGACCGTTGTGGTAAAGAAGGAGCTGAGTCGAAAGACAAAGCTCTCGATTTTCAATCTACGTTCCTACCCTCACCTATGGTCATGAGCTTTGGGTAATGACCGAAAGGACAAGATCGCGGATACAAGCGGTCGAAATGAGTTTCCTCCACAGGGTGGCTGGGCGCTCCCTTAGAGATAGGGTGAGGAGCTCAGTCACACGGGAGGAGCTCGGAGTAGAGCCGCTGCTCCTCCACGAAGAGAGGAGCCAGCTGAGGTGGCTCGGGAATCTGTTCCGGATGCCTCCTGGACGCCTCCCTAGGGAGGTGTTTCGGGCATGTCCTACCGGGAGGAGGCCCCGGGGAAGACCCAGGACATGCTGAAGGGACTATGTCTCTCGGCTGGCCTTGGAATGCCTCGGGATCCCCCCGGAGGAGTTGGAGGAAGTGTCTGTGGATAAGGAAGTCTGGGAGTCCCTGCTTAGACTGCTGCCCCCGCGACCCGGCCCCGGATAAAGCAGAAGAAGATGGATGGACTCAACTTGGACTTAGAGCCCTTTGACTTGAGTCGACTTGATGCTTCTCTCAAAAAAGTTGATAGTTAGATGTACTTTTAGTGCTCAATTCCGAAGAAATTAGAACATGCCCCTCCCCGTTTCTCTATGACCATGTATTTTTTAAGAAGGACCATTTGCAAAATATATTCACCTTATTTGGCTCTGCTCACTTTTGCCTTTTTCTGCTATGGACTTCTAGTTAAGCGGCGCGAACGAGGGAAAAGTCTCCCCACTAAAATATGATATGTTGTAGTAGATTGAGGTAAAATGTCCAATGTTCAACAAGTCAACAAAGCACTGATACACTGAGCGTCTGTGTAAAACATTTATCAACCTTTATTTAACCAGGTAAAACCCCATTGCGATGTCTAAAATGTCGATGGAGGATGAAGTGCCGGTTTGTGACTTGGGTGGAGCTGCATGTGTCGACCGCAGTGTGAGCGCTCGGGCACTTGGCAGTCTGGCACACATGCACTGTCACTATGTCTATAAGCACGTTGAGTTTAACAGCCATATTGTGGCAGGCAAAGGCACCAGCTGGCGAAGCCCACTCGACGTCTCAATTCACTGTGGATCATGTGACGCGCAGAGAGGAGACAAGGAAGCAGAGCAGCAGAGAGGAGAGTGAAAAGGAGGCAAATGGAGGAGCACAGGTGGAAGCACTTGTCTTGCAGGGGATTAATGCAAGTAATGAATCCAAAATAGATTATGGGAAATTAAGGTGGCAGATCAGTTGAATCATCAAATAGTACTGGGTGAAATGGTCCAAAAAATGTATCTGTTTTTTTGATAAATGTTCATGTTATTTTTCTTTTTCTTTTATTTTCTCATGTTGATTTATCTTGATTTTCTTCTATAAGACAGACTTTTAATAACTGAAATTTAACCCAAAAAATGCCCAATTCATTCCTCAAAAGGCTGTGGACCCCTTGATTAAAAAACGGAAGCATCATTGATAATTAGGCATGATCTCGACAGATTAGGTCTGCAGATTGAGAGCTGAAACGGCTTGTTTTTCTAAAACAGTGTCCAGATTACTGAATCTTTTTCTACAATAAAATTCAATGTTAGAAATTGTCATAGTTTTCAGACCAGAGGGTAAAATTCAAGATACTGTGATTCGCAAAACAAATTTGGTTATAATATGAAGACTGCATGAGACAGTACCTCATTGCATCTTATGTCAATTAAAAGTGTGATTATTTTTCCTTAATTGAGTAAAAATACCAATTAATAACAGTATTACTATTAGTATATATATAGTTTAGTATAGGATATATGGTTTAGAAATTCTATGTTTGTTACACCTCAAAAGTAAAAAAAAAAAAAAAAAGAAACCCCTTCTGGAGCCTAAAATAGACGTAAAAAAAAAAAAAAAAAAGAAACCCCTTCTGGAGCCTAAAATAGACTAAAACCTTCTGTTCATTTTCCATTGCAGTTTATATAAACTTTTTTCCCAGATAGCAGCATTCACACACTTTTTCACACATAATTCTGTTCACATTAACATAATTAAAACTGCCACACAAATAAATCAAAGCATCATCTTAATTGTGACTCTTAAAACCCACAGGTGTAACATCACTGACTGAGACAGAAAAGAAAAGGTGTCAGACTTCACGGTTTCTATAAGATTAGATGGACCTCCTGTCTACCGTTTTAATACAAACTTTATCCCACTTACACTGCGAGCTCTCAAGCACCCGCACTGAATTAATGCACAGTGACACTCAACTATCAAGTATCTGTGGAGGAGGCCACACACACTAAAGGCCCTCCTCAAGCTTAATACAGGCCTAACCTTGAAAGAACAAAGTCTAATCAAATGCATTGGAAAGTGGGTTGGTCTTATTTGCATACAACAGTAATCTTGTTTACATTTCGTTGTGATGAACTACATTACCGGTAATTCATCTGCTTATTTAAATTGGGGGTCAAAAGGAATGGAGGATATCCCCATGAACTATGGATCATACACACAATACGATACAATTCACTGCCTGAAATTGAATCCAGCAAACCAAATCAAAGCCTGCGGGTAGGAGCACTCAAGATCTATTTATTATCACATTTTTGGAGTTATAAATCCAAATCCACTTTGTTTATATAGCACAACAGAAACAGTTGCTGCACAGACACAAGACAATAAAAAACAGCAAAAATGTGTAATAAGTGCTAAATTTGATTTTACCAGTCCCAAAACAATAATACCAATAAAATCAAAGCAAACCAGAAAACCATAAAATAGCAACAAATAAGTAAAATGGAGGACAATACAAGTTGAGTAAAGGTTGTAAAAAATCTGGTGCAGATTTTGCAGTTTGCATGTCATTTAAATGATCTTAAACGTGCAGAAATCAGATATCAGATTTTGGTGCGCATGTGAACATAGGCGGAAACCTCTCATCACAAGGTTACAGAAGTGCATTTTTCATTTTTAAGTCAGAAAAATGTATTTTAAAAGTTGAAAGCTTACACGGGGCTAACCTTGTGCTAACTCGTGAGCGTAAGAGGCATCAGCACATTTATATTGCATCTTTGAAACTTCTCCAACCGCTAAGACATTTAACAAAGTTTTGGGTTTTTGAAATGTTGTTTTATTAATTACCACAGCTCTGTCATGCCTTTAACCTCCTAATATTTGAAGTTATATAAATTCTGAAATCTGTGTTGAATAACATAAAATGTCTCTGAACTATATTTGCACAGGACGAACTCTAGATTAAACTAGTTCTATCACAGCAAAATATGTAGACTCCAAAAATAAAGAATCAATATTTCATATATTTCATAGCTCATATAAAAAAACAACTGTCACTTAAAAAAAGCCTCGCCAGGATTCATTTGGAGAAGTTTGGCTCTTGGTGCTCTTCAGTTGCCGCACGCTCACAGACCACTGATTTATTATTAAACATGGTGAATCTTACACTTCAACATTCATTCAATGACTGACAACTGATGCCAGACCAACACTGTGCAAACGACCGGATGTTAACGTGCTGCCATCTACTGGACAAAACTGGAACACTCAAATAGTGAGGAGCTAAGGTGTATTTATATTCAGAACTGCAGAATGTGACAATTATGTGACTTAATTATTTGATGTGGAAGAGAACAGAATAAAGCTCTACCTTTCAACAAGAGAAATAAAATTCAACAAATACATTTCAACTTGTATTTATTTTTCCCATTAAAGTTTAATTGTTTGTTGTTTAGCTACACTTCAGCCTATATAATAAACAGCCTGATCAATTGTTCTACCATAAAACAGATGACACACAGAGGCTGTGCATTCATTGATCATTGAATGTTGGGTCATTCATTCATTTATTTTATTTATTTATACAGGAAAAACTCAATGAGAAAAAAATCTTTTTTTCATGAGTATAAACACAACACAAAATAAATAACAAACAAACACAGGATACTAAAACATAAATAAAACATTCCATAAAATTAACCAATAGATAAAAATACTTTGCCACATACACTATGAGATACAAAATTATATAAAACAAGAGCATCGGCACTGCGGGTAGTCCTTGACCAGTGCTTTAAAATCATTAAAAGGCATAAAATGATTACATTTAAAAAGTCTCTGTTTTTTGTTCCATAGGACGGGAGCAAAGTTGCTGAAGGCCTTTTTTTCCTCTCTCTGTGTTGACACGATGGGTCTTGATAAATAATCAGACAAAATGACAACAAGAGCATTATAAACAAACAAAAGGCAGTGCTGTTCTCTTCTTGCATCCAATAATTGCCATCCAACTTTAGAGTATAATTGACAGTGGTGAGTTCTGTGTCCTTCACCTGCAATGAACCTTAGAGCTGAATGATAAGACTGTTGCTGTATAATGCATATATATCTGATATCACCATAATCTAGAACTGAAAGAAATGTAGCCTGGATGAACTGTTTTCTACAATTTAACTGTTTTCTACAATTAAGTGATAGCTGTAGTAATATCGTACACCAGTAGAGGGCAGACACACACAAGAAAAATCTAGGCTATTAATTACAGAAGCTAAATAGCTCTCGCGACAGCTGGAATAAAATGCATTAATTATGTTTTACCACTGAATGAATATAAAGAAACTATTCATGAATAGGCCTGCATATGAATAACAGACAGAATATATCCTACACCTTAAACATATAATTAATCTACTTATAAATAAAAATTAAGAACATTTTTAATGACACTGCAATTTATTCAAACAATTTTTTCAAGACACGTAAATATCTATCTTCATAAACTAAGGAAAAGACTCTCAATACATGATTCCGAGTTCAAGATCTCAGTGAATATTTTTTAAAAAGACAACAGAATATAGTTTTCAACACAAAATAATAGTATTTTGTATGTTATAATGCGGCATTGTATGTTATAAATCAAGACCATTGTAAATCTATTCAGGAAAGGTCCAAATGTACAACTTTCATATAATAAAAATAAAATAAAAATAAAAACAATGAAGTAAATAGATCTGATACTTGTTTTTTCAGGATTAGCATCTGGGTATAGACTTTTTTTTTTTTTTTCAAACAACACTACGGTAAAGTCTACCAGTACAATTACTGGATAGAGCCTTTACAGTCAAACGGTCAGTGGTGTGTTTTAAGAAAGGAGACAGACAGCGGGTCTCTACAGAGAAATGGATCACTGAACCATGAGCTCTGCAAATAACTCTCCCAGGAGCTGGTGCTGGACACTTTCCATGTGTTTTATAGAAAGACATCAACAAACTGCACAGTCACCGCGGCCAAAACACCAGAAATCACAAGACACTTCTGAGAGGCATTAGAGACCGGGCAAGTTTAAGTGTCAACAAAGACTTAATGTTTCACTTTCATCTTTCATCTTCAGCACAAATATACTACATATAATAAAACTGCAACTGCTACTATAGTCGCATTAATTATAGCTACTGCACTTTCTACAGACCCATCTGAAGAGTATCCTGGAGCATTTTCCCCTTTCAGAAGATATCATTTGATTGTGATAATTACTATGTCAGTGGAAGACTGTTGCTATGAAATCCATATAGGGCTGAATGATTTTGGCAAAAAATCTTAATTGTGAATTTGCTGAAGAACAATGCGGTTTAGATTTGGTTAGATTTGCAATTTATGCTTTGATAGTTGGATTCCTTCAAAGGGCTTATTTTAAATATGTCCAAATGCATGAAATATGAACTGCAAAACTAATAGAATCCCAATCATTTCAGAACATGTTTGAAGAGGTCTAAGAAACAGGATTAGCAGGTTTTATACAGACTAGGACAGGATATTTTGGAGTTTACAATTGAAAAAGACTTAAATAATTGCAGATTTGCTGATTGCGACCACTCAAAACATGGTTTTGTTTTGTATTGCAATACAACTTGCAATAAAAACAGTGTCCCAAAATCTTGCAGTAAAGTAAAGTAAAGGTTTATTTTGTGTTGATGAGACATCGTTCTTTTTTATCCATGGGTTTCAGAGTGATGAACTGATTACA
Organism: Chaenogobius annularis; assembly: GCA_015082035.1. Taxonomy (NCBI): domain Eukaryota; kingdom Metazoa; phylum Chordata; class Actinopteri; order Gobiiformes; family Gobiidae; genus Chaenogobius; species Chaenogobius annularis. The sequence goes on from BJKM01000051.1 coordinate 717,352, forward strand.
TTTTAGCACTGTTGCCATAGCGAACAATAATCAAAACAAAATATATAATCTTTTGAAAGATCTATGGTCCTCATAATATCGTCTTTAAACAGCAAACTTAAAGCTGCTTTTTTCAACTTTTGTAACTTACATTTAGTTTCAAAGTGTATGGTAAAAGCATAACTATCAGACCACTGCAAAGCTGTAGTGGCTAAAAAAATCCTGCATGTGACAAAGGGTTTGTGAAAGCTAAAAGAAGATAGGTTTAACTATGAACTTCCTCCTTTCACAGTTTGAAAATCAGATATACCAACTTTAAATAGGATTGGTAATATAAATCAGGGTAAGAGTCATCACAAAGTACAAAGTACAGAGAATAAATGTAGTTTCTAGCCCTGCTTGTCCAGGTGCCCCCCATCTCCTCCCTGTCAGGCCCCGCTCTTGGCTCTGTCTTCCTCTCTGTCAGAGTGGAGCGGGAGTGGAGCGGGAGTGGAGCGGGAGTGGAGCGGGAGTGGAGCGGGAGTGGAGCGGGAGTGGAGCGGGAGTGGAGCGGGAGTGGAGCGGGTGTGAAGGCAGCCAGCAGGTGTTTAGTGACTGAAGATCACAGACATGGGCCCTCAGAGCTGCTGCTGCTGCTGCTGTTGTGTAGGAGGAGAGATTCTACGCTTCCATTTTCAGACTGTTGCTACAGAATAGTGCTTATCCCGCCCTCAGACCACAGTAACACCTGCTCAACACCACCACATGGGTCGATATTATGATACGGTGATGATTTAGTCCAGGTTTGAGTTCTGAGGAACACTTGGATTGATCCTGTTTAAGTCTTAAGTCTTAAGTTCTGAGTTTAGTCCTTGTTTAGTCCCTGTTTGGATAAGATAAATTGGTTAATCGATAATCATTATTAGGTCAATCGATCCTCTTGATGATTATTAGTGCCCTGAAAAAGACCAGCAAATGTGTTTACATTTCATCACTATAACTGTGTTATTTGTTCCAATTTTCTAAGTAACTGCATTTATGTTTGGACTTCATTTTCATAATTTTTTAAGGGTCCTGGAGCATGATTTATCTTATTCTTTTAGAGATTAATTCATCTGCACATCCATTGCAAACAAATGAAATAAAAACTAAAAACAAACTACACTTTTTGAGTAAACACGTGTACAAGTTGCTTTGATGGTCTAACAACAGTCAAAGGATGTCTGTTACTAACAGAAAAAGTTGGAGAATTGGAAAAAGCTTAGCCGAGTTCCTCACCTGTATTACTCACTGATTAATTTTTGGTAATCTCATTTCACAGAGCGCCCACACTTTGACCTAAAACTAGTTCTGCAGCTGTGTCAAGCACTTAAGCCCTGCTCCTATCATCGGGTGCGAAGAGCAGCTCTACAAAATGTTCTCAGTCCTAATGTGGCTCGTCTAATGATCCCATATTAATGATGTGTTTCTCTAGAATATTCTCCTGTCAACATTTGCAAAGAATGTCATCATTATGTTTGAATTATTACCTTGAATAGTGAGATATATATTTGAATAACAATCAAGTGTTTAGTCTATAATGTCCTGAATGAAACAAATGAACTGTAAATGGAACACAATGAATCAAAACAACAAATTGTGGAAGTCATTATACTGACTGTTACAACAATCCACCTGCTAATGCCATCTGCCTCTGAAAATACAATTATTCTTAAAATCACAAACTACTGTAATCGCTGTTGTTTGTGTTATATCATCATAATAACCCCAACTGTCTGGGATTATCCAAACAGACTTCTGCCATCCCTTAAATGCTACAAGTGATGAAAGCAAGCAACACAAAAAATACAATTCAAAGGAGATTAACTTGCTTAAAACTGTCTAAAAACATTGGTGGATTTTCTCTAAATGCCATGAGAGCTATAATGTCAGTTTGTTACCACCTGCACAGCTCATGAGGCTCCTGCGGGCCATTACAGAGCTCAGTGCTGCAGTCATGACGACAGCTGCTGGGTTAAACAGCCCATCTGTATCTAAATGATGTTATCAGTCCTAATGGGACAGGGGACACATCAGTCCCACCACTGTCACCACAGAGGACAAAAGGTCAACCTCCTTCTACCTGCCTTTATCGCTCACACCGTGGGGTTTGGGACTCTAAGAGCTGCCTTTCTTTTGAAGAAAACTTTGTGAAGAATTTGCATACTTCTTGTTTTAAAATATGCAGTTGCCAAATATACCTTTTGTCCCAAGAAGAATAAACAGAGACAGGTCTGGGCACTGTGGACAGTGAAAATGGGGTTAGACGACAGAGCAGACAAGACTAAATAAACCCGTGTATTTGTGCATCTCATAACCTGTTAATGAGGCTCTTTTTAGCCCCGATACACATTTGAGAAAACCTGATTTCTATCTAGCATTTAACTTATGCCATGGTTAATCTATATTCAAGGAAACCTTTGTCTTTGTTTGTGAAATACAGTGGACATAATGCACATTTTGGGAGGTGTATGTCCCTTCAGGCCTAAAAGGAACATTTATCACAGTCAGAGGCCGAGGCTGGACATGTGCGAGGCCAGGACTTGGGTTCGGTCCTGGCAACAAAAGCCGGCGGGCCTGTGAGAGCGGCGGACTAGTTACAAATCAGGTACCCCAGCATTCAAATAGGTACGAATCCCACAAGAGCAGCGGTTTTGAGAAAGATTTTGTAAGGCTATTGTGGTACGTGTTGGTTATAAACAACAACAATTATGTACAGTATGAAAAACAGATTTATGAAAAAAATATTGAAGAACCACCACCAAGTACTTTTACTTTTACATTTAAACTTTGTTACTTACTACTGATTTGAAATGTCTTAGCAAAGATGTAGTCCCACTTTTAACTTAATTTAGCCTGGAAATAATCCTGTTTTAGAGGTTCAGGTCAAGTTTTGATCTGGTGGTACTGTTCTTTTCTTGGGTGGTTTAAGGTTGTTTAAGTTCATAAACTTGGAGGACTAATATGTTCACGCTTGATCTGAATATATCTCTCTGCACCTGTCAGTAACATTACGGCTGATCACAGCGTGTTTCCTGAGGATCCAGCAAAGTGCGCGCTCAGACTGTCATGTGCAACACTTAAGAACACTTAAACTCTCGCTCCTCTGCGTAATCCCTGGTTTGCTCTTGACAGAAATCCAGATCCTCTTCCGGCCGTTTTCTCCAGGGGGGATGAACTCCGCACCGTGACGTTTACATGCAGTAGATCTATGCGAGACATCAGGATAGTGTTTACATTTTTATACTTGTTTAGGGAGAGAGGCCAGAAAATGATCAAAAATATGTTGAGATACGAGATCAAGTATGTAAAGTATTGGTTTCAATCCATCTATTCTTTACCAACATATGCAGTGTTGAAGAAGTATTTTAGTAATTAGTAATTTTGGTTACTTAAGTAAAATGACAGGCCAAAACTACTAAAGTATAAGTAGCACAAACAAAATCTTTGAAGTAGCTGTTTAAGAACGTACTTTAAGAGTAAACAGTATATTTTCACACAGATTTTGAAAACTCTTAAAATGTAGTGATTTTGTTAAAGAATTGTGCAATATTTTGGTCAACATTAGCAATTAGAATAATATTTGTAAATGTTTATAGTGAATTTTATGTTCATATTTTGTTTGCTCAAAGCCAACACTTGAACTCAAAACCTTCATGGAGAATAGCAGCATGAATGTGCAAAAACTAAAGTAATTTATAAAAACACTGGTACAGGGTTGAGGAGTTTTTTGTTTTTTTTAAATACATAAATCATTACCAGGTGAACAATGCACTGAAGGGGGGTGGGTCTACGTAAGGTTGCACCCACTCCTTTTAAAACCTGTACACACCTAACGTACAACTACGATGCACATACATGTTTTTATCAATGTTTTTCATGTTCGAAATAAACGCACTTCATTACCCGCCCCCACTGCCAACATGACTCTGAGAATGTCGAGAAGGAAGACATGGATTAATTGGATCGTCCAGTTGAGAGCCTCTTTTACACAGTGCACAGTGTACTGTAAGTGATGTTTCCTGGTTTCAGTTGACTTCACATGCACTTGCCCCAAAGGCTCATGGGAAATGAGTGGGCAGACAGGTATGGATGGGACAGAGGCAGAGGGGGGCAGGAGGAGGAGGGCTCATTCTCTAACACACTTCACTGCTTCAGGTCGTGTGTGGCTGAGAAAATGTGCTCCTGCTGAATGTCGCTGAAACTGTTTAGAAAAGATGTGCAGAACATGGTTTAAAATGTGTATTTAATGATTTAGCCTTCATCCAGCTTTGTCAGTGCTTTCGCGTTTTCATGCAATAAAAAGTTAAGCTTAGAGGATCAAAACTTTAAAAGCTGTTTGTTTTGTTTAACAGATGTGACAGTTGTGACCCCAGGGATTAGCAGCTTTTTCTACTGGGTTGGATGAGGAAAGAACTATTTTAAATCCAATCTTGTGACATTTTAAACAAAAGTCAAAAAGTGCAAGATGTATGAGAAAATTGCTGAAAAATGTCAATACTAAATATATATTGTAAGAGACGTGTACTATTTTTTCTTCTTCTTCAATTTCAATATGAAACTCTCACAAAAAAGCAATTTAAAAAGTAATAAAAAACTAAACGAAAACATAATTCCTGTTCTGCTTTATTACTGACCCATATTCACAACCTCCTTGATGAGTAAATGAAACAATAGATTATATTATCAAATCCTAATTCATTTGACAGATCAGATAATTGTGATTAACAATGTGATTTGGCTCCTGAGCACTTTGACTTGAGCAGAATATTGCAGTAACATGGTGGAGTTATTTTACTTTTTCCTCGAGTCCTTATTTCTTTGGCGTTGAAAAAAGTCTTTGGTCAAGTCCACAGAGCCCAGCAGCAGCAGCTCCTCACATTTGATGTTGTTTATCCTTGTTGCCCTTTTTTCTACTCTGGTTTCTGTGCGCTCCGAGCTGCCCTTCTCCTGCTGCAAATGTATTCTTCCTGTGACAGAGCAGAGGAAGCAACATGGGGTGCGTCTGGCAGGGCCATCGTGTGAAAAGAAACTCTCCAGGCTTCACAACTTTCACAACGTTTATCTATAATACATACTTGTTCCCGGTTCACTAAGTCTCCTGGCTACACTCGGCTCAGCCCGTTCTCTTTCCAAAAAGGACCACAAATGTCTGTAAAGTGCTGGAGCTCTCAACGGCAGCTTCAGGGATCTTTCAGTTACATTCATCTATCACTCTCTCACTTATCGACCCATTTTGCACAACCAATTTTGCCCATAACACCCACAAACTCCAACTCAGCCTCTTTCCTCTTGTCTCGGCTGGGACACACAAAGGAAGGATGGATGACTTCAGCAGCAGTCTAATTGGGAGTGGGCCCAACTGTCAAAAATGAGTTTGCAGAATTCATGTAAAAACTGTGAAAAATGAAAAGGGCAGCTTTGAATGACAAAATAGTAAGTAATAGTAAGAATAGAGACTATGAGCTTTTAAAATATTCCTGACTTTTTATGTATTTATTTATGTATTTATGTATATATATATTTATTTATTTATTTATTTATTTCACATGGTGTATTATGTAACTTTTCTGGTGGACTTGCTTGTCTTGATGGAGATGCTATTGTTAGGGCTGAAATGGCTTTTTATGTCATTTAACGTATTTATCTCCATGTAGACAAAGAGGCGCCGCCACCAGGTCAAGTTAGAGGTCAGATCTGTGGAGAGGCGACTTCGCTCACAGTACAAAGGTATTTTTGAGTAATAAAAACACCTGTAATTGAATAAATGCAAGTTGGATACATTTAAGTTGAGGATGTAACATCTGTTTTGCCACAGGAGATATACAGTATATTGTAAAACCATCTATTCAGGTGTAAATTAAACCACTATGCATTGTGTGCATGCCAGTTGTTGTTAGCTTTACAGTGATGACAAAACTTGCTCTGGCCTCGGAAAGTCGTGAAAAATATTCAGGATGCTCAGGAAGCATTAGGTAAGTGAGAAGACAGAAACAAACAGGTAAAGAACATTTAATGTAGTGGGAAATATTCCAGACAAATATAGGAACAAACAAGTGACGGACCCTCTATCAGAAAACTTACATGGTGCACCTTAAACCATTCTTGGTAAATGTTGTGTATCAGTTTACGAATTGAAACTTGCAGTGCGCCAAAAATGATGAATTCGCCCACATTGCTGCTGCTGCTGCACTGTTATGGAATAAGAAGTCAAATTGTTTGAATTGTATTGTCTTTACCATGCAAATGACTTAAGGAGAATTACATTTGTTTTATATTGCTCTTTTCTTAACTCCAGCATGTTGCCATAATCTCTCTATGTTCCACTTCCTATAACCACATGCATTTTCAAGCTGATTACATTTTTCTATTAGAAGATTTAGGGGCATTAGCTGGACAAAGCTGTCACAGAACTTTACATAAGGTCTTTTTTAGTAACAGGGACAAGGGGCAGTTTGTGTTTGTTTTTGGCAGATGGCCTGGAGGAAAAACAAAATGCTCGGCCTGTGACAATGAGGATGGATAAGGAGAGCTGTCACTGCAGGCTGACACAGTGAGCGCTGCTGAGGCGACACGTTTTCAGAGGAGAAGGACAAGGACAGGCGAGCGCTGCACCTTTATGGGACTTACTGCGATTTGACCGGTGTAGAAGTTTTAGTTGTGAAAGCAGGTTATAGATCTAGCACAAAGTGAAAGATTATTTAAACTATTTATTTACCAAGAGTTCTTGACAGACTGCCTGCCCTAATACAAGATCTCGAAACTGCACTAGAACTGAAAAGGAATACTTTTCAAAGACATGCAAAGTTGGACATATTGGTACCACCATGTCATTTTAATCATTTCTCCATAGAGATTTATAGTCACGATGGCGCCTGTTTTTAATGTTTTAATATGTTTTTTAATTATTATTTTGCTTGTTATGTCTGTGTTGTGACAGGGCGCTCATGAAAAAGAGAGTCTGGTACTCTCATGGTACTTTCCCAGTATGAATAAAGATCAATAAAATGAACAATGATAGATTCCGAAGAGTATAACATTTCTTCACTTTAGGGGACAGATTGTTGGTTAGTGGTAGATCGTATGCTCCAAAGGTACAGTCTGCTGTGATTGGTCATTTGAAGTCATAAAGATTATAGGAACAGGGTTATGGTCCGGGAGCCGCCGTGTGTACAATGCAATCAGTAGTAAAGTGGATTTTTCCATAAGAATGCAATGTTTTTGTGTGTATTAATGGTATCAATACCAATAATGTTATTTTGGTGTATTTCTCATCATGCCAGTGTTCTTTGGTCCAAATGTCCTTACTGTGTGATACTGTATGTGACTTTACAACACATAAAATTCCGTTTGAGGTTTGGTTCAAAAAAGGGGTTTAGTGGGTCCACTAAAGGGGTTTAGTGGGACCAAAAAGAGCCGAATTCAAACAAAACACCCTAAACTGGAAATTGGCCATGGGTATGAAGTAAAATAATAGAAAGAAAAAGGTAGTAGATGAAGGAGGGAGCTGGCTCCCAGACTATGGATTCTGATTAAAGTTATGGTAAAGAAAATGGTTAAGGTGAGGGTTCGGTTGAGTTTAAGAACTCAGTCATCTTATGTTGTATGAGCTAAACTGTTTTTTGTGTGTGTGTGTGGGTGTGTGAGTGTATGTGTGTATATATATATATATATATATATATATATATAAAGATAGATATAGATATTTAGATATATATAGATACATCGATGGATAGCTAGATGATATACTTCGATGTTTTAGTCATGAAAATGTAAAGTTATAAATCACATTTTTCAAGTTTATTTTTCATACAATACAACTGATTGACCTAAGTCTCCGGTCATGTTGCATTTTTAGTCAGCCCAATGTCTTTTAATGGTCATCCAAAAACAGCTTGAAGCCCTCACTCAGAATTCTTGAGAGTGCATGCCCTGTATTGAATTGAACTTTTTTTTTTGCCTAAGGACAAGAGCAGCTTTCAGTGTCTGGACAAATGGAAAACCAAACGGACACTGACCAACAACAGCAGATTGGACCATTGTGCGTACAGTATATGTGTATGTGTGAGCTTATAAATCCTGAATGAAGTTTCTATTATATTCTATTCCTCTTGGGAGAGATTAGCGCTCACCAAACCGACAGGCACTTGAGGCAATACAGCAGGTCTTCAGCACACATGGACATTTACAAGGCTGAGTGCAGAGTGTAGGTGCCCCTAAGCAATACAAGAAGACAGCCAATATGGTATTAAAAAGTGTTATAATATCAAATGTGAAAGGAACAATACGTGGGTGTTGAGAGACCTGAAGCTGGTTTAAAAGTAGATATATTATGCAAACTCTATTTTAATGAGCTTTTGCCTTGTTTTTACCCTGACGTTTCCTTTTCATTAATTAACTCAAAGTTATATTTTGCCCACACCCTGTACTTAGCTGCATTTATTTTAATTTTTTAATTTCTAATTTTTTTAATTAATGCAAGTGACAAATGTAGAGTTCTATAATGGGTCTCAAGACGTGGTCTGCGTTTCCATGGCAAGGGCCCGCCTCGCAACATGAGCAGCTGACATCATCCAAACATAACAAATGTTTTATTAATAAATTAATTGTACTTAAAATGTATTTATTCTTCATAAGGCTGATCTCAGTGAATCAGGAAGAGTTTGTGGTGGCGCTGTGAGACGTTGCTAAAGCGTGAGTAAACAAGACACAACTTTTTCAACACATTGTCAGCTTTTTCTGTATTTATTTAACTTCGCCTCAACACTGCATTTGCAAGTCTCTGTATGAAATTCGTTAGATATGGATAGAGTTAGATGCATTATGCACTGGAAATATAATATTTGTGCCGTGTGTGCATCGATAAACAGGAAACCTCTGATGCTAACGTGCGTTAGCTTTGTTTTGCTTAGTCTGTCTCTGAACAAGTACTATTATCATCAATGGAAATACAGCTGTTTGTTTTCATTTTCAGTTTATAGCTGCTTTTTGCCATTTCGTTGTCAGCCGAGTCTGCGTTCTCCCTTGTCCAAGCGAGTCCAGCACGCTCTGGAGACTTACCTCTCACGACTCCCTTCGGCGTTTAAGTATAACAGCGTTACTAACTCAGATATTTTTTATCAGTTACTAACTAATTCATCTTCATCTTTGAGTCACAGCAGCGGTGATTTAACAGACAGCATTCTCTCCTCTTTCAGAGACCCTGCAAAGTTGTATTCAGGGGAAGTAAGCACAAGCAGTGATTCGCAAAAAAATAAAATAAAAAAGTGATGACTGTAAAAATGACCAATCAGAGCAGCGTTAGGCGTGTTATCAGCACACCCACCTTTGTACACTCTTATTCCAAAACATAGGAGGAAATATGCAGCATATGTGTGGATTTTATGGATTTTTATAACAATGTATTGTTATTTGACGACTCTTTGTGAGGGAGCGAGTCTGGATACAGCCGTCTACTTTTTTCACTCTTTGGCTGTCAACTCTGGTTTTAGAAGTGCAAGTGCAAGCGCTGTCATGTAGCGTGCATATGTTATGTTCTGATCAGTGTGCGCTTGGTTTGCTGCAGAAAGGGGACAGTTGTTTTTGGTCCTGTGATAATGTGACTGTAAAGATTGCGCCTGGAGGAGAATCACTCATAACTAACGCTGTTGTGGGTGCATTTGGTGCATTTAGGCTGAGTAACAGTGCGTGAATATTTTTTAGATTGTTTTGTAATTTAAGACCTGGTTACTACATTCACCATTCAATCACGCAGTTACTAACTCAAGTAAGAGAAGTAAAGGGTAACTATATCTATTACTTTTTTTTTCGAGTACTTACCCAACACTGCTTATGACAGTGGAGAAACTCTCGGACCACCCCGATCCGCTCCAAAGTGAACCCGCAACGTGCCTTAAGCCGATTTAGATCAATATTGCAGTTTACAATGAACAAAATGTAAAACAATAATACTAAGTACCTGGAGGGGGGGGTCTCCTTTAACTGTCTTATGGAGCATAATGTGTTTTAAAAGTAACATGTTACACAAATTACACTTATAAGAGCTTTATTAAACTATGCTAGACCTATTTTTTTGAAACCTCAACATAACTGTTGGACTTTATACAAGGTATTTTTTCCATGTTTCTTTGCTCAGTGTAACATTGTTCATTGTCCCTGCATAAATAAAAACATATGCCACATACTGTTCATGCATATTTGAGTAATTCTGCATTTGGGGCTGGAGGGTTACATATTTGTTTGTATTTTCCCTTGCAACTTGAAACATTTCTGTGGAAGCAATGGAGCATTTTTCAAAGCCTTTATTCAAAAAAGCTCTTGAATATATTGTCTTGAAAGGTATAATGTTTTCAATGGGATAAACATTTTGACTGACAGTAAGTGCCTGTCTGATCCCTTTGCAGTGGTTAGCTTGACTGTAATTAACTGTCAGTGTCGAGTACGTAGGAGTGCCCTTCTGTAATGCTCCACAAAGGTTATAATTTAAAAAGCACCGGTGAAGTATGACATTTCAACACAAAAGACCAGTCTGCTGTACCTGGAGCCTACTTTATGCGCGGGGAAAACTTTCTAAGACTTGATTATTAACGCCATATGTTGGTTCCCGTCTCATTAGTGTGTACTGGCAGCTTTAATGTCCATACTCAAGAATATTTACAATTCTCATTAAAATTATTCCACTTCTGTTTTGGATGCCACAAGTCCTGTCAACCGCAGATACAGAATAAGGAAGGTACTAAAACTCTTGGAAGATATTTCACAGAGCCCATATTTGTGATGCGTTTCACAACCTAATTAAAATTTTCTATTTCAGTAGATTTCATTCAAGGACAAGAGTTATTTTTTCAATCACAAGAGACAGCATTCTGTCTGGCCTAATTTACTGTGCATTCTAAAAACATCTAAATGCCAAGCAGAACTAACTTTGAAGTTTAGCTTATTCTTATTATTAATTTGGAAATAAGGAAGGTACATATACAGTGTATAGAGTAAAACACTGTAAAATTTTTCTTAGCAATTATACCCCTTCCAGGAGTGATGTGTTTTAGAAAAGCTGCGCATACAGCCTGGTACTTATGTAAACATTCGAAATATGCGAAAAAATATTTTTATTTTTTTTTGTAGACAGCACAGAGAAACGGTTGTTTATATATTCATCACATTTGCCCATGATGAACGTCAATATATCTAACCTTCTAGTTTCTAAAGTTCACTTATTACAGAAGGATTGTTTGCGATTGGTGAAACAAAACAAAAATGTTGTTGGAGCATTATTGTCGCAAGTAACATGAGATTAAAGAAATTATAATTTTAGCCTGTATGCTAACGGTGACAAAATATACTACAGGCGGTGATGTTTTCTAACGAGGCTCCTGGTGTTACTTACTGCGGCGATGCGGTCTAAAACGGAGCTGGTCCTGGGTTTTCATAGTTTGTGATATTTGGCGGCTCAGGCTAACTAGTAGCATTAAGTAATTTCAAATCAAGCCTGTATATCCTGTGGAATTGAATACTTGTACACTTAAAAATGTATACATTTTTAATTCATTTTCTACTGCTTGAGTGACTGGAGCCCATCCCAGTGACTAAAAAAAAATATTATTTTTAATTAACCTTTTCTACACTTTTAATAATGACCAAACTTAAGATGCTGCTGTTTTGGGTTTTACAATGACTTTTCCTCCATCTGAACCAAGGCAGATTGCCGTTTTTGATTCTCCGGGGAGGTGAGCCCCGCAGGTGTTCCATAACTGAGCAAACATGCCTCCAAGCTGTTAGCTGCAGCTGCACCATCTCTCTTTCCCAATAACACCAATTATTCTGAAAGTCCAGGCCTTCTGTTCAAACAGGGATTAGAGAACCAGGGCTGGACACCGCATCACAAACTAAACTCTTGAGGAGATCAGATCAGCCCTGTTCTCTCTTCTGTCTGTTTGTGCCTGATCATGTTTGCATTGCTCCACACTCGTGCTCTGAGGTTAATTGTTGTGTGACCTGTATCTGAGCAAACACATAACAGTCTGTCTATGATGGGGACAGAAATACCTGTGCTTGTGTTTGCGCTCAGAATTGACACCAGTCTAAGCTTTGAGTTTGTCAGGAAGCCACGAAATGTTGGTCCACATTTTAACTTCATCAACAGAAATTCATTTCAAACTAACGGAACTAGACCTAATAATAGAACAATAAAGCAATACATTTGATAAATAAAATTAAGTAAATTAAAAAAGTACAAACATTTAAATTGACTAAAATAGTCCAAAAGAAACATTTGGTGTAGCCACAGCTGTCCTGGGTTTGAATGAGGCTTCTAATCTGCGCCATCAACCTCTCTGACCATCACCAATCACCACATTCATACATAAGCAAGGTGTGTACAGTGTCTTGCCCAAGGACACAGGAACAGCATGCACTCGCTGGAGCTCAGATCAAACCGCCTTTCTTTTGGGTTTGTGAACGTTCTAAACACTGAGCCACTACTGTTCCGAAGGAGAGCATTAGGAAAGCCCTCTGATAACCTACTGTGTGGCTTAGTTGTAGTTACATCATTATGACAGAGTCCATGCGGGCCCTTCCAGGAACAAATCTATTTAGTAGTGTGAGGCTCGGAGCCAAACAGCCCTCCTCACAGTCAGCAGAGCATTGATCCGAGCTCTCCTTCAACTTTAGACAAGGCCCTCGGAGAAAGTGGCTCCTGCGTGGATTTCACCTTCAGGTTTCTAAGCAAGAACTACCACACACTTCAACTCACTGTTTTGTTGTTGTTGTTTTTTCAAATACCAGGATGTTTAATCACCTGTAACTTACAAATACAGATCGAATAATTCCAACTGTTACTGTACACTTTATGCCAGTCTTAAACCCATATTTTAAGTACGCAACAAAGAGCATTTAACATCAAGCTTAATGACCATCAGTTTTTAAATGACATTTTTCAAGTTGAAGTTATCTCTTAAAGCATGAACAATTGTCAAAAGGTTCCGGTCTGGTCCAGATTTGAGCCCAGATTAATCAATTGTTATTATTTTCAAGTTTAGTCGAATTGAGATGTGGTGTGTGTGTGTGTGTGTGTGTGTGTGTGTGCCAGTGTGAATGCATCCTAAATTTGCCTTGAAATGAATATACTATGATTATAATTTTAATACTTTGGACATCACACATATCGGCCTATGCCATAAAATATGAAATAAGGGATAAAAAAAAAAAAAGGTCCAGTCATAAACATCAGATACTTCAAACGATTCGGAAGCACATTGTTTCATTCAAAACTTTTCCCTCGCCATCAAAGGAGCAGTAAATAAAGATAATTGGAGATACATACAAGACACACACAGAGACACACACACAGCACACACAAACACATAGACATTATTACAGGTGGCTCATTAAGGGGCTTCAGTGAGAGGGAAGGCAGATAAACTGTGGTGGCATTATGGAGTCAGGTGAAGAAAGCATCATATGAGAAAGATTCAATAAGTTATTCATACAGTACGCATCATTACTCTTATCTTAGCTTGAATGTGCCCAATGAATTGTTTAAATTATGACAGTTGTCTACTTTATGGAAGCTTCAGTGGCACTTCCCTGTGCCGACACAGATGATTGTGCTGTCATATCTTTGATTTTTAAACGTGAACTAGTGGTTAAAAACAGGACCTAACAGGTCATAGTGAACCACATACTGTTGGACTTAAGAATGATCAACACCAGAGCACCCCATCTGTAGCATCAACCCATATAAGTAGTACAATAAATACTGTATTTCAGGGAGAGACTTAGGGTTTTTGGAGTTGAACAGGCATAGACTAGTGATGATATCTGATCATGCTGTGCGTGAAAGTGTAAAAAAACAGCGCACATGTTGTTTGGTCATTTGTCCACCAAAAGAAAATCAGACCAGCGTAGACTAGTGGCTATATGACATATATTGTATGATGGGAGTAAAAGTGTCTAACACTCATGTTATGAGCTGCTCCCATCCGGACATAGCTGGAGTGTTATAACAAAACATATGGAAAAATACTTGGTTATACTACATGGTTTATGGTGGTAGGGTTTTATATGTAGAACTCTATGTCATGTTCTGTGTCTGTCCTATTTGTACTTTTTTTGTGTGGCAGACTAAGTTTAACCAAGGACAAAGATTTAAGAGAGTTTAGGTTCTGTCAGTGAGAGAAAAGTAGTACAAATGGATGTTCTGTCCTTGAACATTTGTAAAAAATCAACTGATCTAATTTATAGTGAGTCACAAATCATTAATGATGTTAAGTCTCTAATTGAGCTAGAGCACATTTGATAGCACATTTAGAATTGCTCCATAAATAAGCATCTCTGTGATTCATGTGAGATGTATTTCGTGCTTAAAAGAGGTCACGTCTGAGAAAGTTTATTACAAAATAATGGTTGCCACAGAGATCTGGCATAAAATTATAACCAGGACTGAGAATTATTATTAAAACATATGCTGCCCCACAAGCGATAAAATGTTTTTTTGGGAGACTCCAAAAAAAAAAAGGGAACTTCCAAATGGAAAAGAATACACTTGGATAACAAAATGTGTTTGAAAAAGTGGGTCTATAATTGTGAGTGTGTGTTTGTGTGTGTGTGTGAAGCCTGCCAAATCACTGTCCCCTCTCGTCTCACAAAAGGAAGAAGGGACCCCAAGATGCCCAATCCGAAACACAGCTGCTCAGGCCGATAAGACCGACACTGTCCCCTGAATGGGAGCAGCGGCGTTGGCAGAAATTGTGGTTGAAACACCTTTTTGAATAGACTTTTCTTCAGTGCATGTTCATGTGTGTCCGCGCTATTACAAAACCCCATCTGTCAATAACTTTCCAAAGATCTCCAGTCTCCAGAAAACTTCAGTGAGGTCACTGAGACATAGACAAGGACACCAAAAATACTCTCCCATTTGTAAGGTAGAGAATTGGGCAATGACTCACAGCTAAGAGTAGCCTCTCCATCTCCAAAAAACACACGTAAGAACCGAGCATCAGAAACAAGCTATTGCTGCAAAAGAAAAGATGGTGATGAATAATGCCTGCTGTCCGTTTGCAGTTCACCTTGGGCAGGAGACAATATGGTTTACGTTTTTGAGATGAGTCCAACGTGGTCATGTCATATATGATTTTAATTTTTTAAGTTATTTCAGTTATTATTATTCATTTGCATTTGTAGAGAAATGTATATACTTTGTGCTGTATTATGAATGATGTACTACGAATCCTTTATTAGAACACCACACACAAGCTGCATGCAACTTGTCATGATTCCCAATTTGGCCCTATAGACAGGCCTGTACCTGATTTATTTCTTAGATTAAGAATAGAACAGCCTTTACGCCCCAATGTGTTGTGAAGCGCCAAATGTAACTGTAAGACAATCAATCAATCAATGCATTTTAAAAGGCATTAGTTGGATAAGAAACGTGACAGAGAGAGAGATGAGAGTTGATCTAATAGTTCAAATCAAAACAATTTCTTCACTTTAAACTCTCTTCAACGGTAAAGCTCGCTCATTTTCAAGCTTCAACGATAAATGTCATTCTTATAAAAGTGAACACTGTAACATTCATGGTTGAGCAGTCAGATGAATAAGACAAATGAATAGTCGTTGTGTCCTTGGGCAAGACACTTGGCTCGCTCCCAGTGTCTGTGTGTACTGGTGTGTGAATGTGTGTGTATGTGTGTGTGTGTGAATGGGTGAGTGGTTCTTTGATATTAAGTGCTTTGAGTGCCTTGAAGGTAGAAAAGCGCTATATAAATGTGACCAGTTACCATTTAACATCACTTGTTGGTAATTATTCTCATACTCACTGGTGATGGGCGATACCAGTGTTTTTTGTACTACTGTGATGGCAATATTATAGAAAATATTGATCCATAACTCGACAGTGGTGTATGAGACTATCATTATGTTTCACTCCACCGCTGCTGTAACTGGTCTAACAGTAAAATATGTAATAATGTGGTTCAAACATGGATTCAAATTTGATTTAAGTAGTAATAGTTCAGCTTCTCAACACCATGTCAGTACCAAAATATCAATATTTTGGTATCAAGCATACGATCTGCATTTCAGCTAACATATTCTTTGTGTGTGCTCTCTATATTGTGTCTATGTTAATACATGATCTGAGTGGAGTGAGTGCAGTGGAAACCTATATTTTGACACGGTGACACGGCGGCTGTCTCCACATGATAGACAACAGTCTTTGTACTTGGGAGCATGAAGGCGAGAGAGGGCCAGATAAAAGAGGTGAAGAGGCTTATTGTCAGAGACGCTCTGTCATCACTGCCACAATGAGGCTCACACATCACAGGCTCTGGCAGAGGAGAGGGACAAGGATTTTCTATGACAAATAAATGAGAGATAAATCCTGTCATCAGCAGCAGAGGGCGGACTTTCTAATGCATCCCTCCACAGTTAAACTCACAAAGCACAGAAGACCATTTATCTGCTCTATCTTATCTGGTGTCACAGTTAATCTTTGACTCTTTTCATCTGAATAGATCTGGATTTTGGCTGTTGGAATCTTTTATCATTTTGTCAATGCCAGTTGAATTGATTCCATTGGAACTGTCATATATGAATTTGACAGTAGTCGGAAGACTTGGTGGTGCAACAGAAACACATTTACTTAATCAATCCACAATGGTGTTGTCATGATACTGACCTTTTCAAACCCACATTTTTATTCTAAGGAAAAGGCTCTATGCCACAAGGATTATAAAAAAGGCATATTTTTTAAACAAGGAAAAATCATTTTCAACTCACAATAGTTGAAGACCAGAGGTAAAATGTTGTCCTATTGAAGTTTTTTTTTGTATAATATTGTTACTTCAAATGCGTATCTAGGTTGTTATTTGTATCAGTATCAATTAGTATCTGAGTATCAATTTATTTGACAACCCAAATTGGCAATTACATGTGACATGTGTAAAAAGCTTTCCTTTTATCTTCCCAAAAATCAAAGGTTCTACTAAACATACACAGCGTTTTATCCTTAGTACTTAGATTGATGTTTATTATTATGCACTGTCCCCTGAAATAAATAAATAAATCACAATTAGAGGTAAGCTTTCTGTTGCATTCTATTACCACTAGATGGTGTCATGAGCTCCAAATGCAGCGTCATTTATAAAACGAGCCAAGCGTAAATTGTGTTGGGGATATATGTGATGCATTCTACCCAGCGCGACCA
Source organism: Chaenogobius annularis (assembly GCA_015082035.1). Lineage (NCBI taxonomy): Eukaryota > Metazoa > Chordata > Actinopteri > Gobiiformes > Gobiidae > Chaenogobius > Chaenogobius annularis. The sequence goes on from BJKM01000051.1 coordinate 734,555, forward strand.
TCTGGGGCTGTGGAATGTGATTGGGTTAGTGAATGTTGGCAGGATCTTTGTGCAGGTGGGCTTTGGGTTTGACAGGTGCGCCAGACTACATGATGGATGTGTTTAAGGCAAAAAGAGATACAAAGTCTCAAAGGCTCAATGGTACAGTTCATTCCAAAAGGTACAATCCCTGGTTTGAGCAACTTTGTCCCTACATATTCTTTGTGCACATATTGCCAATATTTCAAGTTTCAAAACAGAAATACAAAAACAGTCAACAATTCTCTCACTTTCATTCACGTGGCGTTTTTGAATACACCTCCAAAACACATGCCTGTGTTTTGGAGGTGCAAGAAAGCTGAGAGAACATGCAGTGAAGACTCCTGAGAAACGTGAAACTGTTAGGCAGTTGGCCAAAGTTTGAACCCGCAGCCTTTGTGTAAAATGGCTGAAGAGAAATACAGAGAAATGTCTTGTTAATCCGTAATAAAGATGTGACATTATCACATTTTAGTTACAATTATTGTAAGAAGAAATCATCATGATATAACGATTATTCACAATTATTGACATGCATTGATACAAATCCTTTATTTTCTTTCATTCTAATAGATTACTGTTCAGATGGTATGCGACCAGCTTGATGAAATCTAACTTTCTGAATGCAAAAGTAAAGCTATTGTGATCTTAACTGCCACATAAAAAGAACTATACATTTAGGTGAAGACAGATTGAAATGAAATGACTTAATTTTGCTCCTAAAATAGTCCCGATTATTCGTTTCTAGTTCAGTGATATGACTCTTGTGAATAGTGACAAACACTTTTATCCAAGCCATTAAAAAGCCAGAATGTAAAAAGTAGTGAGTAGCAGTTCTAACTATAGACCTCTGCCTGTCTAACTCAAAGGCAAGTGAGGAGCGACACGGAGGATTGTTTCAGCAGCAAAAACACTGAGCAGAGCATTTCATCTGTGGTTCTGTAACTTGGGAACGCACAGCTGTCTGCGGTAGACACATACACCTCTATCTCTGCCTCTCTGTCAGTGTGAGCTTTCAAAGACCAACAGTGGAGCGGTAAATATCCTCTGTTCCAGGTGCTGCCTCAGACTCAGGGCCACAAACATATAGCAATAATTACTGGCAGACACAAAAACTGCCTGCTAAGTTCTGTTTGATTTGTTTGTTATGTAAGATCAACAAATATGCTTTTATCCAAGACGTCCCCACAAGAGCAGCGTAGAGCCACTTCAGATGACTGGATAAGAGATAACAAAATCCACTAACACTCTCACGAAATGTCTTGGCTGGATGGGGCTTCTCTTTTACGTTGGCAGAGGTAGCAAACGAAATATTACATCGCCAGTCTGTTGTCTGCAAGTCAACATGTTTTCATTTGGTGAGGACATGTGTTAAATGGCACTGTGTACTGTCAGAGTACGTAATTTTTATTGGATGATGGGCATGGTAGAACATGCAGATTTATCCAAGGGTGTAATATAAAGGCAGCAGGACCACATTGACTTTCCATGAGCTCCGGCAGGTCGGTGGTGAGAGAGGCACTTAGAGGTGGTGACAGGGCACAGCTGCAGGGTCACTCTCACCTGTTTTATGACGGCAGGGCCTCACACTGCTTACCAAGTTACAGATTAATGATAGAAAAATAAAAAGTAATTGATATTTTGTTTCTTGCTTCTTTAGAGTAAGCAGTTGTAAAAAGGTGTGTGGCTAAATGAATTCTAGAGCCACAAAGTCTCCCAGCTCAGTGAGCACGAGACTCCTGAACTGAGCTGCTCCACGGACGAGCTGAAGAACACTTCTTTAACTCCTTAGCACTTTATTTATTTACGTACTTAAATTATTGTGGCATTTATACACTGCCAGTTTAAAATCTTTTAAATGTGAGGTCTTCTTTATAAATCTGTTTCTTTTTTGTATTCACTGTGCGAATGTGAGAGAGAGACTGCGCCACAATTTCCCTCAGGATAAATAAAGTATTCATCCATTTATCTCGATCTGATTATCTGTCAATTATCAATGTTCTGATGGAGTTGCCGAAACGAAAAAAAGTGTGCCAGTTTTACAATGTTAAGAAGAATGCATTTGATTTAATTCAAAGATTTTAAAAACGAATTGCTTATTCACGAATCACGCCACAGCGGATGATGGTATAGTAAACTACTTCTGTAGCCACAGCTGCCCTGGATGAGGCTGTCAATCTGCGCCAACAGCCTCTCCGACCACTAACAAGAACTCACACACCACATTCACACAAAGCAACATGGGTGAAGTGTCTTGCTCAAGGGCACAGCAGCAGTATGCAGTGGTTGAAGCAGCATGATCGAGCACACGAAGCACAAACCACAAATCACTATGAAGCACACTGATTCCTACCACATTTATTTTTGGCCCAAGCTTTGATAAAACAACCCTCTGCTTAGTGGCATAAACCTTGTGTGGATGGGGACTTGATTCTGCTTCCAGATTTTTACCTTGATGATATCTCTGGAGAACCTCTGGAGTAGCTTCAAATGAACTATTTCTGCCTGTCTTTTAAACTCACATGAAGGTCCCTCACACAGCACTCATCTTTGATCTGATCAGGCTGGCCTCCGCTTCGCTGCTATACTGCATGAATTACACATTAAACACATATCAGTGCCATTTTAAAGGGGCAGAACAAATGCAAATGAATGAGTTACACGTCCTAATGTAGAGAATTTTCATTGGATTATTAAGAGGCATCAAGGAATTCAGCAAATCTCCATAAATGGAAAGTGCAACGTCAATAAAGACATGACAAGAAAAGAAAAGAAAAAACCCTGCCAATGTTCACTTAGGGAGGATGTTGTAGTTGTAAAACCTTGTGGCTTGGTAGTAAATATAAACTTGATATCTACAAAGTACTTTTTCCTTAACCGTGAACAAAAGGGAAATGTCTGCTTTGTAAAAACGTGTGAAAACTTATGGCTTGCTTTTTATTGTTCTGTTTTAAATGTGTTTGTGAATATGTGGGCAGTGTGAAAACGCTTCATCTCTTCCTCCTATCAAATGCAAAATACTAAGGCTAATAAGACGCGACACAAAAACCATATTTGGACATTTGATTCAATACATACTAGTTACATTTGCTCAAGTACATTTAATTGAGTAACTTTTTAATGCTATGCTACTTCTCTGAGTAGTTTTTAGACACCCACCGTTTCAGTAAGTCTCCAAATGGCAAATTCTTTATGTTGACAATATGTTTTGATACTTAAGTAAAAGTACAAAGTAAAAACAAAAAAAATGAACATAAAGTAGCAGTAAAAGTAGTGACGTATACATATAAAAAATGTAGTATTTCACAAGGATTTTGGAACTATTCAAGAGTAAATAGTAGTCTTATAATATTGATAAGAATTTTGCTGATTTTCGGTCAACAAAAGAGGCATATTATTTTGTATGCTCAAAGTTGGGACTTCAACTCAAAACTGTCAGGTAAGATGTCTCCATAAATATGCAAAAAGAAATTACGCCAATTCAGACGCTTTCAAACCCATGAAAAATACTTTGTGCTGTTTAGTCCAGTTCAAAAATGTCGTGGAGCAGAAAGTACAGATATCTACTCTCAAATGTAGTGTAAAAGTGTAAGAGTAAAATTACCTAAACATGACTTACATACTCTTGTACTTTCCACCTCTGTAAATGATTTAACCATTTGTTTCTTGCGCTGCTTCTTCAGATATGATTTAGTTGTTGTCATTTTTGTGGTCTGTCCTTCCTATTTCATTATAATTTTTGTCTCTATTCATAAAGTCATTTCTTGAACGACTACTTTGTACTTATGTTCTTATATCATTTAGAAGTAATAGTTGTGGCTATACTCATCTCGATTAAGTGCAGCTATTATTTGACCTCAATGAACTTCAGCAGTTATGGGGATTACATTTTTATATTGTGATAAAGAGCACCGAGAGACATTAATTCAGTTTTGTGAGTTGGAGGCATCCAAGCGTGAGGACGACACTTCCACTTTAATCATCTCTGCACCTTTAGGGAACAGTAGAACAAAGAGTCGAGACACAACTCGTCTCAAACCACTAACAAGTGTCTGCGCTGGCTTGTGGTTAATGCTGAAATGCAAATATCACAGTCCAAAAAATAACGTTTGCTGGAGCTAAATATAAACTTGTGTATTTAGGTCTAGCACTGAATGGAAATGAGTGCAGTTAATGGATTATGAACTTTATTTGTAGCAAATAAAAAGATGCACCAAAAAAAGCATTGACTCAAGTACAAAAACAGTATCTTTTCAAATGTTCTACTCTTTCCTCTCTTTACTCAAGACACAAAATGGTTTATGAAAAGAGTAGAACAAACAAATATTCACCGAAACAACCCAGGCACCGAGTCTGTAGTGAAACTAATCCAATTGTACTTTTTGTTCCAGTCCCAATCCAAGGCACTGATTCAAGAGTCGTGTCAGGAGTGAAAATAGTGCAACACTACGATAAAGGCTCAGATTATTTCCTGTTGCTCCTTTGACCCAAAAAAGTCTTACAGAAAAGCTTAGTTTGGAAAAGGAGTCAAATAAACTGGACAAAAAGTATAGCACATTATTCACAGGGAAATGCAGACTGTTGGGAAACTGTGGAAGCCAGGAGGCAAACCATTACCATGTTTTTTAGGACTGTCCTGTTGCGCAGAAATATTGGCCTGAGATCAATGGAATGCTCCAGATCTACTTTGACACCACCATCCCACTTGATTTCAGAACAATGCACTTAGGCCTCAAAACCCCTGCCATGAACACAATAAATGGATACCTTTGGAGCATACTCCTGGCTGTGGGAAAAAAGGCCATTACTAAAAAATTGATGACTCAAACTGCACCGACAATCAAGGACTGGACACAAATTATAACTGAATAAATAACATTTCGACTTAATTTGAAAATTGACCTTTTTGAAAGACTTTGGGCAAGATGGGACTTACTTGTTGTTGTGCTGTTGTATTTATTTAATGTATGCCATGACTTTGTTTTATTTCGTTTTATTTTGCCCTCTGTGTGTCGTGTTTTCTGTCTTTTGTTCTGTGTGTTTATATTCTGAAAAAAATTGGCAGTAAATAAGATTCAAGTATTGCACCAAAAAAGTGAATGAAATATAAAATCAAGTGCAGAAATATCACTTTATGTCCGTGTTTGGAATATTATGCTGCAAGTTTGTTTCATTTACATTTTAATATGCTCCTTTTGTTGCTTTTAATGGGTTTCATTAAGCGATATGCTCAGTATTCACTTGTGTTTGCACATCTCCAAAAGCGATATTATTACCTTTTTCTCTTTACCCACATCTATCTGTTACAAACACTTCTTGATGCTATGATCAAAATGTATGTAAAAAGATGCTGTATATGCACTGGGCACCAGCAGCTAAACTTTCAGATGAATAAATGCACATGTGAGGCAAAAGGGACAGTGGCTGAAGAACAGAGCGAACCGCTTTGAGAACTTCTATATCAGTGCACATGAAAATACATTTTAATGAAGTGCTTTAATCAAACTGTGCTGATCCTTCTCAGAATCAGGAGTGTCGTTCCCAACAGTAAAGCTCCTTTTGATGGTGAAACACACCAGAGCGCTGCACATTTGGAACAACCAGGAAGGAAACTACGACCATATTTCCAAGCACCATTTTAACACATGGCTCATAATTTAAATCGTTGCTCTTAGGGATATATATATATATATATATATATATATATGTGTGTGTGTGTGTGTGTGTGTGTGTGTGTGTGTGTGTGTATGTGTGTGTATATATATATATCTTAAGGATATATCAAATGACTTTTATATATCCTTGTTTCACCCTTGATAGGAGAAAACTATACCTCACTATTTAATGCAAAAACAACCTTCAGATTGACTTTCTTTGAGTACCATTAAAATCTTGAATACACTCAGTCACTTGTAAACCCAAGCAGCTACAGGATTTAATCTTGGTCACACATTGAAGGTTCGTTATATTCTTCAGAGTAGGCTTCAGCTTCAGGTAATTTAGAAACGCATGAGCTCTTTCATTTTCACTCTGTCCAAACCAAGATGGTGAGTCTGTAGGGTTAGAGTCGCTACATGCATAAATGTAAAATATCCATATTGAATGGTTAATTAAGTGAAAATAAGTGTGCGCTGCGGAGGTTCATGTATGCATGGTTTTAATAACTATAGCCTTTAGAAGCTGTGCTCAATTAATTATGAAAAGTGTCTCCTGATTTTGTGTTCATTATGACACACAATGCACATTCAACTGTTAGGTCACACAAATCAAATGAGATATTACTAATAGAGTAACAGTCAGCTCTTTGATGGCTTTGTCAGAACCTTAGGTCCAATGGCGCTGCTGTCATGTCTGTCATCCCTCTCATCAGTCAGTTCTATATGTGATGGAGTGTGAGTTCTTCCGTGTTGATTGGTCCAGTCCATTAGCAGTGTTAGTATTCTGGTGCCAGCTCTGTGTGTGTCTGAGGACAGCCCGATGGAGCGTCAGGTCGCTGTGCAGAGTAATCGCTTTACCAGGGCCACATGGGGAAATGGATTTTCAGCTCCAACAGGCCCAGTTTTGAGCACCGAGGACAATAAAAGCAAATGGATTTTCATACATACGACCATGTTGTTGAACCTGTAGTCCACATCTTTAGGATATGTAAGAGTGTAATTTGGCATGTCTTCAGAAGTGTAACAACAGACTGGTCCAATAGAAAGTGTAAACAGGCAGGGACACAGCGAAAAACACACAGCTCAGCATTTGCCTAATTTTTTGACAGCCACTTCTTTTAAACCAGTGAACACCTCAAAACCAGTAGAAGCCCAAATAAGGGGTCGAACCTTTGCAGCATATATATTTAGTTAGAAAAGTGGCTGACTTAAGCATCTCTCCAAAGAGCGATAAAGAGTGCGTTGACAGGAAGTGTCCCCTCTGACAGGCTGCCCCAGGCTTACACAGGCAATGACGGAGGCAGCCATTTTAGACCAGTGCAACACAACAGAGCGCTGCCAGAAGATAATGAGGGCAAAAAATCAGTGCCAAAGCTGACAGTAAAAACATTTCTCCATGAACTTTCCAACAAGGCTTTAGTAGTTTGGTGCTGTTTTCATCACAGTTTTCATAACGGTAACCCAATGTTTTATTGATCTTATATTGTAGTTTTAAAACATTTGGAGAGATGTTTAGCTACATAAAGCTACACAGTAATGTATTCTTTTTAGTGCTCAAATATTGAGCAGTTTAAAAAATAATGGTGTAAGTAAAACATATTTCTCATTTAATCTACAATAAATGTTAGCCGATCTAACACAAAGATAGGGGATAGACAGGAATGATGGTCATTAAACTCAACATGTACATCTGCAAAAAGTATATCTTAACCAAAGTTCATTCAAATCTAATACATTACTTTTGACACTTGCTGCAGGCGCGCCTAAAGTCAACACATAACTAATGCATGTGCAATTCCTTTCAATTTCAAGATGTGCTTTTTAGATTTACCAAAGATTTGCTGGCCGCCCTGGTGGTCACATATGCCCTTCAGACAGCCTTCACACACATTATCCCCTGTCTCCTCCATCTGTATCTGAGACATACAGAGATCACCCCTGACAACAGAGGGCTCACTCTCTGCTCTCTTTGAGCAAGTCAAATAGAACAAAGCAAGGGCAGCTGGGTCACAATGTAATACACTTACAAAGCTTGGTCAGTCTTCCTTCCCAGCCATGGTCCATATACTATATGAGTGGAGAGTGTAAAGTACAAAAAAGTACAAATACATTGAAAAAGTTGCCACATTTTTCCTTCCTCTCCATTTTATAATCCAAAACGCTCCTCTTGGTTGGTCATAGAAAAAGACTAGTCAAAGTCAGAATATAGGCAGAAGACTACCTCTAATGTTGATCAGATATTTGTTTGTTTGTTTGTTTGTTTGTTTGTTTGTTTGTTTGTTTGTTTGTTTGACTGACAGTACACACACAAGCCCTGATCAAAATCACTGACTTTTGCTCGTTCTTTCACTAGCCACTGACAATTGACAATTTCTTCATCAATCCAAGATGCCCATTGACTTTTTCCAGCCAAACTCATTCCCTCCTCCTAGATCTCCTAACCACTTTGTTCCCCATCCTCTTGCCTCAGCTACTCAAGGCCCCAAAGAAGGATATAGGGCCAAAGGGAGAGGTGAGCAGAAGCTGATTTTAATTAACGATCGCCTGGCCCTCTGTAGATTCGGTCAAAGATTTAAACTCGTTAGGATTGATTGTGGCTTCCAGTCCTATTAAGCTATGGTTGTGCCTTGACTTGAAAGAGTTGAACATGAGGGATAGGAGAAGGGTTAGAGGAACATGCTTAGACCATGAAATAACAATTAATTTAGAGAGAGCTGGAGAGGAGGGGGGATTTAATGGAAAGTGTCGCTTCCCAAAATGCAAAAGGTTCTTTGTCCTACATGTCTCGTTTATAGGTTGAAAGCAGTTGGGTTTTGAATATAATTGATGAGAGCCTAAAAAGCCCTAACAAATGGAAATGGTTTTACCCGGATCTTTGAAAACAAGGCTGGAAAATGCATTGCAATAGTATTGACATTTGTTACAAGTAACAAATAACAAACACACCGCAAGCATTTAAGTAACATCAATTTCCTCTGCAAACAAAATGCCATATATTTGTTATGCCTCCTAAACCTGTGTTTTAAGACCTCTACAAACAGGCTTTTAAATGCATGTGATTCTACTTCACCACATTATACTTCAGTCTTCTCTCAAATGTGAATGATTGATGATGTGTTCAAAATGTGCCTTCTGAACAGAATCTTACTATTAAACATAAATTGCAAATCTAATAGCAATTGCAACTAAATTGCAATTACATTTCTCCAGTGTATAATCAATGTCAGGGTTTATGGGTGAATTCGTCAACCATTTACTCCTTGACTAAATCCATTTATAGTTAATTTCCTAAAGTTGGCACTTATGGGAAAGATACAATATGACAAATAAACAAATATCAACATTTTGTCAGAGGATGTGTCTTAATATAATAATTATCTTTACCATAGGAACAAAGCTAGTGTTAAGGATGAATTGTCTTTTCATGGCGTGCATAAATAATGACAAAGTATTGATATCTTTGTGCATTGTCTGATGTTCAGCGAGAATGTAAAACACCATTATGAAAATACAATGGAAGTATACGAGGGAGCAACAGCCAAAGTGAACGGCTGACGACACTTAGAGACAGAAATATATATGATGTTATTATATAATCTGATATGCGAGAGCGGAGACAGAGCGTGGGGGTAGTGAGGCCGTGTGATAGCGTAAGTGAGAGAGAATGAGCTTAAGAGTGCACTGTAAGGCCCAAATCCAGCAGGGACACGAGAAGAGAGACGGGGGAGAACGGATGGACAGGCCATTATGTAGTTCTTCAAGATGGCACCAAATTCACTTAAACTTCAGATGCAAATGTTACTGAGAGCTAAAGTGGGTAGTTGCGTATCATTAAAGGACTGCGGGAGGAAAGGCTCTTGTGCGTTACATCTATATGATTGGCAGCAGTTCTATAACAATCCAAACAACACCCACAGAGTACCAATGACGACGGGATACTTCACGGTAAATGCATCTGGCAATGTAAATTCCCTCTTTTGCACTTTACCAATCTGATGATTTGTGCAAAGAGTACTCCTCATACAGCAGTTCAAGTGCCCAATGAATCGAGTTAAGTAAAAGGTAAGTATTGAAGTAGAAATTCTAATGACCATGTTTGCTCATTTAGACTCAAGTAAACACATACTTGTGCTATTAGTACATCTGCTAGCACAATACTGTGACTTCTTCTGCTGCTTCATTTCCAAAAATACTAGTGAAACCTTTTTTCTTTCTAAATTTCACTGAAGCCAAAACCCATTCATCATTCCCCTCTTTTTCAAATACTTTAATTTACCAACAATGTGTAGAAATATGTAAAATGTATTGTATATCATGTATTCTTCCCATTTTGCCCTGCTTCTTTGTGATGATTGTACGCTATCAGACAGATTGTTCTAAATGAAGCGCTCTGAGCACTTCCGCTGAGGACGTGAGGAGTCATTCTTCATCAGCGGTGCTTCCCGAGGAAAACCCAGGGCTGGCTCTATACTGGGACCCAACCGACAATGAGCTAGCAACGTGTCACCCCTGTCCCAGCGCATCACATAACACTTTACATCAAGGTTTTTAATTAGTGCCAGCCGCCATCGCTGCCCAGGCTCCAGCAAGAAATATCATGTTACTGCAGGTGACTGTGGGCTAAACTTACTCTGACAGTGTCAATTATAAGGCTATCTCTCCCTGGAAATGGCTGGAGTCAGGCTAATCATGATTTTCACTACAGGGCTCGGCATCAGTCAGCAGGTTGAGCTATAACTCATGACCAGATAATGACGTTCACCTGGAAACCTCTGCCCTCACTTTAGGTTGAGAAGGAGGTCTGAGCTGAACTATGTCCAATGGAAATTTTGCTCATTAAAAGCAACAATAAAAAAGTCAAGTCTTGAATAACGCAGTGGGTAATGTATGTTTGTCTTAGTTTATTGCAGGTTTCAAAATAAATGTCTATATGTTTTTTTGTCCAAAATGTTATTCACTTATTCTTTCATGTAAAGATTGGTATTGAGTTTGAGTGACTACATTTGAAAGATACTCAATACATTAACTTATGCTCAGGGATGGCATGTTGGTTGTCAAATATTGGTGATAACTAAGGTTCTCCTCAGATATCAGTATCAGTTCAATATTGAAAATGTTGCAAGTATTTGACATTGATATTTTGTTCTGCATTGCCCCAGTTTGTGTACGCTCATGTGTCATTCCCAGTTTGTCTTTAGTGTCTATCAGTGATTTGACTTTTGAACAGACTACATGAGACAACATGAGAAAATACGAGGCCAATTAAGGTAACAATATGTCTGTATGGTCACACAATCATACTAGAAATGATTTTATATCTCAGGTAAAAACATGTTATTATTTTATACAAAAGTGAGATAAAACTGGGCTACACAACATTTTCTCTCATAATTTGTAAGTTATGTTTCCACCCCAGAATGTGTATTGCAAAAGCAGAACTTTGATAAACAAAACCAGACCTGTCTTAATCTAATTATTCAATATTTTACGTTTTCAAACTTGTACGAAAGAGTACTAGAGTACTTGTACTAGAAGACACTTCAGACACATTGGGATGAGAGCTGATTAGGGATATCACCCTGCTTCACTTATAATTACATCATAATAAAGTTTGGAAATGATGTACCCCAGCATTAATTTGTTAACTTTACAATAACTTACAATAACTTAACATGAATCCAGAAGGAGTTTTTTTTTCCTGGTCACCGCAGCCGGCAAGTAACCCAGTCAAACTATGTGTCGAACACTTCCATGTTGAGTGTAAACGAGGCATAAAACATTCCACGTTACTGTGACGATAGCTCCGCATGGTGTCAGTTTCCTGCATATACTCCTTGAGCTGCAAACTTCATTTCTCCCTTAATTGTATATAGCCTCTATCATTTTCTATTTGATTTTCGTCAGCTGATATTTCTGGCTGCAGCCCCAGGAGTAATTTTCTCACTCTGTATCTAAAAACACATCATAAAACAAAGTGATTTCTATTGTGTAATTTTGTTTTTCATTTCCAATCATTCCTGCATAATACAGCAATTAGTGCATTCAAAGCACCGATGCCCATTCATTTTGCTCTGCCAAAAATGAATCAGAGATACACATGTGAAAATTATGCAAATCATCACCATTGTGCATATTTTAATAAATTATAAATATTCTGAAATTGTATAGTAATATATTTTGAACATGCTTTAATTTGAAAGAAATGCATGCTATAATCATACTATTAAACCTAAAGCAGCACCATGTAAAATTCGTTAAACCAACTTTAGCACATTCTCCATGGAGATTGATCAGTTTTGTTCCATTCTTGTTCAAGGGAAAAGAAGAACATTTCGATGGAGAAGCAGGTGGAGGACGCTCCACCAGAACTCTATTTCAGTCTACTTTTTGTCTGAAATCTCATACAGGGGCTTTATCTCTGTGGAGAGTAAATGTAAGATGGAGCCCTTTAATGCCATTCATTCCAGGCAACATGACAATATCTCCATGGAGACGAGCAGCTGGCAGAACCCTCCACCTGAAAAGTTACATTTTCAAGTACTATTACTGTAAATGAATACTGTATCAATCTAGACTAAACAATGTTACGTTTAAATGAAGCGCGTGCGTAAAGGTGATTGACAGACTGACTTCTCCCTGGAGCTGATGTAGTTTGACATAATGTTCTGGACCATTCACAGAGACAAAGCACAAGGCTGGGATAATGCTTATGTGCAAATGTGCGGAAGCCATTGCAAGTGTGTAATTGTTGCAGGTGATCTGATTCCTCTTGAGAGTGGCTTGTGAGGTGGTTGAGGAGATTAGTGCATCGTGCTTCTATAATTACCTTTCGCCTCTCTCTCCTCCAGCTAAACTCGATGGGGAATGCCAGCCTAGAGTGGAGATCTCTTGACTACAATGTATCATAAAGGACAGGGTTATTCCTAGAGAGTTATATTTCACTCCAAATGCTGATTGGAAAACACCTACGCCACCATTAAGTGACAAAGGGCAGCATGTTGCTCTTTTACACATGTTTTAGCTCAGTTCTGGCAGCGCTAACAGGCTTACAGGTTAGTAGAATGACTCACCTGTCATTCCCACACACACAAGACAAGAAAACATGCTTAGGAACCTATTTTTACATGATTCTTTAATTTGTACATGCACATTTTAGACCTATAATCCGTATAAACCATTTTCCTATCTACAATAACCCATAAATGACATTGAATCTGTAGCTAGCATCAACAATAAGAATGCTATTATGAGGTTTTAAGAGCAGTCAATTAAGCATGCAATACAAATTTTAAAAATCCATTAAAATTACGCTCAGAGCAAATTGCTTGGCCACAATGAGTAGCTAACTATCTGCCTCTAACTGTCTGGCAGAGCTATTAAAAAGCATAAGATATCATGTGGACTGTGGGCATTGTACAGCTCCGTTTATAGGCGGGAAGTGTGATTTGTACAGCAGTGTACAGTGTATGGCACCAGAAAATGAGGAGCTAAGGTTTAATGTTATATGCTGTATTGTAATTATGTGGTATGTATATTTACAAAATTCTTACAGTTATTAAAGGGTAAAAAGTAGAAAGTACAAATCGGTCTAGGCTCTCTGATGGAAAATGAAGAAGATTGTATTTTGTCAGGCGCAAGATATAGTGCCCATTTCTGCAAGAAAAGTTAAAGTTGAGGGGCAAATGCTATTTCTGGTGCGCAAAGGAAAAGAAGTCTAAAATAAAATGAGGTGACCATGCATCTCAACATGGAACAAGACCCAACATTTTGTCTAAAGTCGATTAAAGATTATTAGAATTCACCCTCTCCAAACCTCACTGATCAAAGAGCTATTTCATAAAATGGAAAATATAAAACTCTTTTCAAATTGTCTCTCCGGGAGGTGCAGTGGAGGGAATCAAACCAGTCAAGTGTGTATAGTTTGGGGATGCCGTGCTTTGCTGCGTGTTTGTCCAAGCGTGTCGGCCTGCTCACTGTGCGGTTTGAATGACATGACTCCTTGTGGCTGTGCCTATAAGTCTGCTGGATCCGTTTTGTTCTGTGGAAGTTTTCAACAAACAGCCAAAAGGAAACCAGTTTATTTTACGCTCACTCACCCACACAGACACCCGCAAACCTCCATCACATTTTTCTAATAATAAACTCACTAAATGCATTCACAATAGGGCACAAACCAGAATGTATTTGTGCTGATCCCAAGCCTGAATAAATGGGATGTGTTAGAAAGACATGTATAAACTTGAGATCAGTTTATGCAGATTATTTTATGTGGCGACCTCAGAAGGAGAAAACAACGGCACTGTTGGTCTAATGAATGGGCCACAGCTGTCTGGACAAGCCTTTCTATTTTCCCCTTGTGGTTTACGCTTTTACACAGCTGTAGACATCTTTTTAGACCGAGAGAAAAATATGGAATTCATAATGTAATGAAAGTACATAATAAACCATTAACATGTGTTTGTGATAAATTGACAACTGAAGAGGACGCAGCGTTCTTAAGTCCTTTACGCCCCACGGTCTCTCAATAAGTGCTTCATTAAGGCAATAAAAACCTTAAATGCCCTTTGCATTGATGAAGTGTGGATACAGTGCGCACTCAAACAAAATATGATTTACAAGACAGTTTAAGACTAAATAAACAACATATAATTTAATAGATAAGATAACCAAAATGAGCCACAATTAGGCCACATAAATACAACGTGGTGTCGATCAAAAATGCCTCAAATATCAACTTAAAAAACACTAACGTGGTCTTCCATATGTCAGCCATTTCAGCAACTTCAAATGTGATTTTAAGTAGGCTGTATGTGCCAATGGCCAATCCAACACACACCCACACGACAGACACATGCAATAATAGGATGAGGAGATTCAGTATTCTAATCAGTAAAATTGGCCGTAGTCGAAAATGTGATGACTAGAAAACAGACTACAAAGACTCAATACAAGTCTGATTCAAAGTTGTTCATAAATAAGCATGAGTGCGGCAGAGTTTGTAATATTTCTATAACAGGTTGTAGCGCACCTGAAGTTTACTCCACACTCATCTTTGCATACTGAATCTTTTCCTCCATAGATAAGCGACCATTTCTGACTCAATCAACCCATGCTTATTGTGATCACTCTCCACTTACCGGTCAGCTGATCATAGGACCCGTCCAGCTCCCTGGAGTCTGTCAAGCTTTGGTTGCGGGTTTTCGCCTTCATGTTTTCCCCCGTGTGGCTGCTGTGCGCCGGAATGTAAACTCAAGTACAACAGTGTCTAGTCTTGACTGATTAACTGCGGTTTCTGTCCTTCTCCGCGTGCGCTACCATGTCATAACGGAGTTCAGATGAAATGAAATGTCAGTGCGATGCTGAATGCGTGCGTGTCTCTGGTTCGCGTGTGCGCTCTGTGAATCCAGGAGTAAAGTGACTGGACCAAGCGCGCGTCTTTTCTTTTGGCTCGCCTCTCACCCTCTCTCTCTCTCTCTCTCTCTCTTTCTCTTTCTCTTTCTCCTCTCTCTCTCCGGAGCTGTTCCGCGCACACGCACACTCATCAGCTCATTCATAACACAGGAAGCAGCAGGTAGAATGGGCAATTAACCGTTACAAATATGGAAGGTGCGCAGGAATGTTGAAAGGCATTGTGCGTTTTCTGGCACCGGTATTTAGCAAAGCCATGAGGAGTTGAGACGCGCTGCCAGACACTTTGAGACTTCATGTGATCTATAAATACTCGCCGGCGCTGCTCCGGGAACCTGCGCTGTTTCTACATGTCTTCGTCTTCTCCCTTGAGTGTCTTTGCCTCCGTTTCTTCTCACACAGTCGCTCTGACATTTGGGCACAATCTGTTAAACTGCATCTGTGGAGCCATTTTGGGATCCATCCATTGTCCAGTGCATTCACTTATTAGCTCTTCATAAACGGTGCCATATTAGGCTGGGAGGCATCTAATTAAATGGCTGATTATTGGGGAAATTTGACCTCTGGCAAATGGAGGCTGGAACCCTCCTTCATCACGTCACGTCATCACTTCATCAGTCTCTATCAGTTGACTGCATCTTAATAAGATGTCTGTCAAAAAATGTTCTATATGAGAGGCACAGTCTAAGGCTTATTCAATTTATTTGCAGAGCAGTCGGTAGTTGTCTATAAGGTTCAAGAAGGTTCTGGTACTCTTCAACAAAACCATAACTAAATATTATATCTTTTGAGTGGGAAAAGTCCTCAATAATGTTGCATAAAACATAAAATCATGAATAGGAGCAATTGGTAAACAAACAAGAAATAGTGAACGATTCTAAATATATATTTTACAAACTGGCCATTGTCCAGGTCACCTTGACCCACAGTTTCTGTGCCACATATCATTTATAGAAGATTGATGAAGGCTTGACTGTACTGCATTTCACAATGTATTTCATGGAGTATAGAGTATGGCAAGGCAAGCTTATTTGTAGAGCACAATTTGTACACAAGGCAATTCAATGTGCTTCACACAACAACAAAAAATGCATTAAAATCATAAAACAGTCATATGCTGAGCAAAACTGAAATGATTGTATGTCTTTATCTGTTTTATAATAGATTTTAATGTAATGTAATGTCAAAAGAAGAGAAAATCATCGCACACAAAACCCAATGAAATGGTCCCAATTTAGTCCAAAGAGTGTCAAATTGATCCATTTTCAAATTAAGTCCGACTGTAATTGTTTCCATGTTACAAATGTCCATTATAAAATTAGTCCAGTCCTTGATTGTCGTTGCATTTTGTGTCATCCATTTTTTTGTGAGGGCTTTTTTTGCTGCAGCCAGGAGGATGCTCCAGAGATAGCTGCTGGTTGTGTCCATGGCAGGAGTCCTGAGGCCCAAATACACAGTGCTGAAATCCATTGGGATGGTGATGTCATAAATTGTGTGTAAGGCTTTGTTAATCTCAGTCCAATATTTGTGAACAACAAGACGCTCCCAAAACACATGATAGTGGTTTGCCTCCTGGCTGCCACATCCTCTCCAACAGTCTGCTTTTCCCTGTGAGTAATGGGCACTTTGACATGGGGTTATAAAGAAGCGAAACACATTTTTCCAACAGAATTCCCTCCAAACATGTGATTTTGTGGTTTTCCACTGAGATTTACATATACTTTCCCACTCTTCATCAGCCAGAACAAAGTGACCCTCTCTTTCCCATTTACCCTCAATATAGTCAGTAGAGGGAGTGCCCAAATTGTTAATAAATTTGTACAATTTAGATATTAATCCCCTTGAAAGTTCTGATGTATATGCTTTAATGAATATTTCAGTCAAAGGGCTATGATGGTCATCATTCTTTTTGATTTCTTGGTTATAATAACTCCTTATTTTGTAAATACTTATAAAAGCCCTTTTTCTCTAAGCCAAAGGATTCTTTCAACTCATCAAAGCTCTTCAGATGATTCTCCTTTACAATCTGGTAAAAGACCTTTATACCTTTTGTTGTCCAGACTTTAAATTTTGAGTCTGTGCTGTTAGCTGTGAAATTTTGATACGTAAGCCAACCAATTTAAGATTTTAATATCTTAGTTTGTATGTTTTGATTAGCTCCTTCCATGTTGCAAGAACAGGCTTCATGTTCTGGGTCACACCAGTATAGCAGTGCTCTGATCTGAGCTGAAATAAAGTAATTTTTCAAACAAGGCAAACCCTAGCCTCCTTTTTCTTTTGATAACTATAAAGTTTTGAATCAGATACAGTTTTTTTTTTCTTGCCATATAAATCTTGAGATTGCTTTATTCCACTCATCAAACAGCTGGTTGGGGATGGAAACTGGAAGAGTCTGGAACAAATAGAGAAACCTGGGCAAAACATTCATTTTTATAGTTTCAACCCTTTGACATAGACTTAAGTATGGGATAAGGTTCCATTTTTCAAGGTCTTTTTAAACAGTAATAAAAAGAGGGGTATAATTTTTCTCCAGGACTGTTGTTAGGTCTCTATGGAGGACCACACCTAAACATCTAAGAGATTCTGTTTGCCATTTAAATGGGTAAGTCTTTCTAAAGGTCAGAGGGGGCTGCAAGAATGAAATGAATTCAGTTTTTTGTACATTTAATTTGTATCCAGACATTGGACCAATTTCTTGTAGAAAATGCATCACATTCAGTATGGAAATTTCTGGTTTGGTCAAATACAATAGAGCATCATCTGCATAGCAGGCAATTTTATGTTCCATCCCATCAACCGTGAATTATTTTTGATTGTCTAATAAATTGGGCCAATGGTTCCAAATACAAAGCAAACTGGAGGGAAGACCAGGCGCGGCCCTGCCTGACCCCCTTTATAGAGTCAGTGGATCTGTCAGATGACCATTTATTTTAACTCTTGATGTTGGACCATCGTAAATAGCCCCAATATGTTTTTATAATTAAATTGGCGATTTGGAATTTGTTTAGCAGTCTATATAAATATGGCAAACTAACAGAATCAAAAGCTTTCTCTTGTACATTATTTTCTATTGTGAGCACTGTTGCTCTGTTATTGCTGCTGCCTCTTGACCAGGTCTTGACAATTAGTTCTCAATCAATCTATAAAAGTTAAAGAGAATAATATATATATATATATTTTTAAATAGCGTTGATAAGTCCAAACTCATTGTCATGTATATTCCTTTTAGTTTTTTCCTATAAACATTTTTCAATTCAATCATTACCCAATACAGAGATAATAGAGCATTTTCTCTAAAATGCTGAGTATACTAAAACTTCTCCATGATACTACAGCTGTGCCATCATAGCTAATTACCCTATGTTGTGTGTGAGTGTGACCATGCATGTGAGTTTCTCTAACTGGGTGAAAAATGCTGTTTTCTTATGTGTGGTAGGTAAATTAGCTAAACAAGGTAGATTATTGCCTTTTTCAGCCAAGTGTGTACATAGTATTAAAAAAAGGGTACATTTCAGAGACCCACCTCAAAGCTAAAGGCCTGGCAGGTTGTTGATTCTCCCACTGCTTAAGCCTCTTTGAAGCTCTGTGTGGCTAATAAACTGTATGGAGGCTCAAACAACCACAAGTCCTGCTTTTTCTGTCAGCTAATACCAACAAAATATTTCACAGATACGGCCCATTGGCTAGTGATTGGATTCTGGTGCGTGGTAAATGGAAGGAGACAAGGAGAGGTGAATTCTAAATGAAGGTTAGGAGGAATGTGTGAGACTGGTGGAAGTGCGCAGATCAATTTATGAAGCGCTGGAGGGGATTTGGTGATTTAGAGACGAAATTGTGAAGAGGCTGATGAGAATGCCGTCTGAGGCTGCAGGTAACAGAGCTGGAGCCAGGTGCCAACAAATCAAGACTTAAGGAAAAGAACAGTGCCGTGAACTACAGCTACATGTGTTGTAAGTCACATTAACAGACACTGGGCAAGTAGCCAGAGAGACAAGCGCCACTGTTTAGTTTTCTAGTGTTTGGAGTCATGTCACAGGACAAGTCGCAAATTCACAGGTCTGTTGTACAAGTGTCTGGATAACATCTAAAAAAGAACAAGTGACTCAACATTTACATGAACGTACCATTAGTGTTTTACCGCCAGTCCCATGCAACACTCCTCGTTGGATCTGTAATAAATGCACCTCTATGTGCACTTCTCTGGTTGGTTGGCAGACTTATTTTGAGGTCTGAATGTATTCCAGATTTATCTTAGCATCTAAATTGATACATTAGGTTAACTTATTTTCAAACTCCTGCCCCCCATCGATTCAATTAGGAACATACACATGCCAGTCCAAAAAAAAATTCCCCACAGATCGCCACAGGAAAAAAAGCATCACACGCTGTAAAATTTTGTCGGACCGCCTTTACCGTGATTACAGCACGCATTCGCTGGATTTATTTCCATCCAGTGTTGAATTACACAATTTTCACCAATTGATCTTGTATTGATGATGGAAGAGAGTGACCACTGCACAAAGCTTTCTCCAGCTAATCCCAAAGATTAGGATTTGGGTTCAGATCTGCAGTAGATTAGATTCTGCTTCTCTTTAGATGTTTCTCTTGATGCCAATGATTTGACCCAAAGTGAGCCACTCACTACTTCTGTTGGGATTAAATAAAGTGTTGCATCTGAAAGATCATCACCCATGCAGCAGTTATACAGTAGGAGCCTCGGACCTACTGTATTTGCTTAGTTGAATCCATGTGGACCCTTATTTTTTTTTTTTTAAATCCTCTGTGAGTCAGCCAGATAAACAGCATGGCCTTTGGTATAAATGCATTCTTCATTCACTTCAATCATCTTTTTTGTGTTTGAGCTGTACCGAACTGTAAAATGCCCAAACATTTACAAAGCCCAGTCTCCACCTGAACCAGTTCTTAACAGGATTATCCTCATTCACTAAAAGCTGCTAACAGGAAGCTCGCCATGCAAGTAAGGATGGTTCTATCTGTGAATGTTTGATTAAAAAAAAGTTCTTCTCAGAAATTACTAAAAGATGTGGTGTGGTGTAAATACAGATGCTGAAAAGTGTTGATTGGTTGGTGGGAAGATCGCTGAGGACCAACAACTACAGTGGTGTCCTGGATCATCATCAACACAGGGAAACCAGGCCACTCGGACTTTTTGGCTCCAACTGAAACCTTAAGGTAAACCTCTGCCCTTGGCATGGATGAATGGGCCAAAATGTACTCTGAATATCAATAAGGCATAACATGGGGACTCCCAACCAAGTCCGTAGGTTTCATATATTCTCACTAAGGTGAAAGATCTATACTTGATGAATTCAGTGTGTAAAAATGTCTTTGCAATCAATTCCCGCACAAGCCAAGATGCACTGCGAGAATGGTTTTGCACTTACAGCAGAAAAAATGGGAGTAAGAAGGATTATTTTAAAGTGCTGTCACTGAGGGTAATTTCAAACTAGAAAAGTGGAAGAAGAACTTGTTAAGTGACATTAAAAACACTTCAAACTTGGAGTGACACGTCGTCTCATTATTCAGCAGAGATAGTGACCTGGGGCTCAGAGCTGACAGCCACAGACATACAGCCCGCTCCAACTGAAGGAGAGATTGATGATGTCCAGAGAGACCCACACACCAATACAGCCAAACATGAAGACACAAAGTCGACAAATACATCCACAGAAACATGTCAATAAAAGTTTTTGTCCTTCACTCAAATGGTTACAAATCAGTGTGCTCATGTGCTTGTTACTTGAATATGATCTGTGTAAATTAAATATAGTATTAAATAAGCACTTGCTAATACTTGTATTGTGCGTGTCCTCTGATCTGAAGGTCGGCTTCTGGCATAACCATCGTCAGTAGCGTTCAGGTTGACAGTTCGGTCCCAGTCTTTGTGGCCTTGGGCAAGACACTTAACCCGCCTCGCCCCCAGTGTACGTACACTGATTTATGAATGTGTATGTGTGAATGGGTGAGTGATTCCTTGATGTTAAGCACTTTGAGTGCTTTGAGGGTAAAAAACCACCATATAATTCTAACCATATAATGCTAACCTTATACAGACAAACTAGGCATATTTTTCCTAATAAAATACTAGTGCTACTTTTGTGTTTGCACAAAGCATCAAAACATCTTTTTCCAATTCTTTGTTTCTCCTGCATACACAGTTGCCAACACAATTATATGTTCTGTTTGATTGTATCAGAAGCACTAACAGATGGTTTTATCTGGCATTAAAGGCAGTTATTTTGAGTTAGTACCCATTGATTCATCCACACAGTATGCTGCAGTTCTGAGTAGAAGTTATGAAAGACAATGTATTTACGATACAGGCTTTAAACTTTGAATAGAGAATTGGACCATAAATGTCACTTGTTATGTAGACTTTTAATATCACACAATGGCCCCCAACAAGATACCGTTTGCCTTTAGTAAAACAATAATATTCTCTTGAGAATTGTATTTCGCGCTCTTATTCCCCACCACAGGCTGCACTACTCAATGTGCTTGTCTCTATAATGCAAAGTGATTCTCCACTCCAGCTGATGATTTTAGAAATAAATAAATGATTTAGGCAATATTGTAAAATAAGGACGACACTAAAACAACTAAAGAATGCTCAAAAGTATGTATTTGCACTCAACTGGAAAATGCACAAATTTGGACGATTTTTTAAAAAAAAACTTGAAAGTCTTTTGAATATAAAGATTATAGTCTTAGCAGAGGTGAGGCGACAAACTGTGTGGAAAAAATAAAAATAAAGACAGCACATATTGGTTACATATGAAAAAGGTGTATCAAAATGTGAGTCCACTGTGAGAAAAAATATTTGAAATAATAGGAGAATAAGCTCATTACAGTACAACAAATTAATTACATTTCCAAACTGGATGCAGGTGATACAAAATCAAAACTATTTTTGGGAAAACTAAACTCGTTTTCCTGTATCCGATATGTTTCAGCAAAAGCCAGGTGAGGTGAACTTTGACCCTCGGGTGCAGCGGCTGACTTCCCGAGCGTTTAAAAGCCCTGATTGTTTGTGACAGATGTCAGCTGGATCCTGCACCCACGTCACCTCCTGCCTCGGGGATGACACCCTCCGAGACAACGCTGCACTCCGAATCCTGCCATAACTCGCCTGTCATCTGCGCGGTGACTTTGTGACACATCTCCTACTATTTCCTTTAAAAGTCTACAGCTTGTATTCTGTGAACATAAGGACCCAACAATGTGGACTCTTACTGCCCTGAAGAGAATTCAAACAGGCAGAAAATGTATGAATTACTTATGAGTCGGAAGTATACACAGTTTCTCATTTACATTTTATTTTGACCTGTCACATGTCCTTGTAGCGTTTGTCCCAGATGTGTCCTCTCTGTCCAGACAGTGAAGTCATTTCTATGGAAAGGAAGACAAACAGCAGCACAGCAGTTGCATTTAAATAAGAGGCAGTATAAGATAGTTGCCCTCTGCTGGGCCTAATCAGCAGACAATGCATGTTCACATCAATCACCTCAACACCACCCATCATCTGGAAATACTGGTGACAAAGCTTTAATATCATATTTATGCATTACAGTGTGCCAGAAAGTCTGAAGCGTTGCCAGGGGCCAGTCAGCAGGGCACAAGATCTTATTAAACATATTCTTTATATCAATTTATAAAATCTTATATTTAATTTACATTGTACAGTTTCAATACAATGGTCAAATATGCTTCAGATGTACGGTTTCTATGGTGGGTGTAGGCTGAAAGAGTGGTTTATGACAGGAACAAAAAACATTCTCTTGTTCCAGTTTGTTGTAAAAGCAGCTGTTTAACATGTTGTGCGCATTAGTATGTGCTCACATGTACCTGGCTCATCGCGCTGTAATGAAAAGTGCTGCCCAGTGGACCAAGAATCTGCTGTTTGCGCCACAGCCTCACATTGATTTACAAACTGGTTTACAAGAGATATTGTCTTCAATCCACCACACAGGAGCATAATAGAAATCTAATGCTGACAGTCACAAATAGAAACCAATGAAGCAAACACTGTAATCAATGCTTTGTTTGGCGTCTCAATGGATATGTGGTGTGTGCGCTTTTACACTTAATGAATGAGCTGCTGTGAATACATATGAACAATCCTAACCTGAGGGTGTCCTTATGCTGGGGGCCTATTTTTCAAAAAACGCCTGAAAAAATTACCCCTATTTCAAACTGAAGACAAAGAAAACAATTGACTGGAGCCTTTGTGAAGCTGAGACTCTGTGGTTTTGGACTCTGATGTCTGTTTTACTCTAATTATGAGTAGAAACAAGCTCTGCACAGAGGAAATCAGATTTTAAATCCCGTCTAGATTTTCTTTGTTAAATATATGAAGGAGTAAAGCTGGTGTCTGGAGGGGTCGGCTGATTGACTCTAGTATTAGCATTTATTGGGTTTTGACAATTCTCTTTTAAAAGCTGAAGGTAAATTCACTAAAGATGGGTCTTAGGGACTTGTAATGAAGCAAAAGTCCAGGCGGAATCCATATAAACGTCAAATTTTTTTCTTTTTATTTTAGGGTCATTTATTACTTGTGGGTTTGGAGTACAAACTGACCCCGATGCTTCCCAGAATGGTTGATTTGACTGGAAATAAGAGGGTTACAGCATTATTTTTATGTACAGCAGATCAAGATGTGGACAAAATGGAATAACTAAAGAAAAAGTCCAACGTCCCACAAGCGTAAGGGGTTAAGGCAGAGGTCTCCAATTATATTTCCCATGGGGCCAGATTTATCGAAGGGCTCAGGTCCGGGGGCCGGACCACAAAATCCCACCACAATGTAATGTTTTATCTCTATAAGATCCACAAACAACTCACAGTGGCACAATTCAACAACAGAAATCAACATAGGACTTTACTTTCAGAGAAGTAAAAACATAATAATATGACATGACTAAAAACAGGACAAAAGCACTAAAACCCACTGACCAGCCCCAGAAACCTGACTTGACTAGTGCAAAGCAGACCTGGGATAAGACCAGGTTTAAACCAAGACTGAACGAACCATATCTACCAGAAAAACATGGATAAACTATAAAGGACTAAAACAGGACTAAAACAGGACTAAAGCAGGACTAAAGCAGGACTAAAGCAGGACTAAAACAGGTTCAAAGCAGGACTAAAGCAGGACTAAAGCAGGACTAAAGCAGGACTAAAGCTGGTCTATAGCAGGACGAAAGCAGGTCCAAAGCAGGACTAAAGCAGGACTAAAGCAGGTCTAAGGCAGGTCTAAAACAGGACTAAAGTAGGACTCGAACAGTACTAAAACAGGTCCAAAGCAGGACTAAAACAGGACTAAAGCAGGTCTAAAGCAGGTCTAAAACAGGACTAAAGCAGGACTCGAACAGGACTAAAAAAGGACTAAAAAAGGTCCAAAGCAGGTCTAAAAGCCAGGACTAATACGTCGTATAGCAGGACTAAAACAGGTCCAAAGCAGGACTAAAACAGGACTAAAGCAGGTCTAAAGCAGATCTAAAACAGGACTAAAGCAGGACTCGAACAGGACTAAAACAGGCCTAAAAAAGGTCCAAAGCAGGTCTAAAGCAGCGACTAAAACAGGACTAAAGCAAGGTCTTAAAGCAGATCTAAAACAGGACTAAAGCAGGACTCGAACAGGACTAAAACAGGCCTAAAAAAGGTCCAAAGCAGGTCTAAAGCAGGACTAAAACAGGACTAAAGCAGGTCTAAAGCAGGGCTAAAATAGGACTAAAACAATACTAAAGTAGGACTAAAGCAGGACTAAAACAGGTCCAAAGCAGAACTAAAGCAGGACTAAAGCAGGACTAAAACAGGACTAAAGCAGGACTAAAACAGGACTAAAGCAGGACTAAAGCAGGACTAAAACAGCACAAAAACAGGACTAAAACAGTACTAAAGCAGGTCTAAAGCAGGTCTAAAGCAGGACTAAAGCAGGTCTCAAGCAGGACTAAAGCAGGTCTAAAACAGGTCTAAAACAGGACTATTTTATAATAAATGTCATTAGAACATTTGGTTCAAATGATATTAAAAACATAGTACCCTACAGTAGCTGCTAAAAAAAATCTCACTTTGTATTTAGTTCTTAAGAACAAACGTAGCTGTCACTAGGCAACATGCACAGTATCGTGCATGTTTTTGGAGTTCTCTGACCTGCAGCAGTCTATTAAAAATAGCCTAGACTGAGAATTTAAATATATGCAACGTAATCAAATGGACAACGCAAAAAAGCACTGAACTGAAAGCACCAAACTGGTGACAATGGATCTGCACCTGTGAAATAATGTATTTTTATCTTTCCTTTGCCTCCATAGTCATGTTAAGCTGTAAAATGATGTGTGTTTTATTACAATTCAACACATATTCACTGAGAAATTAGCTTATGAATTTAGACGCGCCTAAAGCAAAAGTGCACGTGTACGAGACAAGACCGCGGTCCACCTTTCATAACCCGACCCGTGAAACAATCCTCACATCACGCACAGCGGCCTGACGTACCGTGCACTCACGCAGACCTTTCAATTCAACGACGAAGCACGGAAAACTCGTTGTCCTCCGGTGCCATGGCCTAATCTTCCTCGTTCACTAGTAGACTTCCAAACACGCAGAGCACACGGTCCTTACGCATGTTACATTTACACCAAATCATCAATGAAGCAGTTATTTACTGTGTCTGCAGCATCACACGTTTGTGCTTTGACAGAGCAGTGTTTCAGAGGAACCGGGGCTCTCTGGCCCGCCAAGCAAAGCAGCGCAGGGTGCTGTGGATGCGCTGCAGTGCAGTGAAAAAAATTCAATAATATATCTTTAATTATGGAAAACTGGGCCGGACCAAATTGCTTTGGGGTCCAGATCTAGCCCGCGGTCCACCTTTTGGAGACTGCTGGGTTAAGATATTGGGGAAACCTTGCCAAGACCACATGCTTTGTCAATAATTTACAAACATGTTTTAGTCTGGAATCGTAACCTGTCTCCTCGATTACAAATGAGCATAATTGACAAGCGAAATTAACCAATCAGAGAAACGCATGGTCTGTTTGTGTCTAAACAAACATGGTGGCTTACGAGTGAAAAGGAAGCGAAAATAATACAGAGGTCTAAGTCAACAAGCAAAGCACTAAACTAGTCCATGTATCTGAGGATAACTTATATTATTATTTATTTTGTTCTGAATGTTACGAGGAGATTTGAGAGAGTTGCAGATCCACATTTGGCTTGCACAGAGAGAACATGCAAACTCCACATGGAAATGGTCTGGGAATCGAATTCCATAATCTTATTGCTGCAAGGTGAGCCTTAACCACTGTGCCACTGTGTCATATATAGTATCCTCATGCAACCGGGTCTAAACTAACGTTGCATTGCAGGAAATGGGAGGTCAGTCAATTCCCATTTGAAGGTTACGAGTAGCATAACAACTGCAATGTGTTCCAGATGAATTAACATGTGTAAACAATATGGTTAAAGCTAAAACCAAAATGTTAACGTTATAGGAATGTTTCTTACATGTTAACTGCTGCAATTGAGTCAATTGTGCTCTTTAAGAAATGTACACATCATTTATGTGGTTAACTACTCAGATCCACTTTTCCATGGTAATGTCATTGAGGTAATATGTTACAATTGATCTTGTGTGTGAAGTGGGAGACCCTCGACCATCAGTTCATGAGCAGGAATTACCAGTCGTAGATTGGAAACTCCCAGTTACCAGTTGCCTGAAACGCAAAGACTAAACCATAACTATAACAGGACTAGAGAAATAAAATGAAACCAGATCCAGTCGGTTTAATCTTAGACCAGGTCAAAATGGAGTCTTAATAACACAATCTGAAGCAGGAAGCAGGTTGTCTGGGAAAGTTTAGCAGAAGAATAAAAACAAATCACGGGACACTGATTTACATAATGAACACAACACATATGCAATTTATAACCAGACTTGTTGAAATGTGAATGTGAAGTAGAAAACATCATTTGTCTCTGCCTCTCATCACATCTATCATCGTTTTCAACATATAGAACAATCTCATTATCACCCGTTTCCTTCATGTGACATTGATCGGCTTGTGAAATAACTCATCATAACTTTCTATCAAGCATGCTCATCTGTCACCACAGTGCTATGAGAAAATGGTCTAAATATATTGGACAAACACTCACAATAACAAATAGTCCCTGCGTGGATGATAACAGCTAAAGAGCCATCTGAGGAGAAGAGGGGAGCCCATAAAGCCGGCCCTTGATAGATCACTTGGGTGTGCTTGGGCGAGCCAGGGTTTATAGCTCAAGAGGAGGCTAAACCAGCTAAGGAAGATGAATAGGCAGTGGGCGCTGGAGGTTGTGGTGCGCGTGATGGAGGGGAAAAACAGGAGAAGTGTCGATGTTGTTGTCGGGTAGATAGATGGATTTAGTCTGAAGGGATGAAGACGGTCTCAACCAGCAGCCAGCACAAATGTGGTGTAACATTTATGTCATCACAGGATGGGCTCTATTTGGTTGTAGAGACTGAAAAAGCCTTACTGACAGGAAAGCACATCCTGTGAGCGCTCAGTGGATGGACTCTCTGGACATGAGTCAAGTCTAACAGATGAAGGGTCAAAGAGACTACTCTGAGGAGCTGAAAGACAGGCCTCCTGCTGGTGCCAGAGTCAGGACTAAACATGGGGAATGTGTGTCCGTTTTGTGCAGCTAAAAGATCTGAGACAGGCCTCTACTCTGACAGTGTTCAATGCATTGTGTGTGTGACTGAAAATATGTTTTTGTGATCTTCAAATAAACATGCCTTGCCACTATGAATTCGGTTAGCCATATCAGTCTTAAGAATTAACTAAACTTTAAGATACGCTGATTTAACAGCAGTGACTTGATTGGTAAAGTGGACATTTTCTAACTAGAATTCTGTGGTTTTGACCTAGCTCAAACTAGTGAATACTGTTAGTGTGCCCTTTGTATATGAATTGATTTTTATTTATATTTTTACACTGCATACTAGGAGACATTAAAATATGGAAGGAGTATATTCCAGTTATCATGAAAGTAAAATATGTGTAATAGATTCATGTGAGGGACAGAAACATCTCAAAATATATTTTTCCGTCGCCTGCGTGTAGTATGAGCAAGATCTGAAGTACTCGTGCGTGTCCTGGGGGATTTCATATGTAATATGAAGGCGCCTAATGAAAGATAATGTCTAGATGATGATGTGTCAAAATGAAGTGTTTGCTTATTAAGAAATATGGAGGATGATCCGGGGCTTAATGTTTCGCCATGCGACTCATATGAAGGATATTATTACGCCCAAACAAATACTCTGCTCACTAACTAAAAAGGCTGGCACCAACTCAAACACAAAGGGAAGGAAGCTCTGTGACTGCTCTCTGTTTTGTGTATACACTGGGAACTGCCGAGGCGTCTCATCAAGCACTTGAGCCGGCAGCGGATTAACAGGCGAGATGGAAACAGGGAGTACAACAGCCCAAACGGCCATAAATGGACATCAAGCCAACAGTGATGAAGCAGGGATTAGCCTCTGCTGTATGCGTGCCGAAAAACGAATCTCAACTTTCTATTCAAAATCTGAAAGTTGATGTTGATGTGATTTGCTGTATCAGGAAAAAGAAGATACTGACCCAAAATAAAACTAGACAGGAATCGACACAAATGCATGGTTGAATAAGCAATGATAAAACTATGCATAAACACGTCCGTGATGAGAATAAAAACAGAATTCACAAAAAGATCATGGCAACAAAACAAAATGGAAAATAATCGAGACAAATGGGATGCAATGTGAAGTTTGTATATCATCATCAATATAACCACGGTTTTCCAAGGACCACCGTTACCAGGTACAACTCTAAACGGGTGTATAATGGGATACTGAAATAACTTACATTCAATTCATTAAGAAAAACTTTGTTAAATCAAACTGTCATAACAAAAATATCAATTATTAGTATTCGCTGAGTGAGAAGAAACTTCACAAAAACAAGAGCACCAAAACCAAACTAGTCCAAGTAAGGGCATGAAAAGAGGACAGAGGAATGACACTTTGCAAACTTAGTGCAGAGGAGAGGGGTCAAGAAAGTATCAAGAAGAGATTTATTTCCCCTGGAGAGATTCCGACAGAAACAACGACAAGCGTTAGAAGTGCATGATTGAACAACATAGCTTTTCTAAATTGCACATTGTCAAAATAACACTTCAACCACTAAAGTCTCTTGTATCTCTCCAAATGCCTGTATCAATAGAAGTTGAATAAAATGTTCTATTTTTCTTGCACATTTCAACTCTTGAAGGTCCCATATTATGCTAAACGGCGCTTTTAACAATGCTCATCCTCAAAAATCTAGAATTTGACTAAGAACATGCCACTACAAAAAGTACCAGTGCTTAGATGTCCAAAAGTACTTTATAAAGACCTTGTTGAATGTCCATCTTACATACATTTATATTTTCTGGAGCAGAGCAGTGTCACACAAGGAGCTTCACCTGAAAAGAGACACTCTTGCAGCTGGAGTTTGTCATTACACCAGTCAGTGGAGCACACCACTGGTCACTGGTCCATCCAACACAGACATATAAATCACAGAGTCCTACACAAAGCACTATATTGAACTAGTGAAGGGTGCCAGGAGAAACATGAGTTATGATGCAAGTCCTAAAGAAGCAGTGTGGACATATTTGCAGAGGAGGGGTGGCATTGCCGCCCCGAGGCCTAAGCTCAGTGAAAGCATGAAAAACAAACAAGACGAGGGACTGAATAAAAAGCCACCATATGCACTTTGTTATTTATTTATTTATAACCATATAATATTAATAGTCTACATGTTTTTGTAGATGTCTTGGGAGGTCATTCATTTGATGTTAAATGAAAGCAAATTAGCGCATGAGCAGTTAAAAAAAAGCATTAATTTAGCTACATAGGTGTTTTTAATGCCAAAAAAACATACATACTTACTGTGAGCGAGCTTGTCTTCCCACAGACCTGACTTGTCACTTGGCTTGGAGATCGACATATTATTGCTTTGCCATAAATATTCCACAGAATGGCATAAAACATGGAGACTGTCCTCACCAGCTACAGAACATCCTTGTAGAAGAACTCGTGTTTGGTAATATGTGACAATGGATTTTATTGACATGTAAGAAAACTGTTGTAACCCAAAAAAATGGCATTTTCCCACTTCCAGAAATGTCTGTTTTTATCAGCTGCATCACATTCAAACTTGTAGGTGGTCTATCGATCACCAGATCAGCGTGTACCAGAGCAAATGTGCTATGCCATCCATAAATTCTCCCTCTCGGTGTGTCGCCCACTTAAGACTGGCATTTTGCTCTGCGTGG